>OW203766.1:17857030-18457030 GCA_934045905.1 Leuctra nigra | reverse complement strand
GAGGAAATAAGAAAAATGGTCCAACCTAGGCAACCTTCCCCTAACTGCTTTCTTTGTGCGTTTCGAGCAAAAAGGTCACACCGTTTCTCTGAACTAGCTTCAGTTTTGCGTTTATACTAAATAGACCATCATTTATATTAGCAATGTATTTTTTTTGTAAAAAATGTACTGCTTGTTGTGAAATAATAGATATGACTCAATATATCATATTTCATACATTTCTAGCCAAATCGGTCCAGAAATAGTTGTCAAATTATAATTTATCCAAAAGTAAATACTCCGCCCCTTGCTGCATACTTGCAAATGCATTGTTATTATTGTAATTGACAAACAAATTTTCTTTGCTATTGTTTTTATTTACTCTGCAGGTAACATATTGTACACATATTGTATACATACATACTAGGAAAACGCTCTGAGTAACGTGTTGATGAGCGAGCACGGATACGCGCAACACCTCGAACCGAAATTCTGTTTATCGAAAATGTCCTTAAAAGCCAATAATTCTCGAATTTCGTCACAGACTTGTATGAAAATCTCCAACAATTCCTAAAATATTGGTCCCAATAACCACGCAAAGTTTTAAGTTGATTGATTGAACCTATATGATTGAACGATTCCTTGTTAATTTCCAAAAATCACAGGATCTCGTTCAAAAAATATTTAAACGGTCATATCAGTTTCATAATATACTACGTTTGAAAGTTTCTGCTCTAACAACCTTGAAGTGAAGATTCGAAGATGCCGTGAAATGTGAAATTCGAGAAATATGACAGCCAACACGCAAAATATCCGAAAACTGTCCACAACTTTTGAATTTAAACACAGTTTAGTCTAAAAATTGTTAAAAATACAGATAATGTTGGACCCGATGACCATGCAAATTTTTAAGTTGATCGGTCAAACGGTTCTGGTTTAAATTTCAAAAAGCACATGAAATATTTTTTTAAATTTTAACCAATGGGAGGATTTGGCTGAAAATTTGTAAAGTAAGAGACAATGTTGGTCTTAATGACCATGGAAAATATAAAGTTGATCACATTTGTCAAAGACCATTTTCATTTTTCAGTCTATCAGGAGATGTTTATTTAAATTTTAACCAATCAATGGATTTCAAAAGAAATTGGGGTCAGCAAACAGAGAAGGTTGTCTCTACATGTGTGCAAAATTTCAGGCCGATCGGTGAAACGGTGCGACTTATTGCTCCAGTCAACAGCCAAAAACAAAAACAAAAACAAAAAAACAGAGGTCCGTGTAAAAAGAGTCAAAAGGAGTCGCTCGCTTCGCTCGCTCAATTATACATATTGTATTGCAGGATGATTTTTGGGCCCTTTTTCACACAATGTGTAAATGTGGTTGTTTACACATAAAAAGTAAAAAACTAGTTAAAAACTAAAGCAACTCCAAAAAAGCTACCTATGTTTATGTGAGAACTTGTAGAATATTAGCATAAATAAAATATAAATAAGAATTAGTTGTTTTCCCCACAAAAACGTGATCTCGCAATAATTTGTTCCCATACCATCATATCGCATGACAATATCATCAATAATATTATATGGAGTAGACTTAAAAGTTTGCTTTGTTTACATGAAATATGCAGTAAACGATGTGGATCGTTTCATTGTGCATTAAATATTCAGCCATATTTAAAAAATATTAAACGTAAACATTCACAACTTGTATAAACATGTCAAACTCATTAATACTTTAATACTAATACACGGTCTTCAGAAAAAAATACGTTCTTTTAAAATCATGTCAATAAAGTAAAGGTTTTTCTATTTAGGCCCGGTCTTTCAATACTCTGCTAAAGTCTCAATTAGCTGTTAACAGTTAGTTAGTACTAAGCTATAACTATGTCTTTCAATTGGTTGTTGCCATGACAATACAGTCCTAATCAACCGTTTAAATGTTAGCAGAGTATTGAAAGACTGGCCCTAAATATTTCACAAGCATATTCGGTTAGTCACCATAGAACAAACGTGTTATTACTTTTTTTATATCTCTGGTAGAAGTTTAAATAGAAATAATTTACTGCCCAAAAAAATAGATGGATAAAATAATATCACGGAATTATTCCATTGTTCTAGCAACCTGCAACTAAAAGGCTGTGTGTTAAAATGGCTATTGCTGAGTATTTAAATAAACAAGAGCCTTCAAGTAGTGTAAAGCTTCTGGCTTGTGTGGATTTCAACAGAAGAATCCTTTCTTACATTGGTATGGTATTGTGTCTTTTCAGTTAATGCCACAGAAATGTGAAGCGTCCATTTTAAAACAAATGTGTCGTCTTGCAGTGATTTTTATGAGCTTTCAAAATATTCCCTCAGTTTTTAGAAACTATTGCCACAAGTCTTGAAAAAAGCATTTGAAATCTCTATGTACGATCAATACAAGTTTCAAAACAAAACTATGTTTTACTCAGTTTCATCCAAAAGGGACTTATTGCGTTCTTCCCATTTGACCTTCATGTGTATTTAGCAAGTTATTTACTGCCCCTAATTTCCAGGCTTGTGGAGTTCCGAAGATAATCTCAGCTGGTTTTCTTACGTCTCACCTCGATACTTCGTAACACTGTGCATCTACTGCATTGTTGTACAAATCATCAACATAGTGTACTCAATGGACGGCTTTCTAGATGTATTCGTACACATTTTGAACAGTATGACAACAATAATGTCAGCTATGAAAGTCATCATTCTGCAAGTAAAAAGAAGACAGATCCAGAGCATCTTGGATTCCATGGAGCACATGCAGGAGACTGCAATGGCGGCTGGTCGTGAGCAGGCGGCCATCTTGGATAAGGCACAACGTACTTCTAGAGTCTTCTCGCGTGGTCTCTTTTATTCACTGACACCAGCGCTTTTCTTAGTTTCTACCTCTACATTTGTTGAAGGAATCTTGAAGAGAATCACTTTACTTTATTAAGACATCTTTTTTAATAACGCTTAATGATAATTGAACTGTTTGGCTCTTTTGGCACGAATGACGAACCTTTGTTTTTAGTTTGTTTTTTTATTGATTTTTTTGTTATTGACGGTATATGCAGGCCACTTTTTTATTTATCGAGCTGAAATTTTGCACACCATGTACAAAATTAGGGTTTGTAGACCCTAATTTTTTAAATCCCTTGATTGGTTCAAATTTATACAAAAAATAGACAATGTTGGTTGCAATGATTAGGCAAAATTTCAAATTGTTCAAACCTACTTATCAGAAGATAATTTTTTCGAAATTTGAACCAATCAACGGATATTAAAAAAAAATATGGTATGTAACGTCTAGAGATAGTCCGTACATGTGTGCAAAATTTCAGCTTGATCTGAGAAACGGTGTCACCTGTATGTCGCCAACAACGTAAAATAAGAACAGAGGTCCATGCCAAAATAGTCAAAAGGAGTCGCTCGCTTTCTCGCTCAAGAAAGTGCACCAAGGAGTACTTTGTTTCATTTCAAAGAGTTGATAGTCAAGGGGAAAAGTTTGTTGTGTTGTTAGTTTTGTCATGAAGAAGATTGTAATAAGTCTTGACATTTTTATTGTTTCATACATAGGAATAAAAAAAGTAAAGTAAAATATAAACATTGCTTATTAGCATCGTAAATATTTCATTAACCACAAACCATAATTATATTACAGATTATCATTTCCAATGGACGTAAGACAATTTCCATATCTGGAGATCCTTCTATTCACTGATTGGATCATCGTTCATATGCCATTATATTTCATAATTCTAGTGTTCGATCTTTTCTTTCTATCGATTATAATCGAGATTATCGGACATTTTCGATTGTTGCGATACAAAATGACGAACATTCGCCGTTTGATATTTACAAAGATCGACGAAGATCTCAAGAAAGAGGCTGGGAAACGGAAGTTGTTTCTTCGGAGGGCGAGGTGCCAAAAACATGGAATAGATGCTGGAAAACGGAAGACTTCGAGAATATCTACACAAGAAATTGAATTTCAGTCTCGTAGATTTCTGCGTGATTGCGTCAAACATCACCTATTATTGTTCAAGTAAGCTGGAGGAGTTATTTGTTTGATAAGTTAATAAATTTGTTTATTTATGACAAAGGTAGCAAACAAAGGTTCCTCTGTACCATTCATTTCATTTCGTATATTCACACATTGACACAAAATTACGAATATTCGTTATAGGTAGATAAGCAATCGTTAATATTGTCTGACATTTTGGTTGATATATTCTACTATCACATAAAATTAAGAAAATAAAAATGATATGCTTTATTTTTGCTGTATCATTCTACTTGGCCATTGATGAACATTTGTAATTTGTTGTCCCCTTATACCGAATATTTGAAAATATTCTAGAATATACTTTTTCCAACTCCCTGTGCCATATCTTTCGAATCAAGATTATAGTAAAAACTTCGCCGTCAATTAAACTTTTTCTTTAAGCATGACAGATTCTCTGGAATCAATATTACAACCGGCTCTCATTTTCCAACTCTTCTGCTCTTCTCTCATTGGAATGTCTGCGGCAACTGTCAAACTTACTGTAAGTAAGTGTAAGTGATAATGTATTGTAGAAGAAACAGAAAGTGTTAAAAATGATGTATTTCTAGGTGATTCGCACGACAGAAGAAATGAGCTTAGACAGCCGAGTGGTATTATTCGGTGGATTGGTATTAGTATGTGTTGGAGAATTGGCTCTTTACTGCTGGTTCTGCACACAACTAACTTACGAGGTAAGAACATTTTTATCCACTCTCTATTGAGACTGACTGGGCAAAGTAAAATGTATTCTTCAACTCTTGTTTTAGAGTTCACTTCTGCTTCGCGCTGTGTATGAATCTGATTGGTTGGAAACTTCTGAAGGATTCAAGAAGTCTCTTCGCATTTTCATGTTCCGAGCAATGCAGCCAGTTGTCATGCGAGTTGCTAAATGTTTTCCGATGTCCATGGAACTATTCGCTAAAGTAAGAAAGGCTCTCACAAATAAGAATATAATATTAATTAATTTCAATTGAGGATGACTGATTTTGAGATAATGTCTACATCAATGATGTCCGTCAGAAATAAAAGTTTTACAATCACCCGTTTGTCTCATTTAAAGTCGGAGCAAAAGATTAATATCCTCTTAATCAGGCAAGCTCTAAAGTTAAGGAGACTGATTAATATATCTAGTGGAGCGGTCGCTCCACCCAGCCAAGTCGTACTATACACTCACACTCACTCAACATACCGTAAATGCCTAATAAACTGAGGAGCAGACCAAACACTTTTACTGTAAGCAACAACATGGCATTTTCGGCCTACTGGATCTCAAAATTGGGAAATCTCACATTGTTGCGAAATAACTTAATTTCGAGCTATGGCCCACCTGACAACATATACTAAATTTGGGAACAATAGGTAATGCCATTTGTGGGCTAGAGGGCCGTGAAAACAGTGAAATTACACCCCTTTTAAAACCTATCTTCATCTGATGATATCACGAAACACCGCAATCACCGCCACAGCCTAAACGGCTTAACCGATCGACTTGAAATTTTTACCACATGTGCACTTTTGGCGTCCGAGGTGCCTTTTTATAAAACCAACCGGAAGGCGCCATTTTGAAACCGGAAGTGACGTCATATCTCGAAAACGACTACACCGATCGGAATAAAACTATCGCCAAATGATTCAGACGGTCATCTTTATGGAATATCAATAGTCAAAATATACATTTAACCGAAACCGGAAATGACGTCATAAAAATGAAGAATCAGACTTGAATCACCTCTTACTACAATAACTACAAATTCAGAAGGCTTATAATGATACATAACATTTATAGAAATAAATTCTAGGTGGCTGTAATTTCAGCCGCCATTATGAAAACCGGAAGTGATGCCATATCTCGAAAACGGCTGGACCTATTGGAACAATGCTTTCGCAATTCTTCATGGAATATCAAAACAAGCTTAAATTTAGCCCCAAACACATTTTTTCGTAGTAACCAATTCGGAAATGGCCTATTTTTTTAAAGGAATTAGTCATTGTTGCTCCGATATGTGTTAAAAGTTGTGTAAATAAACTAAAAAAACTAGTGATATCCCCATAAAAAACACTCCGTGTAAAAATACCAGCCAAGTCTCTTCAACTTAAAAAAAAATGAAATCTAAAAATTCTGCACTGAAAAGTAGTGATATCAAAAAATTAGCCAAGTCAAAACTTTATTTGAAAATCAAAAAATACTTGGCGCATCGTTTTTTTTAGGGCATTATAGGTATACTATGTATATGTATATTTCATGTAAAATTTATAATTGGCTTATACTTCCAAGCTATTTATGTACACGATGCGCCAAGTATTTTTTGATTTTCAAATAAAGTTTTGACTTGGCTAATTTTTTGATATCACTACTTTTCAGTGCAGAATTTTTATATTTCATTTTTTTTTTAAGTTGAAGAGACTTGGCTGGTATTTGTACACGGAGTGTTTTTTATGGGGTTTAGAAATATCAGGCTTATTAAAACTAGATACGTTTTGGTGCTTTATGTGGACTATAGTTACATGATTTTCATAAAATAATAATACTCAGAAACAAAATATAAAACATTTTGTTCAGTTCGTCGTAGAATTACCATCGTTTTTTACCTGATGTAAAAACTTTTTAACGGTTTTAGAGTTCCTTCAGTGTTTTGAAATCAAACAGAGCAATATATTATTCCTCTTCTGCTGACATTTGTTACTCAATACTACGAAATATAACTTCATTGATGGAATCAAAGTAAAACACTGTTATTATCCCTCCTCTGTCACCATTTGTAATTTTTCAAAACTGAAATTTTTCAATATTTTTGAGAGATTTGTTTTATTTTGTGTTTTCTTATTAACTATAATCTGAAAATTATTCATTGCCCGCCGAAATACATATTTCATGACTATCATGGAACCAACTCCATGAATACTCGTAATTTATAGTGATTTGACCCAAATATTTAACGATTGTGTAAACCAATCTCTTTTGTAGGTCATGGAAACAGCGTATTCCTTTTACAAGTTAATTACAGAACTCAACTAAATATCACTTTGATTTTGTTTATTGCATTGTCAAAATTGTCGATAAATTTAGATTATTCTAATAGATAAAGTTTGGAAACCTTCCTTCCGTGGAAAATAATGCGGAGTTAGTTCAAGTAAAATCCCTTTAAAGGAGCACAGAACTTTTCAGATAATACAAAACAAGTTTTATAATAAATTAAAATGCCGATACTATCCTCTTCTCTATAATTTCTAGTTAATTCACAAAATGAGGATGACGCATGTCATATAGATACACATAGAAATAACTACACAATGGCTTATAATAAGCTATACAATACATTTTCTAAAACAGATTACCTACATTTAATTTGAGTTCAAAATTGTTTTGACAAAGAATGACACAACAATGAACTACGCACTTCAAAATATTATAACAATCTGGAAATTATGAACAAACGAATTTGATTCATCAATCGTCAGTCATAAGGTAGTAGAAGTCAAAGAAGCATTGAAGTGGATTTAGAAGTCGACTTCCAACTTCTCAGAAATGATTTCAAACAACGGAATCAAGAGATCGGAAATGTTTCTCAGCTCAAAGCCTCGAGATTGTGCTGAGATGAACCGGAAAATGCTGATGTGCATGGGTAAGAGAGGGTTTTTATGTTACCCATTCTACCTGACACTTCAGGAACACCTTGGGTTATACAAAACGAGTATTAGACCCAGTCATTCTCCGGAGTCTAATTCTTGAGTTTTCATATTTCATAAAAGTACAACTATTGCTTAGCTTTCAACTTTTTTACATTTTAAACGATGAAAACGTACATGGTTTCAAAACGTGTCACGTTTGGTCAAACGCTATTGACATTTTTCTAATATTTTATGCATGTCTTGAAATATTTGTCAAATTATATTTGTCAAATAAATTAAAAGAATAAATAATCACTGCTTTCCTTTGATTACAATCTTTCCCAAGGTCTATATGCAGCAACTTTCACACGCACGAATAGCGTTGTCCTAGTACATACAATTAATCATTCTTTTATATAGGTATTTTTTTTTCAGGTTTGTGGTCAACGAACGAAACAAGTAAACACAACTTCCATCACTACTGGACTATTCTGTCCCCTCTCTTACTCTTCCTGCAATGTATCTACGGGATGTGTGTTCAAATCATCAACATCCAGAACTCTCTCGCCAACACCGTCTACTTGTTCGAATACATCCTCACATTCCTCTGCATTGCCATGCAGCTCATCAAACTATGGACCATCCACGCCAAACGGCAGGAGATCGAGGATGTGATGATAGTTCTGGAGGACATGAATTACAGCGCAATGGCGGGAACAGTACAGAGGATGATTGTTCACAAGACGCAGAGATATTCAAGGAAATTGACTCTGGGTTTGATGATTTGTTTGTCGCTTGGGACTCTTTTAGTTACGACATCGACGACTGTCGAGAATATTATTAACATGAAGATTAAGATCAGGTAATCGAATAAGATAGGTAAATGTTTAAAGGTAGTTCAATAATTTTTACATGATTTTTGTAAAAAGTTTACTTTGCTACTCGAATACGAGATTATCAAGCTTATAACACAAGCTTATCAGGAAGCTTATCACCTTTAAAAGCGACCTCAACATTGAAATTTAACAAAGAAAGTGTACTAGTTTTTAAATAGGAAAATATATCTGTATACTGTGTATGTAGTACATTTACTTGTGCAGTACAATTACTATAATTAACTTAATCTGGCAAATTACAAAACAGTGCTTCTTTTATTTAAAAAGTTTTACACTGTTTCTGCTCAAATGATCGTATAATATGCGTTGATTTTCAGAGAAATTAAATTAATCACTTGTAAAATCTTCCTCTCTTCACAGATTTGTCCATCCCTTCGACGAGAACGAATCCGTCATACCATTTCAAATACTTCTATTTTGCACCTGGATTTTCCCGTTCATCGTGTTCTTCTCAATCATGCAATTCGATTTACTTTTCTTCGCACTCATCATCGAAACGATCGGTCAGTTTCAATTGTTACGTCATAATCTGAGCAACAATCGAGCCCTCTCATTGGCCAAGGTCGAACACACCAATAGGATCTGTCAGCAGATGAAGAAGACGCGATACAAGAAGGCTGTGAGTCAGTGTAAGTCACGTGTATTCAAGATGGCGCATCATAGAGCTAATTGTTGCGCGAACAGGTTGAGAGAAAATGGAGGGAAATTGGAAAATATGATGTGCAATAACTTTCTTCGAGATGTTGAAGCGATAATGTTGAGAAATTTGACGGAATGTGTGAAGCATCATCAGCAGTTATTCGAGTAAGTTAAAAAAAATATATATATATTTTACGGAATGTTTTTTTAAGCAATAAAGTATTTAAGTTTCAAAATTGTAATTTTATCATTACAATTATAATCGTTATCATCAACTAAATTGTGGATCTAATTTGTAGAGCCACAATGTATTTATTAATTATTTAAATAATAATCCCAAAAATATCCAATAAGAATACATTCACTTACCATGATAGAAGAGGAAAGTAATCCACATAGAAATGCTCCATTTATTCTGATATCCATATGCGATGGTTCTGCAGACCTTTTACCACTGAGAGTTAGAGAAAAGCATATCAGGTAAATAACCCAAAGGTGAAGAATTGCTGCCGTAAATGTAACAAAAATAGAATTTAAACAAATTCACATAATCACACTGACGTCACCAAATATCAAATCGCGGAAAACTGTAATCCAAATTCATTATTGAATTTTAGAAAATCATCCCTGATAACAAAATCTAAACCCAATAACCTCACTGCACTTGAGCACAACACAAATAGGAAGTAATTTAAAACACACGAACTCCTTGTCAAACACCGGTGCCGTCATATATTAAAATAATAAAATGCAACACAATATTTCGAAGATGTTCTTCATCAGAGATATACTGACGTGAAATCCACCTAAACCGCCAAACCCCAGATAAAAACAGCTGATGTAAACAAACCAACCGCCAGCTCAATCACAACACAGATAGCAGCTAACCGGCTAATAAACACACCGTGACACAGCGACATAGAGACACAAGAAAACTCCCTGTCCCTCTATCATAACAACACACGTACAGTCCACTGTTTATTATTATTTTTATTACACAACTGAGAAATTGAAGGAGTAAAAACCGAATGCCATGATTCCGAAAAGTAAAAAACTGCTCTGGCTAATACCATCTCCGCACGTTATAACAGCTGCCTCGAGTTAAATAGGAAATAATATAATCAAAAAATTCACGTTTCACTCTATTTCTTCATCAACGAACGTTTTCTACTCCGTGTTATCATAATTTTAACGTCAAAACATACGTTTTAAGTGAAAAATATAATGAAATATAAGTAAAAATCACTTTTGACAGTTCTCCGTTTGTTTACATCGGCCATCTTGGTATCTGCCTCCTGGATGTCAGTCTGATGAACATTTCTTCTTCGATCATTCATGTAGGAGGCGGTGGAATCGGGACACCGAGCGTCAATGAGTGGACGAGACGATCGATATACCCGCGAACACCCGAAAATCTATTCTTATGAAGAATGTATCATTGACGATCGGAGATCGAAATACTACTCTTTCGGAAAACATCAGTTTTCGAGCGGCAATTTTAAAATATGGAATGTTCAATGATTTTTTAGTGACGACAACAAGTATCTATTCGTTTTTCTTACGTTTTTGCAGGTTATATTATATAAGTAATGCTGAGTTGGTTAACTCATACTGTTAAGCCCACTGAGCTGTATTTATCTTCTCCTGATCTCACTTAGAAAGCGCAGCAATGCTGGACAATTTTGATCATATTTGTAAAATTAATTTTAATATTATATAGTTTATTATTCATGGGTAAAATTGTGAATTAAAAGTAGTTATAAGTTTTGATTATTTTCAAAACAATATTTTTTAACATCTTAAACTGTAAAAATATTATTTTCAATCGCCTCGACATCCGTAGAAGCTAAATTAATATATTTAAAATGTACAAATGGTGGCAGAAATGGGATTTATTTTTTAATTAATGATTTCATGGTTTTTAATGATTTAATAATTTAACAGCAAACGTTAAATTATCCGCAAAAGTTTTGAGTTTTCAAACCTTGCTTCTAATTTTATTTCTTGTGCAATCTATTGTGATAATGATGTAATAATTCGACTAATATGTATAGCTATTTGTATTTATTTTTCAGTTTGACGAATTCTCTGGAATCCATCCTCCAGCCTTCTCTGGCGTTTCAAGTAATCTGCACCGTGTTGATTGGAATGGCTCTGGCTGTGGTGACGACTCTTGTAAGTGTTCATGTTGTTAAGCGACCAGAGTACTTGATAGCTCATTCTTTGTGTGTGTTCTACACAATCCACACAATCTGAAGTTTTGCACACTCACTAATGTCTTATGAGTAGCCACATATATAGTTTTTGAATAAGATCCTGTGTGTGATTTATTATCAACTTCAAAATTTTCATTGTCATTGGGGCGTCATTTTTGGTGTTTTTGAGAATCTTATCATAGAACTTTAATAGAAGAAATTATCACTGTTATTGAGATATTTAATAAGATGATCTACCATGGTCTGTAGATCATCAGCATCCACTCGCATATTAATTCGCATGCAATACTAAGGCTCGCTCATCAACGCGTTACACAGAGCTATTATTGAGCGAGCGAAGCGAGCGTCTCCTTTTGGCTCATTTGGCACGGACCTCTGTGTCTTTTTCTGCTATTAACCGATGCACAGGTGGCACCGTTTCACCGATCGATCTGAAATTTTGTTCACATGTAAAGATAACATTCTCTGTTTGCAGAACCACATTTTTTGAAATCCTTTAATTGGTTAAAATTTAAATAAATATCTCATGATTGGCTGAAAATGAAAATGGTCTTCAATAAATCTTATCAAACTCATATTTTGCATGGCTAATTTGCATGGTCATTCAGACCAACATCGTCTCTTATTTTACAAATTTGCATCCCAATCAGTTAAGAACTTATGAACTTATTGACATTTTTAATAGCTGTCAGAAATGAAGTATAGAAATGAATGTTTTCCAGTGCCAATTGAATTGAATTTAATGCTATATGTACCAGGGTGCTTAGATGCTATTTTCAAGTTTCGATGAAAAGCGATGTTGATTGAGTGGATCATATTTCAATTCAATATGTATGTATATGTTTTCTGTGCGTTGTGTACGCATTTCCGGGTCGAGAATTTGCACGTACCCGTGCTCGCTCATCAACGCGTTACACTGAGCGTTTTCCTAGTGTAGATGTGCAGTGATCACCGTGTCTAATGTCTACAGGCAGTGGTGATTGACAGCGTGGTCATCACACTTGGAGCTCTGGTCGTGGCTTGTGTCGGGGAACTGGCGATGTTCTGTTGGTTCAGTACACAGCTCACAACTGAGGTATGACAAGAGAATTCTTACTGTGGGAGTTGGGGGAGGTCGAGATTTGGGCCCTTAACTATTTGGATTTGTTTTTTTTAATGTCATAATCAATAATCATTAGAACTAGGATGTTTAGGACCTATGAAACTTCCAAAAAGGCAGGCAAATAGTATCTTAAATCTATTTAAAAGGGACCACAAAATCCCAAGAAAGGACCAATGAAATTTTATGGTATGTAATAACCGTCAACGTCAACGTGTTATTCGATTTATAGGTTTATGAATTGGACTTGGAGAAATATATTAAAATTAACTTAATTATTGTATGAATGTGTCAATGTATAAGTGTCATTGTTGATGGCCATCCAAATGGTGTATGGAAATTTTATGAATTGTGGTCTAGAACAAAATTCATAAAATGGTTGAACTTTCAGCAAACATTTCATATCATTTTGTCCAATAGTTCGAAAAAAGGACAAAAAGACCTTAAAATAGCAAGAAGGACTGAATGTATTAAAAAAATAAAAAATGCATTTTCAGGCAAAATTAAACGCATATTTTTGAAATCAGAAACACATGAAACATATTTATATATAATTTTTGGACGTGTCTAAACAAAAAACTCATCACCAAAAAAAATCCTGTGTTTGTTTGAAAGTTGAAAATGAAATGACCGATCAACTTCAAATTTTGCATTGTCACTGGAAACAACATTTGAGTTGTTTTTGAGAATTATTTCACACGCAATGCGATCAAACATGAGCTCTGTACCAGTAAGACGGCGCATTTGCACTGTTTGAAATGATGGCTGTGTGATTCCAGAGCGGGCTCGTGAAAGAAGCGACCTACGATTGTGATTGGTTCCAGACGTCGACAAGTTTCAAGAAGTCTCTGCGTTTAGTGATGCTGCGAGCCGATCAACCAACTGCATTGCGAGCTGCAGACATATTGCCGCTCTCTATGGAGACGTTCACATCTGTAAGTCGGCTTGTTACTTGTAGATGACACTTTTGAAGCCATGTTGATACGAAGAAGTGCTCGGTTTGATATATTCATAGTTGCAGATACCTCAAAAGAAATGCTTTTGTAATAAGGAGATAATATTATTTAATCAGAAATTTCAGCTGATTATATTCTTATAATACAATATCCCAAGGATATATAACTTTAAAATTTCCGAAATGGATCCACAAATAAATTTTCTGAATGAAATCCATGTTTCTTTTCTTGTATCTGGTACGCCTATTTTGTTTGGTTTGTTTTAATCCAAATTTTATGAATTAGATTTTGGTCGAATTGGGAATTTAGATACTTAAATATTTTGTTCAATTACCAAGTTTTTGAACTACTCTATAGAATAAAAATAATATAATGTATAACACATACAAATCGCTTTTTTCTTTCTCTAGGTGATGAACACAGCCTATTCAGTCTACAGCTTATTCACGTCTGTTGGAATTGAAAAAGATCAACGAAGTCTGAAGAAAAGTATTTGAATTAATTTTCAGATAATTCATATTATTTCATCTCAGATTCTTTTTCTTTTCCTTGAATTTAAATAGTTTTCATTCGTTTCTCATTTACTTATAATGGCGTACATAGTTTCGTTATCACCAGCTAGCAAATTTTACACAATTAATTTGGAGTGGACTCAGTGGAATTGTTTTAGGTATACATAGCACATAAAAAAAATTGATATTCTATTGCAGTGCGTTTATTCATCACATTCTTCAGTACAACACAACAACGTGAAATAAAACAAATATTATGCCACAAAATTACAAAAACAATTCATAACAAACAGGTGTCAGTACCAGTGCATTAATCAATGGGTGAAATTAAAACATTAATTGACGAAATTGAGTCAATTAAGATCTCTATTTACCAACAGCAACACTAAAGTAGAAGCTGCAGGGATTTCCTCCGGGATTGGTAGCTATGTACGCTGCAAAGTCCGCCACACGTGCAGCCGCAGATATGGTAGGAATCTGGTTCTTAACCTGGAGGTTGCTGGCGGCATAAACACCGTTAGTGTCTGGACTTGGAACAGGATAAGTGAAGAAATAGAGTTTGGTAATGGATCCATAGTATTGGATGTAAGATGGTAATGTCAGGATAGAGGCTGCAGTGTAGGGAGAGCTGCTGGGTCCAGCCAGGACTATAAGGGTGTCCGACGATCCCAGATTTAGATCTGAAAGGGTGTCGAGCTTGGAGTTAGCGTAGTAGGAACAAGAACCAACGCAGTTCTGAGCAGGGATCTTAGCTGGGTAGTCGCTGATGATGACCACGCGAGATGTAGTTGGAACGCAAGCAGAAGTTGTGGTAGTGGTAGGGGTGGTAGTAGTAGAGGTGGTCGTAGTTGTAGTTGGGGTGGTCGTTGTAGTCGTAGTTGGGGTGGTCGTAGTTGGTGTGGTCGTAGTTGTAGTTGGGGTAGTCGTAGTTGTCGTAGTTGGGGTGGTCGTAGTTGTAGTTGGGGTGGTCGTAGTCGTAGTTGGGGGAGTCGTTGTTGTCGTAGTTGGGGTGGTCGTAGTTGTAGTTGGGGTGGTCGTTGTTGTCGTAGTTGGGGTGGTCGTTGTTGGAGTTGGAGTGGTAGTAGTGGAACCAAGACTAAAGTAGAAGCTACATGGATTTCCTCCGGGATTGGTAGCAATGTACGCTGCAAAGTCCGCCACACGTGCAGCCGCAGATATGGTAGGGATCTGGTTCTTAACCTGGAGGTTGCTGGCGGCATAAACACCGTTAGTGTCGGGACTCGGAACAGGATAAGTGAAGAAATAGAATTTAGTAGTTGATGCATACAGCTGGATGTAAGATGTTAAAGTCAGGATAGATGCTGCAGTGTAGGGAGAGCTGCTGGGTCCAGCCAGTATTATCAGGGTATCGGATGATCCTAGATTTAGACTCGGTAGGTTATTAAGCATGGAGTTGGCGTAGTAGGAACACGAGCCAATACAGTTCTTGGCAGGGATATTGGCTGGGTAGTCGCTGATGATGACCACGCGAGATGTAGTTGGAACGCAAGCAGAAGTTGTGGTAGTGGTAGGGGTGGTAGTCGTAGGGGTGGTTGTAGTTATCGTAGTTGGGGTGGTCTTGGTTGTCGTTGTAGGGGCTGTTGTAGTGGAACCTGTTGTAGTAGTGGAAGAAGACGTGGTAGTGGTGGAAGAAATACTGGCCAAGAAAGTACAAGCATCTCCATTGGGATTTGCCGCAATGTATGCATTATAATCTGCAACATGTGCCGCAGGGAATAGGGTATTAACTTTAGTTACCATGTTAGTGTTGGTTGTGCCAATATAACTGGTCGGGTTTTTAGTCGGGTCTGGATATGTG
This sequence comes from Leuctra nigra, assembly GCA_934045905.1. Taxonomy (NCBI): domain Eukaryota; kingdom Metazoa; phylum Arthropoda; class Insecta; order Plecoptera; family Leuctridae; genus Leuctra; species Leuctra nigra. Next base: position 18,441,264 of record OW203766.1, on the reverse strand, counting down.
AAGAAGTAGAGGTTATAAGCTGTGGAAGCGTAGTAGAGGTAATCTGTGTACGTCAGGATCGTCTGGATGTTGTAGGGATAGCTGCTAGGGCCCGCAATGATCACCACTGTATCGGACGAGGTCAGATTCTCGTACACTAGCACCTCGATCTCGGAGTTGGGGTAGAAGGAGCAGACACCAACGCAGTTCTGAGTCGGAATCTGAACGGGGTAGTCGCTGATGATGAGAATGCGAGATGTCGTGGGCGTGCAGACAGCGGCGGCTGTTGATTCGTGGAGGTAGATACATGCTGGAAGCAGAGAATAGAGATGTTGGGGTAAAGAATTGATGTTAATGGTAAAACAAGTTCGTGTTATAACTTATAATAAGTACTTGAATAATATTGTGAAGTGTATTCGAACAAATAAGCGATACGTGATGGAGCCACTTCTGGCAGGAAACTTTTTAGATGCACTTTTTTATTTTGAAGTTCGTTTTTCCATAGGGCAGTGAAAAAGGAGAAACACTTGAAATTTAGATTAAGTTTAAGTTTACCTTTTCAGCCATAACAAACAACTAAAGCAAATTTAATATAATGTATTTATATAAATCCCCGTGATTATCCTCCATTATTCCCCTTATGGCTAGTACCAAAGAATGCACCAGAGGTCAGTCGTGTTCCTTATTTTCTCGAATTTCTCTTGACGCTCGTTGAGTTCATATTTAATCACTCCAATTTCTGTTAACAACAAAATATAGAATCTGCATTGCAATTATTGCACAATAATCAGTTTGGAAGTTTTTAATCCATTTTCATGTATCCATTTCCTTCCAATCTAACCAGTTGTATTCGTTATTGTTTCTTATAGAAATTATTCAAAACAACTTTCAGGGAAACTCTAAAAATTATATGATAGCTATAATTGGCGAATGTGGGAGCAATCGAATGAACTACTTCTACTTTAAAGTACCCGTTTTCCGTTGTTAATATTTGTTTTAATAATTTCGATTTTGTGATACCCAGTTTGGCTGGAGAAGTGTGTTAAATATTGCTTCAAGAACTATTTTCGCAAGGTATTTACTGTCAGTATACGCTTTCTATAATTGTCAATTGTATCAATATCATACAATGCGCCTTAGAGATTTGTCAATTCAACCATGATACTACTTGGCTTTTTTGGGAACAAAAATCCTTTATTCGATGTCTAGAAGAAATGCCGAGTCTTCTTATTACGTCAGCAAATTTACATAAAGGCGATATGTAATCGCAAGCCTATCGCAAGAGCGTGTTGGTAAAAATAATAGCCTCAGCTTTTACCCAATTTAAATTTTTTTTTTTCACGTGTGTACTTAAACTTGACCTTGTTGGTCATTATCAATCTTATCACATAATTAACAACTTATTATTGAAAATCCATTGTTAAGGCGATTCGACCGAAAAAAATCAATATTAATTTTCTTCATATTTCGTAAGAGGGAGCTGGTAACACATAATATCAAGTGACATTTATAGTTTTTGGGCGCCACAAAAAAATCCGGGACGTTTTCAAATGTGCAAAATGCACATTATCTTTGACAAGAGACAAAACCATTTGTCTGAATGCCACGAAACTTAAACAGAATATTCATTAGATATCTAGTTATGGGCTGACGTGGCCCTTTTTCAAAATTTTTGTTTACATTTTTACAAAAAAATATATATATATTACGTACCGGATTTTACAGTCAAATATAACTGATTTAGTAGAAGCTATAGTCGTCGTAGGAATTAAGTTATCGAAATTTGGGATCCGTCATGACATCCGCCCATTTTTTTGAACAAAATGAGCCCTCGTGGAAGTCTGTAGTGTGAAAGGTGGGGCTTAAATCGTGACAAAAATAATTATGTTTATTTTCAAAAATAAAAAATACAATATTTTACGGTACAACAATAATGACGTGTTAAAAAAGATACAGTGAGTTGTAGAATCACTTACTGAATGTGAAAAATGCCCTCTTGACTTTTTGAGTGCCAATAACGTGATTTATATTTTTAGTCACGTGGTATCGCTCGAATCGCGTTAACACAGAAAATACAAAGAAAGAACTGGATATTTAAAGCAAGCGATATTGTGGTATATTTTCAGCACATCGGTAAAATATTAACACACTTACTGAAATTCAGATTTATCATAGAAATGTACCAAATACACGGATTGATCTGTTATTCATTTATTTATGCCAAAGCATATTGGAAAGTTGCAATGAAAATAAAAAATAATCATCAATCATCAAAAAACCGCATGATTACCCCTAATTTGCCTGCACTGCCCAGACCACACCGGTTAACCAATATTTGCTCACACACTATATTACCATACAAGCGGTTTATAGTTTTTGAATAAAGTCAAATGGTTGGTTGACATTAAAAAGAACCGTTTGTCCGATCAAAATGTGTTTTTGCTACGTCATCAAGAACAACATTAATCGATAATGTATTTATGGTATTTGATCTATTTGTTATAAAAAATCTGCTAAAACCAGTACTTAAGTTCAAATGCTCATTTCAGGAATGTCATTGGTTGCTGCCATGGCAATATATTCATAATCTACTGTTTAAAGTTAATCAGAGTACCTATTGAAAAACTGTCCCTTTGTAATTGATATTTGTTTGGTTGTACAGCCAATCGCCTTTTCCAACTTGTTTACTAAGAAAATGTGGATTCGATATTGAATATTTGTATAAAAAATACAACCAATCTTGACCAATCGGTCCAGCCAGTTTCGAGGAACTCCCTAAAAATGTTGCGTTGGACGACCCTTTTCAGGGCTACCAAGTGTTTTATTAAAACAAAACGTCCATCTGCTGCCATCAATATGAAATTAGACACAATTAACCACTAGAACGCTCCGCCTCCTGATACGTCACGAGTCACGTGACCCAAGTGGCGGGAACATGGTTGTGGGCCAGCTCGTCGCCGCGCGCCATTAGAACACATAGGGAAGTCAGTTCGGTTGATTCAAAAATCGTATTTCAGTGGCGAAAATGGTACCGAAATGTGTTGTGTCGGGGTGTAACATCAGCACAAAAGTTCCCTGAATAACATTTCATAGATTTTCTAGTAACATTGCTGTGAGAAAAGAGGAATTATAAGAATTCGATTGAACGAACGGCTGTTTGCTGTGTTGGCAAAGCGACCGTGTTTTATTTGCTTGTTTAATTCCCTATACATGTACATAATTCCCTAACTTGACTCATTTGATCATCCTGCTATATAGGTGATTACCAAGTGCAATGCCTTCATACCTTCATACCTAGACGAAAATATTTACTTACTTCTAGTTTAGACCTACAAGAGTAAAAAATACCACCAACAAACTGTTTGTAGGTAAGTGGGTGGGTATAGGTAGGTATGTAGAAATAATCAACAAACCGTCAATAAATCCGTGAATAATAAACATCCGTAATGAATAACGTTCACCAGTGAATTATTCCTATTTAGTATAGGTACCTATAGATTGCTTACATAAATGTAGAGAGTAAGAAATATTCAGCTTCCCGCGCAAGCAAAAGCCAGGAATCAACACATTTGTCTGAAGTCCATATCTCGGTATAATATCCACTCACCAACAAACTATAACATTCTTTGAGTAGCCAATGGCCTTCCTACTTGCCTACATACTTCATAAAATAACTTTGATTAAAACAATATAACTTTTTTAACGATTTTATCCACGTAAGTTGCTGCAGGAATTATACGGCATCCTTGTTGGCCGGCAGAACTTGGGCCACGACAAAGCTGCCCCCTAGCGGCTGAGACGCGAACAAAAGTTAACTCCGCCCCGTTCTAGTGGTCAATTGAGGGGTTAGATGCAAAAGCTAAAGGCATCTCCACTTGACAGAGTTCGGAGAAAGCCGGACGCAAATATTAACCACCAATATATTTTATAAGGAATCCCACTTAGATAATATAACATAAACATAACATAACATAACATATAGTTACATATAGTAACATATATGTTACATAGTATAACATAACATAAGTTATACTAACTCACCCAACACTAAACCAAATAGAACCTTCATGATGACTGGTACTGCTGATGACTGGTACTGCTGATGACTGGTACGATGACTGGTACAGATGATGACTGGTAGTGGTAGCTTGGTAAGTTACCGATTACTTCATCACTCTCTTTGACGTATTGACCGACAACTCGAGCTGTTATATACCCGATATTTATCTCTCCAACCAAATATCGCGATAAGTTCTACTGGACGTAATTACTTTTAATAACTTCGATTATTTGCTATCGTCCAAACATGATAAATAAGTATTAACACACTGAAAATCACAATTCCTATTCGTTTCATGTGCTAACAATTTCATTTCGTTCGAAACAAGAAATATGACACATATTAAATTTGAACTATGAGCTCTGTGCCTTAGAGGTAAAATGCCATATATCATGTAATCAAGCTCTACTGCTGACTCAATTCAGCAAAACAAATATATTACTCTTAAACACTTAATTTAGGATTGATCGTAAAAAGACCTACAGTATGAATAATACACGAATGAAAGGTTCTCGGCTCCTGTCCCCATGGCGAACTTCTCCGCAACTCCGTCATTCGAACTGCCATTGCCGACGCCTTCCGAGCACAGAAGAATTATGAAGTGTACGAGGAAGTTCACGGCATCGCCGACAATGGCAGTACAAAGAGAATCGACATCATACGTCATCTCAAGACAATCCCGACAGGCGTACATCCACGATCCTACCATCCGATTCGAGAGGAACACAGCTCAACCAGGAGAGTTTACGCTATCAACCGACTATATATATTTTTTAAGAATTTGTATGATATTGACAAAATTGGTACGCGTGGCACGATTTCAATTTTTTTATTAAATTTTGTGAACGATTTTCTATTTCTGTCAGGCTTTTTATTGATGACATTGTTTTATTAACTTTTAAAGGTTAATTATAATTTTTAGGAACCACTTATATAATCTAAAATAGTTATGTTTGCTTACACTATGTAGTATAATTATTAATTTTATCAATTTCTCACATTAATGTTGATTATTTTTTTGATTATTTGTATGAACCTTGTTGCAAGGCAGAGATGTTTTGATAATAAAATGTTTATGTAGTTATAAAAAGATCTAGTGGAGCGGTCGCTCCACCCAGCCAAGTCGTACTATACACTCACACTCACTCAACATACCGTAAATGCCTAATAAACTGAGGAGCAGACCAAACACTTTTACTGTAAGCAACAACATGGCATTTTCGGCCTACTGGATCTCAAAATTGGGAAATCTCACATTGTTGCGAAATAGCTTAATTTCGAGCTATGGCCCACCTGACAACATATACTAAATTTGGGAACAATAGGTAATGCCATTTGTGGGCTAGAGGGCCGTGAAAACAGTGAAATTACACCCCTTTTAAAACCTATCTTCATCTGATGATATCACGAAACACCGCAATCACCGCCACAGCCTAAACGGCTTAACCGATCGACTTGAAATTTTTACCACATGTGCACTTTTGGCGTCCGAGGTGCCTTTTTATAAAACCAACCGGAAGGCGCCATTTTGAAACCGGAAGTGACGTCATATCTCGAAAACGACTACACCGATCGGAATAAAACTATCGCCAAATGATTCAGACGGTCATCTTTATGGAATATCAATAGTCAAAATATACATTTACTATTACCGAAACCGGAAATGACGTCATAAAAATGAAGAATCAGACTTGAATCACCTCTTACTACAATAACTACAAATTCAGAAGGCTTATAATGATACATAACATTTATAGAAATAAATTCTAGGTGGCTGTAATTTCAGCCGCCATTATGAAAACCGGAAGTGATGCCATATCTCGAAAACGGCTGGACCTATTGGAACAATGCTTTCGCAATTCTTCATGGAATATCAAAACAAGCTTATATTTAGCCCCAAACACATTTTTTCGTAGTAACCAATTCGGAAATGGCCTATTTTTTTAAAGGAATTAGTCATTGTTGCTCCGATATGTGTTAAAAGTTGTGTAAATAAACTAAAAAAACTAGTGATATCCCCATAAAAAACACTCCGTGTAAAAATACCAGCCAAGTCTCTTCAACTTAAAAAAAAAATGAAATCTAAAAATTCTACACTGAAAAGTAGTGATATCAAAAAATTAGCCAAGTCAAAACTTTATTTGAAAATCAAAAAATACTTGGCGCATCGTTTTTTTAGGGCATTATAGGTATACTATGTATATGTATATTTCATGTAAAATTTATAATTGGCTTATACTTCCAAGCTATTTATGTACACGATGCGCCAAGTATTTTTTGATTTTCAAATAAAGTTTTGACTTGGCTAATTTTTTGATATCACTACTTTTCAGTGTAGAATTTTTAGATTTCATTTTTTTTTTAAGTTGAAGAGACTTGGCTGGTATTTTTACACGGAGTGTTTTTATGGTAGCATTTAACTCGTGCCACCATTACAAATAAGATTTGATGAATTCGTAAAATACTGTTATTTTAGGGAAAAGTCATTGAAATGGACATCGGGCCTTCTACCTCTGATAGTATACTATCTGGAAACAACGGCCCTTCGGTGAGTTGATGACGTCAGATAAAGCTACACTTATTAGTTGTCAAGTGAGCAATAAATAGTACAGAGAAGTTCATAGCCTTCGACTGAATAGACCAGTGATGATTTCAGGCTTGTCTCGGGGAGGGGGGGGGAGCTGAGCCCCCCCCCCCCCCCGAGCCCAGAGACAAAACAATCTATAGAAACAAAATTCTTAATTTATGTTTTCATTAAAACGAAAAATAGGGAGCTATTTGCTGTAATTTGAAAAGTTTAGCATCCCAGAATCGATTTTAAAATGTTTATATCAAAATAAATGCCCTGCGGGGTAACAATTGGATTTTTTTGCTTCGGTTTGTGCATTTTAAAGCCCCATAATCACTTTTAACTGGTTTAAATTCTAAAAAACGCCCTGCGGGGCTAGGGCTAGGGGGCTTTGCCCTCCAGACTCCCTTCAGGGTGTTGCAATCCCCCCCCCCCCCCCCCCATGATGAAAGTAGTTCCTACGCGGACTACGTTTAGGTACATACACCCACCCCCCTCTCCAGATTAAATTTTGCACCCCAGTTTTTCATTAGCCCCCCCCCCCCCCCCCCCCCCCCCCCGAATAAAATGTCTGAAATCATCACTGAATAGACGTTCCAGAAGAAATGATATTTTCTTCGTTTTCAAGTTGTTTGATATGATTCATCCATACCAATGAATAACATATATCACACTGAGCTAGTGCTAAACACTCTTCTCTCACTTCTTACAATGTAACAACCAGACTGTTGAGTTACGTCATTCTTCCTGGGAGACCTTGACAACCAGCTGTCTGCGGTGGAGGCGGTGAGGAGGCGGAGGAGGCGGAGGAGGGGGAGAAACAAAGACCACGCCACTTTATAATGCATTCATTGGTTAGTGTTTCGCTAGTGAGCCGCATCAAGAAGGTTTATAACAGTGTGGAAGTGTGAAATCAGACAACGACGAGGAATACGTCACATAGTAATGTCACTTACATTACCACAACTCCTATTCTTCAGGTACGTATGTTCTCTCTCTCCATGACAGTAGATAATTAAGTCTAGTTTCGTTTCAAGAACATCTGGAAGTGTTGAGTTCAGAAGTTTTAATAACAGGACTATAATTTTAGGTGGTCACGAATAAACACAAAATATCTTATCTGAAACTTCAGGGAGGAGGACAACAATATTTTATTTCTTACAGAACTTATTGATGAGAATTGAAAATGAATTCCAATTATGATAATTTTAATTGGTGATATAATTATATTTCTATTTTATCATTGTTGTGTTAGAACCTCTTCCCCCCCCCCCCCCCCCCCCCAATACACTTGTGATTCTACACTGTAATCATATTCTGAGCGCTCATCTTTCACTCAATTAAATTTAAAAAATTGAATAATATTGTCAAATGACAAAAAATAGAATTAGACCTTCTAGTCAAATAATAAACAAAGAGACTGTATGTGCCCCCCCCCCCCGCCCCCCCCCCCCCCCCATCAAACTTCTTCACAATGATATAAAATGCGATTCATGTGTGTGCTACATGAGAGAAAAGAATGTGTTCTAAATTGGACTGTTTCTGAACCGTGCTCGATGACATGGATGAGGTCAAGCTATTAAAAGATCCGAGATAAAATGTGTTAAAACAATCCGGGTTCGACTCCCATCCGAGCTCTAATGATGAGTTTACACAACACAGGATTATAAACTTTACAATTGCATTTGCCATTATCTCTGTGTGTAACTTGTAAGTATCGATCGATATCCCCATAAAAAAAACACTCTTTGTAAAAATACGAGCCAAGTCTCTTCAACTATAAAAAATATATATAAGAAATCTAAAAAGTAAAAGTACTGAAAGCACTGAAAAGTAGTGATATCAAAAAATGGGCCAAGTAGAAATTATTTGGAATAATGAACGTTGAGGAATGTTTTGGGAAAAGCATTGAATAATATAGACCATAAATTTAGAACGATTTCGTTTCATTCTAGTGGCAAACTGTAGATATTTTAACAGATAATAGGTATTCGTAATCGTTCGTTCCTTCATAGATAAAAAAAATGTTTGAACCAATTTTAAATGTCCTGTTATAGCATGCCACTCGACTGAGGAAAAAGCTACAAAAATCCTCAGTCAGCAAGGGCGTATTCAGGGGGGGGGGCCAGGGGGTCCATGCCCCCCCCCCCCCCCCCCCCAAGCACATTTAAAATAATATGGGGAAAAAAACACATGCAAACAGACAGGTCATGTCAAAAACGTTCCAAAATAGTTAAAATTGAGTTAATTTCCAAAAAAAATCAATTTTTGGATATTTTGTAATTCATACTTTTTCAAAATAGCTGTACAGTGCGATTCAAAATTGCACCTTAATGAATGACCTTGATGCAAAATTTTCTCGGGGAATGCGCCCCCGAACCCCTGGTATTACACTGTGATTTTTAAAAATATTAGTAATGTCCGCCCCCCCCCCCCCCCCCCCCCCCGAAATTTAATCCTGGATACGCCCTTAAGTCAGTATGACCGAATTGCCTTACTCATCTTTGTGCATTTGTGTTTGAATAGATTTGTTGATATTCTGTAAAAAAGCAGTTTTTACTCCTTTTGCCTTTTTTACCAGTGTTTTCATTTCTGTGCCTTTCTGTGTCCTTTCTGTTCACTTATTTTTTTAGCAGTTTTCCCCTAACGTCTCCATCCTAATTTAATATAATTAAAATCCCTGCATTTCGTTTCACAGGTCATCCGAGTAGTTTGATTTGACCGTCGACAATGTCCAACGACAATGCCGATGACACCCGAAGATGCCCGAGCGACCGCCAGACAATCCTCCAGCTGACCTCGACGCTCCACCGCCTCCGCAGTCTCGACTCCACGTCGGCGTCCTGTCTCGTGCAGCGGCTGCTCGGCGAACGCGACGAGTGCGACGCCACGCTCGTCGACGTCGCCGAGCAGTGTTGCCAAGCCGACGAGCGTCTGAACAGTGATGCCACATTGAGGTCCAGCAACAAGGCGCTGTTGGAGGCGTTGGACGAGGGCGATGTTGTCTCGGGTATGTCGGCCGTACAAGGAGGCGCCGACGTGAGTCTTTTATACGAGAATGATTTCACATTAGTTGACATTTTGATGGAAGGGTTAATAAAGAAAATAAAGATAGAATATAAAGACCTCAGCAGTGTTGCAACATTAAGGTCCAAGAACGCGGCCCTGTTGGACTGGTTGGAAGAGGGCCGCGTTTGCTTGGGTTTGTTTACTGTCCTACAAGGCGCCGAAGTGAGTATTTTATATGAGAATGATTTCAAATTAGTTGACGTTTTGATGGAAGGGTTAATAAACAAAATAAGTAAAGAAAATAAAGAAAATAGAGAATATGTTTTAACTGGAGACGAAGTTCCAATTGAACTGAGGGAATGTTTTCAAGCAGTAACTAATTCTAAAAACCAGGTATTAAACAGAATGAAAGCTATTGAGTGCGCCGTTAATAGTCGGTTCTTCAGACTTGTTCAGAATATAAGGAAAGTCACTGTTCTTCACAAGTACGCCCTCGCGTCATTCCATCCCGACGTAGACCTGGAGTTACTCTACCAGCTGCTGACGAAGGATCAAACCTCCGTCGAGTTTAACCTCGAGAACAAGTTTCTTCATACCGCCTTCATGCTCTCCGTCCTCCATCAGACTCCTCAGCGCCTCCACTTTGCCAAGTGTCCCGACATCGCAGTGAACGTCCGTCTCACTGAGAACACATCCCTGCTCCATCTCAAAAACACTCAGCCTCCTGAAGTCGTCGACCGCATCAAGAACTGCTGGGGCGGCGGCGAGTTGGTACTTCCATCGGGATTCACGGCCTTCATGATCGCCTGTCTCTTGAACGATCGTGATCTCGTCGAGGTGCTCCTGAACAGGCCGGACTTGGTGCTGGAGGCGACGGAGATGATCGATACGTTGAAGCAACCCGGCAACTTACTGAGGCGCGCAATCAGCACTGGCGACATGCACGTACACTACGCCGTTCTCAACGAGGACATCGAGTTCCTGAAGTTCACGTTGAAGCTCGTCGGACCCGCGGCGTTGAAGTGCGTCAACTCTGTGGGCGAGAACGTCTTGCACAGAGCTTGCGGCTTTCATCAGACGGACATGATCCTGTTGCTGCTCTCCAAGAAGGAGATGGTGGAGATATTTCATCCGCAACAACTCAGCGATGAGGATTACAGAGAGTTCGTCAATCAAGTCTCCTCGGAAGTGGATACAGGCAGAGCCATGTCACACTTCGACTACTTACCAGATCGCACACTTTTTGAATCATATCACGTGTACGAAGCTTTCGTAAATTGCCTGGAGTACGATCTGTCAGCTATTGATAAGTACGGTAGATCCTTACTTCACATCATCACCGAGAATTGCCTCTCCAAGTTTCTTCTCCTCGCCGCCGCCAGAGGTGACGCCGACTTCAGCAGGAGAAATGTTAAAGGACAAACACCGCTGCTGATTGCCATCGAGAGTGAGAGCATCTCTAGTGCTGACGTCATCACGGAGTTGGCAAAGATGGCGGCGACGCGCTCCGACATCGATCCGAATCAGAGCATTGACGCGTTCCAGAACCTCAGAAAGAAGCTGAGTGATCTGCCTCTTAGTGACTTTTTTGGAATTCACTCCGGATACATTTGGGATGTTGACAATATAGTTGATTTGTTTACCAAACGGAACTCAAAGGAGGATAAAGTTTACTTAGACATAAAACTAGCGGAGGGATACTTAGAAGCAACCATTCAACCGACCAAGATGCCAGCTGATCAGAAAAAAGACCTCGAAAAAGACATCAGCACTTGTATCACCGAAATATATTATGAAATATCAAGAGAATTACGTTCTTTTATAAACCGACCGCCATTAGAAGAGCGCTTAGAGGAGTTGTGTTCATTAATTCGAGGGAAGTATGTCGGATATATAAAAGGAATGTTCACGATTACGTACGAAGGAGAGACGATTCAGGTTACCTACGAGTTGCGTGAGTGGATAAAGAACTACACCGTGGACCTGACGTACGAGAGACTGATTGAAATGATGGGTCCAGAATGGGATTATTTGAATATGATCGACACTGTGGAGGAGAGGCTTTCTCCAGAACATATTCTTCATCTGACGCACACGCCTCCACTTTACCTCTTGCTTCTCCAGCTGGACAAAGCTGAGAACGAGGAGGAAGAGTCCATAGCTTTGAGAAAACTGGAAGCGTTCCTAACTTTCCAGTACATCACCATCGATACAGCGTCAGACGTGCTTCAAGGTCAAATAAATCTTCTGAAGTATGCCCGTCAGTTCTCTGACACGGCTGCTGACCTGCTTGAGGCCAAGCTGAAGTCACAAGTATCAGGAGTTGAAGACACTAAGCGTAATGCAGCTGTCGTGAACTACAAGATCGACTATCAACAGCTTCAAAATTGTCAACTCGAACCGTACCAAGAACTGGAGTCGTCCGATCAATTGTACGAGTTCGCCAAGTTGTTCTGCGCAAGACTGAACTCCGTCACGGCATACAGGAGGAACGCGCAAGTGGACAAGGTCTCGAGACTGATGGACGCGATGGCGCGGCTTCTGGAGGTCGACTCCGTGTGCACGGCGATCTGCTTCGTGAATAACAAGTTTGTTGTCTCCTCCAACTTTGGTGCCCATGGCTGCGACGAAAGAAACAGGGATTTGGTTCGAGATCATGTGAAAGAAGCAACACGACAACTGTTCGTGTATTTAGCTGACTGCGCGGCGAAACGAAAAGTCGAACACTCACAAAGATCTGTTGAGATACTGGAAACAGTGATTCAGTGGAAGATTGAGAGAAAAAATTTGTGGGAGAAATTCTTGAACTTCTGTGGAAAAGAAAGTATAATCCTTCGATCGATCTTGGAGTATGTTTATTCTAATTGCAATAACATTTTTAAGAAAATCGTAATTAACGAATCTGGAGAAGTTATCTTCAAAGAAGCATTTCAATTTATAATTTCCGACTATCTACCAAAAATATCACAAATTAGTTGCATTAAAAACTGTGCCAAATGGATACAAGAAGCTTTATACATGATCTGTCGCCTAACACGTGATATCCGCAAACTGCAAGACGCTATCTGCATCAAGTTAACCACATTCCCCAAGGCTATGCTCCAAGCGTTCAAGAACGACGTCGAGATTCTTCCTAACATCGAGTCCGTCCACGCCGAGACTGACCTTGTCGTCCACCTCGCCTCCACCGGCTGCGTGAAACAGGTTGATCAGGTGTACGTCGGCATCTCCAAGGTCTGCTGCGCGCACTGCACTCTGTTCATCCAGAGCTTCAACAACAGGTGTTTCCAAGACATCTACATAGCAACCAGAGGTTCTCATGTGTCTCATTACTCCTGGACCATTCCCAGGTATCTACTAGACAATATTGACAAGCTCGCAGTGCTACTTGGAGGAAACCGGTCAGAACTCTATCACAGTTTCGTGAATCTTGGACCAGAGAGCAGGATTGTCGCGTTGAAGCTTTTGGAGAACTTCTCTATGTATTCCTTGAAGAAAGGACTTAGTGCGCGACGAAGAAACCTAATCGACATTCTGTGTGGCAAGACATCATTTCATTCACACGCGGAACTGTCGATAAGTCAAGCCGTTTCTATTCCAGAAAACCGGGACAACGACTTCGACGACTTTACAGATGAAGAAAATAAAGATATTGAACACGAGTGGCACATAGCTATTCAAAAGAACAATGTCTTCGAGATTAATCAGCTACTAACACATTTATTCAACAAGTCCCATGCACTGGAAATAATTGGCGCGCTAACATCTGAAAATGAAGACTTGGGGGTAGAGAGTGAGAAATTGATGACGTCAGAATACAACGTCAACTCGCAGGATCCGCTGTATTTGAACACAGCGCTTCACGTCGCCGTCGAGGAGTTGGATGTCGCGCTGATCAAGAGGTTGCTACGTCACGGCGCCAGCGTCTTAGTGACCAATAAAGCTGGCAAGACGCCTGGTCAGCTGCTGGACAGCGTGTTGAATAAGAAGACAAGTCCAGATGGCCAAGAGATCTACGACATATTCCACCCGGAAGAGGCGGCCGAGAGAAAGAAGAAGGAGGAAGAAGAGAAGAAGAAAATTGACGATTACAAAGAGAGTCACCAGTTTTGTGTTACCTATGAACGTCTTTGTGATATTAAACATGATTATCATTATCGCGATCATTTCACGCAAGTTCCAGTCCCTCTCAATCGTAGTCTTTGTCTCGACATTACCATCAGTTCAATCGAGTACTTGACCATTCAACTCCTTGACTCCAAGTTCCTAGTCGAAAATTACCGAGAAAACGTCAGGGTTATGCAAAACCTTCTGCAGACCATTTCGATCAGCGCCTGGCATTGCCGCTTCCGTGACCCGCTTGGAGCGCTGCCGGGGGCGATGTGGAGACTCATGACCTTCTTGTTCGTCGCCGAGAGCGCCAAGTCTCCATCTCTTGACAGGGACTACCTCCTGTACACGTGCCTGATCGAGATGATGTCCTCGTGCGAGTTGGAGTCGTGGCGGAACCGCCTCGACGAGTACCGCAGCGGGAACCACAACGTGGACATCACCGTTCCATTACTCCACTCGACACTCTCCTACATCGCAGACTCTCTGTATCTCAACCAAATGGAGCGGCAGATAATGGACTTTGTGAACGGAGAAATGACGCATCATGATGAGAAGAGATCCAGATGGCTGAGCTACTTGGTTAGGATCGGAGAAGCTCTGGAGGAAGCATCAAACGATCTCAGAGGTATGTTTGATGACGAGAAAGTGAAAAGAACTATGTGGATAGGTTACAGGATTACTTGTGGGGACATAGCAGGAAACATTCTGGACTACATCAGTGGAGACAGTGACATCTATAGTCTGGACGACTTGGCAAAGTACTGGAGCAGTCAAAGAGAGTACATCAGCAATGAATGTAACAAATATTCCAAATGTCTGAAAGACCCCGACAGTCTCATCATTAACTTATGTGACGTATCTCCACCAGTACACGAGGAAGTTATTCACGTCCCTCCCCACTTTGATCAACCAATTACCTCAATCCTTAGCGAGTACATCGAGTATGCTCTTCAAGTGAAAGCGTTGTGCGCTTACAACCGGAAGAACAATCGTCAAATGATACTGGGATACGTTTTTAATTCCCAATCACGACATCCTAACGATGATGTCATAGAGATGTGTCACGTGATCTTAGCGTCACTCACAAGCTACTTGTTGAAGGTTGACGAGTTTATATCCTTTATTCCCGAAGACCTGCGGAACACTTTGAGTGATGTAATCGACAACTCCAGAGTTCTTTTGCCATCAGATATAATGTTGAAAATCCGCCCAGAAGGAAAGTTTTGTAAGGAAGACGAAGAGGAACAATTCGCGAAGTATTACGGCAACTGCGACCGAATCTTGCACACGATCGACTACATGAGAGCTGTGCAGTACGGCATGGCGCTCGGAAAGAGTTTCAAGGTCGCGGTGAGGGAAGTGAAGGGTGGCCACACGTTGGTCTTGGAGCTGTCGTCTCAAGTACAGCACGAGGTTAACGCGATCAGAGAGGGAATTCCTTCACTGCAGGATGAATAAGTCAATGCGCGCAAAAGTGGATATTAACTTTAGATATTAACTTCAAAATTATTTTTCTCAATAGGTACCAACCTACTAATAATTTTGGAAGCAAGTTATTATAGATTACATTTTTACTGATCTTGTGCTATATTCTCTCTCCACAAACCCATTATCTGTATGTAATCAATATTTGTTTTCATGTATTTTACAGTTTAATTATTATTTTGTTTTAAATATCTTGTGATCGTATTAGAACTTTGCAAAGGAATGGTTGTATCATCAACTAGTTCATGATTATATGTATTGTTATAGATAGTAACGTACTTTATTCAGATGCATCTTACATAATAATGTAAAATAATATATTACCTCTTTCAACAATTAAATATACTTTCTTAACCTGGAATTATGTCTTTCAAATGCTGAATATTTTTGTGATAGTGATTGGTAATTTCTTTGTCAAATTCCACGTACATCCATTTCTCCTTATCATTGACCTTTGGACCCGCGCCGAGATTTCCACCAATTCTTGACCCGTTGAAAAAACCCAGTCTTCTTTCTTGGTTCTTCCTCCATCCGCACGTCGGCGTTAGGGTCAGCGACTGAAAACATTTAATCAATGTGTGAACTTCAACCATCAATTAAACTACAGTATTGTATAATTAAGATTTTGTTAGCTTTGTTGAATTATAGGGAGGACATGGGGAGGGGTCGACCTAACGGGCCCGATTCGGGGGAGTCTGAAACTGGTGGGAAAGTCAGTTCAGAATGGGAACAGAGCGAGCGAGTGTTGGGACCGGTGGGACCCGATTTCAGGGGGATCATCATCTTGAAGGGGAGGTCGGCCCGAGGGGCCCGCAAATTTGGGGAGGACATGGGGAGGTCGACCCTGGACTACACCTAGTTAACTCGCGTTTGTGCCGGTTTCATGGTGGCGCCCATGGCAATGACATTGACTGCTAACTCGGAGCCTTCTATAATGGGACCCGAAGCAATGAGTGACAGCCTGTTATCTTGTGTAGTGTGTAGTATGGATGTGTAGGTGTATTGAGATAACGACTCACGACAGAAGGGCGGATCTCCCGACGTCCTGACGTAGAAGCTTCCTCTGGCTTCAACAAACTCGGAGTTGATTCCCATCTCGGCACAGTTCTGCGCTGAGCATGGAGCTTTCATGGCTGCGTCCGTGCTGTAAACATGGACACAATCAGCAGACGAGTCAGCAGATGACGATCATGTGGAAGCAACAGGTACCAGGGACGGCGTCAAGAATTTTTGTTAGGGTGGGCAGTGGCGTACAATTTTTTAATTTTTCTCTGATTATACTGTCTGAGTATTTATTTTTTATTTTTAAATAAATATATAGAGACGAATTTGGGACGCTGAAAATATTACTTTGGGGTAAAATATTATTCAAATATTATATAAAATAGGGGTGGCTTGTAAAGTTACCAAATAAGGGATGGATCTATACAAAGTACAGCCACAAATTGAATCAGTGTAATTTTAGAACATCCTCTGTGTTATTTTATTACGTATTTCATTAAATTGTACACCAAAAGTAAAATTTAAAGACAATAATAAAAGTATATTCGATTATGTTTGGGTGGGTAGTAGACAATACAAGATGGACGCGCGCCCACCTGCGCCCACCCCTGGCGCGTCCCTGACAGGTACTTACCCCGGTTGCGTCATGTTCCACCGATGTCCCCAGAACTTGCAGCCACCGCCCTCGCGAATCGTCTCCGTGAACAACATGTAAGCTCTGCCGTGGCTGCACACGGCCAGTTTGTAGACTGAAACCAAAATAGATTCAAACATCGGTTCTGCATGTTGCCTATCATGCAAGGCGTATCATCCCTTCCAGAGAGTACTTAGTTGCCTATACAGTCGGGGACAGGCAAAGATAAACCCGCTCTAGCATTGGCCGGCCTATACCAGGGGTGGGATCACATAAAATGGGAACTTTCTTGTCACGGTGACAGGCTTCTCATCTCAATGTTATTCACGGTCTTCTAGGGACTTGTCACCGTGACAAGGAAGATATCATTTTATGTGATTGCACCCCTGGCCATGTTAAACTGGGTTCATCTTCGCCTGCCCCCCCCCCCCCCCCCCCCCCTACCCGACCGAATTCATTCAGGCAGATCACCTTCCCCCCTCCCTACCCATGCAATAAGTAGATGACGTCTACTTGAAATTCGATGCGCACTCCTGCTTTTGGGGTGTTTATAGGGTGAAGTGTTGGTCAGGGCAGGGAGACGTGGTAGTTTAACTTTGGTTTAAAAGACAATAGAGTGGATTTTCACTCACGTCGGGCCACGCCACGAAGTCTTTTCTATTTTTCACGCACACTCACGCACGCAGTTTCCTCAAATGTTGCATGCTTAGGCCATTCTTATAGGCACAGTCGCAGTCCATGGGTCCGCTGTAGAAGCCTCACATCTTCATCGTTTTCTTTCCTACTCCTCACGCACACAACTTTGCACCAACTTACGCAGTAACAGCTCACGCATAATTACACAATATTGTAATTAATTTGGCTAATTGTCAAATCATCATGCATGTTGATGGAAGAGCAGCTTATTGGTTTGGTGCTTTAATTTGATTTCTAATTCAAATTCAAATCCGCAATATTTTAATTAGTTCCAAATGTTCGTCTTACAAAAAATAATGCAGTTTTCAAATATTAGTTTTGAACTTCAGGCACATTGCTCATGTCACGCACAATCACGCGTGACTTGATTCACACGTGAGTGTATACTTTGTACACTCACGCACGACATTTTCATGAAGATGAACACTCACGAACACTCACGTCACACGGTCCCCTCTAATTCGCAATATTCGTTGCTCCTAACCAATGGGCATTGTCTCTAGGCAGTGGTGTACTCCTAATATCTTTTTTTGGTTTTTCAGGATTTCTGCCAGGGATAGCCTCGGAATATCCTCGGAATAAGGGGAGTGTGGGGAGCGCGGTCCCCACCCAGCCCCGCAGGGCGTTTTTTGTTTTTTGACACTTTGAATTAACTTTTTTGAGTTTTTTGCTTACGAAATGAAACAAGACGTAAAACACCACAAAGTGTTCCTGACATCTTCACTCTTCAGCAAAACTATTTTTTTAGGTATACGGCGTATACCCTCGACTACACCACTGTCTCTCTGCACATACGAATCTGTAACAAAATGTAATTACTAGGAAAACGCTCAGTGTAACGCGTTGATGAGCGAGCACAGAACATGCAACATCCCCATAGTAACGATACACGACACGGCACAAGACGATTTTCTCTGCAATTTTTCAATCTCCATAATACTCTGGATGAATAACAGATCCATTGTGTCGTGAAGTCTTACCTACATACCTTCTCCAGAAATCTCTTGTGACATCCCATACTAAACTCGTAAAATTACAATTAATACTTGACTGATTGGGCTTACAATGTGTAAAATTTAATATTAAGTTAGTCTTGATCACCATGCAAAATTTGAACTTAATGTGAACATTTTGATTGTCGACCAATCAGAAGACATTATTTAAACTTAAACCAATTAGAGGATTTGGCCTTCGTACTGCATCCGATTTTATGCGCTAGCTCAAAAATGCTTTCATTTTACTGTACATTGTGGATAGCTTGGCTGCTCTACAGGCCTTGCCTTGTATACAATTTAGTATACATTTTTCAAGATTATGGAATAAAATGACCTTAAAATGACAAAACTTTTGAAAATAACGACAGATTAGACTTAAAATTGGCAAAACTACCTAAAATGTTGGTACCAATGACCACGCGAAGTTTTAAGTTGATCGGTCAATCTGTTCTAGTTTAAATGTCAAAAATCACATGAAAAATGGTTTTAAATTTGAACCAATAGGAGGATTTGGCTGAAACTTTTTATGATTGGGTACAATGTTGGTTGCAATGTTTTTGCCAAATTTCAAATTGATTGATGCAACCAATCGAAAGATAATTTTTTTTAAATTTGAACCAATCACGGGAGCCCGTTCAAAAACGATCCCAGGGACCGCATAGAGTACGTTAGTATGTGTACAAAATTTCAGATCGATTGCTTGAGCGGTTTGATCTCGGCAGTGCCGACAAAAAAAAAAAAAAACACACAGAGAAAGTGCCATAAGAGTACCGTGGTGACGTTCGCTCCGCTCGCTCAATTAATTAATAATTGAATACTCACTGTCTTTTACTCTCTGATATAAAGATTTTTCAGTTCTGTTGACGCATTTCGGTTGCGTCTTTCCTCCGTTGGGATAAAAATCCACGTGTCCTGAAAATATCGAATCAGCTCATTACTTCATTCATACGATAATAAAATGAAAGCGTCGATTCTAAAATAAGGTATCATGATTGTTACGTACAAAAGTAGGGGTACATAAAGTGAGCCATGAATCGAACCGGTACCTACTACGAGAGAATGTGACTTGAAACAATTTGAAAAGGACTCCCATTTCTTGGAATATGCGTTTTGCACAAAAGTCTTGTAAATCTGAATGGTTGAGGCGTTGGTATGGACTTAATTTAGATATGAAAAATGAAAATACGTAACTCAAGAAATTGAGCTCTTTTATAAGATTCTATCCCCATTTTCTGCTACTAGATAACAGAGGAATGAATTTCATAATATTTAAAAGATACTCTCTAACGATTTCTATTATTAAGATGATTTTTTTCAAACTGATATATCCCATATCGATGGCTAAGATCAGGTCAGGACTTTGTATCTCCAAAAGCATAGTTTTTCAGGAGAGCAGAGAAACTTGTTTATAAACATGTTCGTTGGCAAGTGAGATAATGTGGTGCTGCAATCTGGTTTTCCGTCTTATTCTAGATGAAGATACTACATTTTCGTCCAAAATGGAGATACGTGGTCCTGATTCATATAGCCATCGATATATTTCAAGTACGGATTGCGTCATACTTCTAACATTGACCCCGCGATGACCTCGCATTTGACCTCGATGATTGAACTGTCTCTGGACTCACCGATCTCGTCTGGAAGGCCGAGTCCTAGCTTGCTCAACATCCTGCCATTGGTGTGGATCACGTCCACGAAACTGGCGTCGGTTTTGTCCATCGTCATTCTGGGATCCCTCGTGCGGAAACATGGCTGGGCGGGATCCAAACCTGGACACACGCATTGATATAGACATACCTACCTAGTAATTCTAACAATTTACACAAGTGTGTAAAACGTTATTTCGATATGAATATTTAATGAAGTGTACACAATTTTACTGATTTCCCCTTCGTGTACTAATTCCTCGATTGTTTAGTTATTATTCCTATCAGAAAATAAGTTTATCTTTTATAGATAAATTAGTCAAGAACTTTTCAAAATTTCAGATTGATCAGATGCGCAGTGTCAATGAAATTTTCGCTATTTGACCAAATTTAAGCAATGTGATGTACTGCTTAGAGCCGGTTTTTGTACCTCTTGCTAAAGTTCTTGATAGCTAGCTAACGGATGAAGTTAGCAAGCACCTAATTTTACATTGATTTCATCCTCTAGCTAACATAAGGTGACCATACGTACCGGTTTTACCGGTACAGTACCGTTTTTAATGCTCTTGTCCCGGTGTCCCGAGAACCTTTGCGAAACGGCTCATTTGTCCCGGTTTTGAAATTGGCGCTTAAAATGTCCCGCCCGGTAGTTCACTTTAACGGCGCTAGATGGAACTTTTGTCTACAGCGGTCACATCTAAGATGCGTAAAAGAAGATGCGCACGGATTTCGATTTCGTTGAAAGTTAAGATGGCGTGTGTTAAGTTGGTTTAGCCGGTTTGTGTTCCTGTCATTCATCTGTCTGTGATATTATTGTTACTTGTTAGAACTTTTACTTATGGCTCCTCGGAGGAAGTGCAAATTTAACGAAGACTTAAAGAAAGAGTTTGTGTTTATGAAAAAGGTAAAAACTAATAATGACCACGAAATAAAGTGCATGGTCTGCGAGACAATACTGTCAATAGCTCACGGCGGTAGGTCGGACATCAATGACCACATAAAAACTCCATCAACCAACCACAAGATCTAGATTTTTTCACGTTAGTTTACCTACTTTCCTGAAAATAACTATCAATTTTAAGATCCAGTAGGCCGAAAATGCCACTTTGATGCTTACAGTAAAAGTGGGTTTGCTCCAGCCTTTATATGAGAGTGTGCGCGCGCCGTACGACTTGGCTGGCGTGGAGCGACCGCTCCACTAGATACTTTTAAAGTGATTTTAAGCCATAATTTTTGTTTTGTTTTTTTGTTTTATAATTATTTATTTAGCTTTCGCTATTTTAGTATTACATGTTATGTTACATACACTTAACAATATTTATTTTATATGTTACACTCTTCCTTTTTCAAGTATGCAATCATTTTCATTTTAAATTGACCCACAGTTTTACATTCAGTTACTTTATGATTTAATCTATTATATTCACTCACTCCATCCGACAAAACAGTTTTAAATCTAGACATTTGAACAAACAAGTTTGACTGGCCTCTTGTGCCATGTTCATGAATACAACTAACAATGTTTATTCTATCCTTTAAATACTCAGGTGCTAATCCTAACTTAATTTTATGAATAAAAAGAAACACATTTAACCTAACAGTTTGCCGTATCGAAAGCATGTCTAATTCACTTCTCATTTCAATTATATGCGTAGTTCTCGGTGCCTTTAAAATTATCCTCATGGCTCTATTCTGTAAGGCTTGTAGTCGCTGCATATCGGTCTGCGTGATATTGTAGAAGGTTGTGTTGCAGTAGGTGAAATGAGGTTTGACAGGAAATGATAATTGAGTGATGCATTTCAAAAAATTCGCTGCGCGGCATTTTTCTGGGGGGCAAGCCCCCCAGACCCCCCTTTGTACCACTCAGAAACTTTGTCCCGGTTTGACTCCTCTCGAATATGGTCACCTTAAGCTAACACTATCAAGAAGTTGAAAGACGTTTGCTAACGCTATCAAGAACTTTATCTGGTAGATAACTTTAGCAAGAGGTACAAAAACCGGCCCTTATTGAGTTGATACCATAGAGGTCATAGAGGTTCATACCTCTAGTTGATACCATAGAGGTAATTACCTAGGTAATTACCTCTATGGTATCAACTCAATAAGGGGTAATTACCTAGGTAATTACCTCTATGGTATCAACTCAATAAGGGCCGGTTTTTGTACCTCTTGCTAAAGTTAATGTTAACATGACTTTTCGACTAATCAGATTACTTTTTGCACTCGCATCCAATCAAAGGATTGTTTCAAAGACTCTGACGAATTGTATTTTTATGCAAACGCAATGTCACCTTCGATCAGAGAAACTGTGTGAAGTGTGTCGCACAACAAACAAACAAACAAACAGACAGACAATATAGATTCGAGCCTAAAGAGTGAAATGGTTTGACAGTTCCTGAACTGATTTACCAAAACCAAATGAATAGTGTACTTTCACATCTTTGCTTTCACCACAGCAACCATGTGTATTGGATTGGAAGCATTTCCCAGCGGTGCGTTTGAACTCAGATGATCACCTGTCAGTCTGCCAGCTCCGTTGAGGTTCCTGGACACATAGCCACAGATGTGAGCTCCGAGACTGTGACCAATCAGATGCAAGTCCTCCTTCTTCATCCCAGCCTTCTCAATCAGCTGTTCCGCGAACCTGAGAGTAATACGTCACATTATCAGACTCATTGGATAATTCATCAAGAGCACGACAGGCATCTACATAGACCGAAATATTAAGGAAAATATTCTTTTTTTGTGGAAAGTGAATGCTTTGCCCCGCACCGATGGTATTTATGGTAATTTCTGAATTGTCTAAAAAGTTGAAAATATTGCTGAATTCGAAAGAAACACAATTTTAAGGCTTTAGGCTTTCAAAATGTTTGGAATTGAGTTTATTTATACCAAACATTTCCCCGGGGCTGTGCGCCCTGGGACCCTCGTGTGCTTAGGGACCCTCCCCCAGACTCCCCATTGAACTTGACAACTTTGCCCCCCATCCCCCCTGGCAGAAATCCTGCGGACCACCATGGTCCTCAGGGTATTGACGGGAACATGAATGGAGGAACGAGCTCGACTAATAGCTCGTTTAAGCGAGGCGTTCTGACCTGGTCAACACGTTGCCGGTGACTCTGGTGTTGGCGACGGCTCTCCAGTACTTCCAGCTGCCTCCGCCTCCACTCCAGTCCACGGCGAACACGTTCAGCTCGTGCTGTGACGACAGAATCAGATGTCAACACTTTCGTCACGTCGCTGCCAAGTCATCTTGCCAAACTATAGCCATGTACAACATGGGCGCCGGAAGGATTTCATCCAAAGGGGGTGGAGGCGCGCCCTCCACCCCACCCGCACGGCGTTTTTTGTTTCTTGACACTTTGAAATCAATTTTGTGACGTTTTGGGGTGTATTTTTGTTGAAAAATTCAACTTCTTTAAAAAATTTGATTTTTTGGGGTGTGTTGTTTGGAGACACTTTTAAATAAATTTCCTGACATCCGGGGGCCCATGCGCCCATGATGTCCAACCAGATGCATTGCCAACAGATGCACTGACCTTGTCCAACATATGCGCTGACCTTGTCCAACAGTAACAGATGCACTGACCTTGTCCAACATATGCGCTGACCTTGTCCAACAGTAACAGATGTACTAACCTTGTCCAACAGTAACAGATGCACTGACCTTGTCCAACAGTAACAGGTGCACTGACCTTGTCCAACATATGCGCTGACCTTGTCCAACAGTAACAGATGCACTAACCTTGTCCAACAGTAACAGATGCACAGACCTTGTCCAACAGTAACAGATGCACTGACCTTGTCCAACATATGCGCTGACCTTGTCCAACAGTAACAGATGCACTGACCTTGTCCAACCTATGCGCTGACCTTGTCCAACAGTAACAGATGCACTGACCTTGTCCAACCTATGCGCTGACCTTGTCCAACAGTAACAGATGCACTGACCTTGTCCAACATATGCGCTGACCTTGTCCAACAGTAACAGATGCACTAACCTTGTCCAACAGTAACAGATGCACAGACCGTGTCCAACAGTAACAGATGCACTGACCTTGTCCAACATATGCGCTGACCTTGTCCAACAGTAACAGATGCACTGACCTTGTCCAACCTATGCGCTGACCTTGTCCAACAGTAACAGATGCACTGACCTTGTCCAACAGATGCACTGACCTTGTCCAACATATGCGCTGACCTTGTCCAACAGTAACAGATGCACTGACCTTGTCCAACAGAGCGAGCGCCATCTCCTTGATCCAGTTCTCCTGGCCGTGGTTCATGAACCCGTGCACGATCATGACAGTGCGATGACTGGGGTCAAACCCGGTTCCTTCCAGAGAGAAGTCATCGCCCAGCTTGATCTCGCGAGCAGTTCGCATCGCCCTGGGAAAACATTCAAACTTCATATTAATATTAAAAATATCCAACTCGATATAAAATTATGAATAAATAATAAAGAATTATGTACTGGTATTATAAGTATCGTTCCGGTGAGGTATTTACTCTGCTAGACGCTTTTAGTGGCCCTTCGGCCCTTTAAAGGGCCACCAAAAGCATCTCAGAGAATACACCGCACCGGTATGCTACTATTAATCAGAAAGAACGTAGGAAAAAACAAACATTTTACAGATCCTAAAACCAATAGCACAGAAGGATATTGAAATTGGACAGGTTATAAGACTGTTACAGCAATTACTGTATTTTCTGAAATTCAATTTAAATTTAATGATGGAAATTATCCAATTTAATTCGTTTCTGTTATTTATTTTTAATAAATTTTTATATTTAAAAAATAATTATTATAATTTATTACTTTATTGCTTGTTGCATGGGCGGCTACTAAACCATATTTTGCGTGAAGAGTGTCAAAAACTGCACTGGGTTTATAAAAATAATAGGAGAGCATAAAATTATAATACAGAAAATACAAATCTCAAGTTCAGAGCATTTGTAAACTGGAGCACGGAAGAGGATTGAACTTCCGCTGACCTTGTGACCAGATAGAACCTCGTGTTGACCTCCTTGGGGTCAGACGGCTTGAACAGATCCCTCAACACCTTCGCCAACCAGGAGGGCAGTCCGAAACAGTCGACATTCGACGGCAGCTCCGGGAGCTCGATGATCCTCTGCCCTATCTGGATCTCCATCATCTCGCTCTTCTCTTCGGCGTCCATCGCCTCCATCGTCTTCCTCACGACCAAGTCCATCGTGCACGTGTCGTAGTCGCCGATCAGAGGTTCTGTACAGGAGGTGGGGACCAAACATGGCGACGATTTCATGAAGAAAATCTATTACATTTATTGAGATTGAGATTGGGGGATTTTCTATAGCATTTTAAGAGAACTTTTGACAGATTAAAAAAATTGGATCCACTCATGAACTGTACCATTAATTGATACTATCTGAGCAAAACACTAAATTTGATTGCCAAAAATCGCTAAAAAAATGAGTTAAATCCACTGAAAAATGTTACCAAAACGTGCGACCTTGGCACGTATCCATCATTTTTATATTCATTCAAAATTAGTATTAGAGCTTCTATGTGTTCGATCTGACATTTTGATAATCTGTTAAAGAAAAGCGGTACCTAAGTATTGATATAATACATAAATTTAAATGTCCACATACCTGCTACGCTCTGGTTGTCCGTTACAATAACAAAAACAAACACCACTATGCAGCTAAATCGTATTCGATTCAACATTTTCATTGGAAGAAAGAAAGAGATCTGACAGTTTGACGACGATTCCTTTTACTCGGATTGTTACCAACCACTTCACTCTTCCTGTCTGATACACTAACCAGCAAAATACTAATATTTAATGCGGTTTCGAACGATTGAGCAAGCAAGTTTTCAAGACCAAGGCAATCTTGTTTGCGGTGTGGAACGTTGCGTGTGGATTGGTCATTTACTGTATAATTAACATTTTTTTAAATGCACTCAATTCATCATTGTAATAATTCGTAACGATCACAATTTTCTTTCGATGTGACGTAAAATTGTTCAGCTTTGAACTCATCGAAATTCATTATCAATTATGTAGTATATAGCGCTACTAAAACAATGGTGTGATACAATGATGTACAATGCTACAATGTTCAGACAGTGCTACAATATCTTTATAAGAGGAAACCAGAAGAAAAGAAATGGAATGACGTAAAAAGCTTACAAAGAAGCCTAAAAGAGTATGATGTTTCTACAATGAATAGAATAATAGTTGAACTTTGGACCTTGCATACATTCATAAGATAATCGCCAAAAACAGGTTCTGAGTTTTAGCTGTGCGTACAGATATGCAAAATAACAATGTAAATCCTACGCTATATATCAAGAAAGTTGGAATATAAAAAGGTATGGGTAACTTGAAGCAAATGAGGGAATGTTAAATAACACACATTTTCAATTAATTTATTAATTTATTAATAACCCCGTAAGTTACAGGAATTCAGTTTTGGGGCCATACATTTTTGGAAATCTCATGGCCAAATTAGTAAGAACACAAATATACATAAAATTGTTAGACTACTTACTATATAGTGAACCCAAAGTTAACATCACTAGGTACAATGAAAATGTGAAGTTGATCACTCAAATTGTTCCATTTTCAATTTTCCAAACAATCACAGGATCTTTTTCAAAAAATATGTGACCTCTCATATTATGACATTAGTGTGGTGAGTGACATTGTTCATGATTGAACGGTGTGACCAGAGCTGTGTATGCAAAAACACAGACAAACCCACGACAGATAAACAAAAGAAACACAAAGAGTAAGAGCCTGCCCGTGGAGACGACGCTCGCAAAGCTCGCTTGATCAACATTTTCTCGAGGGCATCGCCACCGAACCCCCAGGCTCTTCACATGCAGTGTGTTCTTTAAAATAAGTATCTAGCTCTATATTATTCATACTCATACATAACATTGAATACAGTCTTGGACACTTTTTCAATAATATATCTACCAAACATTATTAAGAAATTTAAAGGGCCATCATTGTGTCAAAACAAACTCGTAAAAATGCATCAAATCCATACAAGGATCACATTTTTTTGCCCCAGTTTGTCTTTATTCAGATTTGCTCTCCCTCCCTAATGATTTCTAATGATTCCCAAATCCCTTATGATTTTTCGTAATGATGACCGGATGGGAATGGGGCCGGGCATGGATTTTGAAGAAATCGATTGAAGAAATTGTGAATTTGTGATTATTGAAAATGTATGTGAGTGATAATGTAAGAAAACCGCTTTGAGTTACGAATTCAATTAAAAAAATAATATGTGTTATTGTCGTGTGAGAATTAAGTTCAAATTGGTGCCAAAAGTCTGTTACTAGCATGAAGAAGGTTGTGGAGCCGCCGGAAATAGTCAAGATGGCGACTGAAAGTTCACATTTTCAACGTCACACTTCCGCAGTCTACAGTGGGTGTGAATTTACAATCTGTGATAATTATTGAATCATTGTGACACCTAAATTAAATCTTAAATGTAATCAATTTCAGTAATAATGCGTCATTAGGGGTGTAGACCCATTTATCAAACGATTTAATATTCTTTAGTAGCTGCCAGTTTTCGTTTTTCGCTTCAATATGGCTTTGCGAAAGGTTAAGGGAAACTTTGAACGTATGTTTGATAAGAATTTAACCGATTTAGTGCGAGGAATAAGAAACAACAAGGATAATGAGGTAATTACATATTCATTGAGATATTTACGTCGATTTCCCTTCAGCAGGTGCATGTAAAATTTTCTGTTGGTGGTTCCTAACCTTATCTGACTTTTAACACATGACTTGGATTTTGACACTGACATAATGCCATTGAACTTGGAAACTTGACTTGACATTGATTGACTTGTGGTCGAGGTAGAGAAGGAATGTAGCAATCATTCAATTAGTGTACTAATAATATATATTAGCGTTGCACTAGGGATATGTTACATTATCATATTGTATCATTATTGTAGCCATTATCACACCACATTTTGATTATTGTAGCTCTATTTTATTCTTACTGACCCAAAATGATATAAACAAGCTACAAAAATTACAAAATAAAGTTATGCGCAGTATACTTTGGGTTGATAGGACCGCATCCATTGCTAAAATGGGATCTTCTTTATGTTGGATAACTGTAAAACAGAGAATTCTTCTCAACACGATGACATTTATATTTAGAATCACTAAGGGACTGACTCCGCAATACCTTAGTGACATATTAACCCCAAATATCTCCCATGTGTATAGTACCAGGCAGCAAAATGACATCAATGTACAACGTGCCACCACTTCTTTTGGTAACAATTCCTTATTTTCAAAGGGAATAAAAATGTACAACCGTCTACCTAATACTGTAAAGGAAAGTAAATGTGTAATGTCCTTTAGAAGAGCATGTATGTTAGTAATAAGAGAGGGAGGCTGGCGAAATGATCCCCTGTCAAATTCTAATGCTGGCTTTTGGGACAAACCATAAATAAAGTGGATACTGAAAGTAAAAGTCAATCTACTATGTCAACAATTGAACTGTTTGAACTGTTTATTAATATTAGATATACTATATTATTGTTATCATCTATTCCGTAATTCTTAATTGTATAACAAAATACCTAGCATAACATGACATGTAACCTGTAAACCTGTTTCTCTTATATATTTCTTATCATTATTAATCACATCATCATTAGGTAGAATATTAATGATAGTGTTATTTTATTTTATTTTACTCTTACTGAGCTATAATCTGTTATCAACATTTTCTAACCTACCTACTGTATTTCTTATGTATCTTTATAAACTACCTAGTTAAATTTGAGAGTATATAAAACTGTAACCTGTAACAATAGCAAGAATTGCTAATAAAGACTTTACTACTACTACTACTACTACTACATACTTAGCCAGCGACAAACAGTAAAACTCAAAGCTATCTTGACAGGTCTGTCGATTGTATACCTAGCTGGGTAATACATTTGCTTATTTACAATTTTTTAAATTTTTTCCAGGGAAAGTACATTGCACAGTGTATGGAAGAGATCAAGCAAGAACTACGGCAAGATAACATCGCCGTCAAGGCAAATGCTGTTGCTAAACTCAATTACGTAAGTATTTCTTTTGTAAAATTCCTAGAACCAGTTGTGTGATTCTCTTTTGCATACTAATTTCAAGTAGAACAACTATTTGTTATTAGATTGTCTATTTTTACAAAACTAAAATAAGTTGTAATTAACTTAAACTTACTTTGTATTTTTCAGCTGCAAATGCTCGGTTATGACATCAGCTGGGCAGGATTTAACATAATTGAAGTGATGAGCTCGTCAAAGTTTACATACAAGCGAATTGGTTACCTCGCTTCATCGCAGAGCTTTCACGTAGATATTGAGGTGAGATTTTACTCGATTGTTAATTTTGCATGGTTTCATTTAAAAATCCCAACCTTTTTGTCTTATTCCTAAGCAAATTTCAAATTTAAACATCATTTTGACATTCTGTTGATTGTCAATCAACTTACATGAGAGTTGCTGTCCTGTCAAACTAACTATGGTTGATCAAATGAACATAACTAGCCTAGCCTGGAGCTTTAATGTTTCTTAGAATTTCATGCTTTACAAATCGTTTTATTCAATACCTACCTACAAAGTTTTTGTAAAATTGCAAATATTCGATAGGTATACTCCCCCAAATAATAATTGGTAGGCTACCTACTCGAAAAAAAATGAATTGACTGATTAAGGTTTGATGGCATTATCCCATGAAGTCAGTGCTAATGCTTTATCTAACTCTTTTAGGTGAGCTCTGATTTCATTGATAATAACAAGGATTGATTGTCAAGGAACCGGCCTAGCAGCCAATACGTTTTGTACCAAGTACCGTTTATTATTTGGGGGAGTGTACCTACCTACTTACCTTCTTTTTCAATTATTTCAAATTACAATTGATTATTGATCACACCAGCTGACTGACAGTGGATGCATGCACAAAGTCGTAATGTTTTGCTATTGTCTCCAGTTGCTGATGCTTACAACAAACATGATCCGGAAAGATCTTAACAGCCAGAACCAGTACGATGCCGGTCTGGCACTGTCCGGCTTGGCCTGCTTCATCTCTGCAGATCTGGCGCGTGATCTTGCCAACGACATCATGACTCTCGTAAGTGTCGACCCAGTCTCGTGAATCGGCTGTGTTGAGAGCTCGACAGCTTGGTTTCAGTGTTTATTTTGGACCGAGGACTAGGTCAACTGTCACAGGTGAAGGAGTGGCAGGAGCTCTCCACATGTTTTTATGATGTTGATAAGAGGTGACTGGAAAGAATCTGAAAATTAGCTGAGCTGAGTTAATAGCTGAGTTAATTAGCTGAGCTATTCACTTAGCTGAGTTGTTGCTCCACTTTAAGCTTTTGCATCTGAATTTATTTTTGTATTGAAAAATTCAGCGCCATTTGGTCAATATTATTGGCGTCATGTGCAGAGAATTCCAAATTTATCGGTCATCCATTTTGGTGCTGACATTTGATTTCTAGGGCCGGTTTGTCAATGCTCTGCTAAATTTTAAACAGTTGATTAGGACTAGATTGCCATGGCAACCAATGACATTCCTTGATGGTATTAAGAGCATTGAAATACTTGCCCTTAGTGCATTAAATAATCCTCTATTACTAGAACAGTTTGTACTACAGTAAACCCTCGTTATTACGAACTTCAATAATTCGAATTTAGGGGTAAATTCGAACTAGGTGGATGGTCCCAGTGGACAGGATAGGTTTTTACATGTTAAATCATTTTTATAAATCAAATTTTAGGTTAATTCGAAATTCGAACTGAATTTTGGTCCCAGCCCATGTTATTCCTTGCATACAGTTGTTTTAATTCGAACTTTGCAGAAGGATTGATAAAATAATCGCGAACAAACTACGAAAAAACAACACTCAAAACAAAACACAACCTTCAATGGCATCAAAATGAGATAATCTGGCTTGCGAGGTTGGCCAAACTGTTGTTACAGGTTTGCCAACCCCACTTTTTTGCAATGGCGGGAATATTCCACAGGCGGGAATATTCAAACTTCATGAAAATGCACACGAATTTTTTTGCATTAATTATATATTTCGAACTTTTTTAATTCGAACTGGGATTTTTTGGGTCCCTTTGAATTCGAATTAACGAGGGTTTACTGTAGCATGTAAAAACGTGTGCAGCGGAGATAAAATTTGACTTTGAATGACCCTCATAACCTCCTAATTTCTTTCCAGCTGACCTCCACGAAGCCATATCTCCGCAAGAAAGCCGTGCTGATGATGTACAAAGTGTTCCTGCAATTCCCAGAAGCACTGCGGCCTGCGTTTCCTCGGCTCAAGGAGAAGCTCGAAGATCCTGACTCGGGTGAGTGGTCGAGTATAGAAATCATTCCATTGTAAGGGGTCTGTCTTAGCAGTTTTGTATCAGTCTTTTTTTAATTGTTTTACAATTCTGTAATTTTCATTTTGTAGATTTGTGTTGTTAAACTGAAAATGTCCTTCTCTTTCTACTCTCATGGACAATGTCGGTGGTGTGTGCGTATGTACAAATGTGCGTATGTACCCTCCCCACTTTTCTGAAATTCTTCAGCACCACCAAACTGAAGGAATGTCAATGATACCTTTCTTTTCAACAAATAGAAAATGGGACAGATTCTCATTTGTGAAAGTCCATGGTTAGGCTTGAAATGTGTGCTACCACATCGTTTGCTAGTCAAGACAGATGTTAGTTGTTAATTTAATTTTCGACCATTGGTACAGGCGTTCAATCGGCAGCTGTGAACGTCGTTTGCGAACTCGCGCGTAAGAACCCAAAGAACTATCTCAGCTTGGCTCCGATCTTCTTCAAACTGATGACGACGTCCACCAACAACTGGATGCTCATCAAGATCATCAAACTGGTGCGTACAGAGATTCATCTTTGCATCTAGAAACTGTCCACCAAACTCATGAACATCTCAATTCATTCTTTGTCGGTGATGTTCATTCTAA
Organism: Leuctra nigra; assembly: GCA_934045905.1. NCBI lineage: Eukaryota > Metazoa > Arthropoda > Insecta > Plecoptera > Leuctridae > Leuctra > Leuctra nigra. The sequence continues at coordinate 18,409,076 of OW203766.1, read as the reverse complement.
AACGTGATTGTGTTTGATCAGTTTGCCGCTCTAACATTCATTGAGCCTCGGATCGGTCGGAAACTGACTTATCCGTTGATAGAGCTGATTGCAAGGTAAACTCTGTCCTGATGCCGTCATGCCCTGCTTAGGACCCTTACTGCTAATTGTATGATCTAGTATACATTACTTGTATGTTACGTATTTCAGTTTGGTGCCCTCACCCCCTTGGAACCTAGGCTTGGCAAAAAGTTAATTGAACCTCTTACAAACTTAATACACAGGTAAATCAATCATTGCTTTCTTAATTACAACATTTATTTGTACCAAGGACCCTTCTCTAACTATGTTACTATTTTGATCCAATTCTGGATCGAAATAATTTCATTTTGTCGCTGGGACATGGGTTAAAATAGATTAAATAGAATGGGAACCAATAGGAATCCAGCAGGCTTAGATTCTATTGGCTGATACCGATTTTCTCACTATTTTTTCTCATACTCACTCTCACTTTTTTCAGGAATAGGGCTCCCAATTACCAATAAGTACCTAACCCTAACGTTTTAATTTTGGTTTTAGCTTATCTACCTTTGATCAATTAATTTATAATTTCCACTTCCAGTACCTACCTTCTGCTTTAAACATTTTAGCACTAGTTTAAGAACTAAGAACTCCTTTATTACACATTTATGTACAAATAATATCTAGAATAATAAATGTAATTTGAAAAATGTACTCCAGCTTCTTGAAAAAAGTGTCTTACACAGTTTCTTTTCCTCGCAGTACGTCGGCCATGTCGCTGCTCTATGAATGCATCAACACTGTCATCGCAGGTATGTAATGTATGCATTGTCTCGTGTCTTCGTAATTAAATGTGCGAAACAACGGGATTGATCCTGACTCTGGTTGCAGTTCTCATCTCGATATCGTCCGGAATGCCGAATCACAGCGCATCTATTCAGCTCTGCGTTCAGAAGCTGAGGATACTGATCGAAGACTCCGACCAGAACCGTAAGACAACCTTTATGCATCATAATCATGAAGTTACATCATAAGAAATTTTGGTAAAAAATATAAAAAAAATATTTTCTGGAATCTGTATTGTAGAATAATGTGGGATACCTACCTTTCAATTTTATTTTGACAAACCATGCTTCCAAACATTTGAGTCAGGGGGTAGACAATTGAGGTTTATATCCACAAACGTTGTCTAACCAGACATTACTGCTATGTCTCAGTGGACTATCCGGGCCGGTTAAAATTTTAAAATAAAATACACTTAAAGTAGATAGAATTTCTTTTAAATTGGTAGGTATAGCCTATAGGTATTAAACAGTTGATTAGAACTATATTACTAATCACAATGGAAACAACCAATGACATTACGTATTAGAATGAGGAACTCTTTTAAACGTAACAACTTAACATTAACAACGGAACATAGCTTAAAACAACAACCCTTAATATATAGGAGACCTCCAGAAAAAAATCAATAGGTACTATTTACAATGCATAATATGCTCATATGCTCTCATCTGATTTATTACTCCTACAATTTTTTTTTCAATAAAAACATTTAGTCAAGGAGTTATACAGTGTTTTATATTGTATGTTTACGATCTCGTCAAGAACGTAAGATTACCGCCGTGTCTTGCAGTGAAGTACCTGGGCCTGCTGGCGATGTCGAAGATCCTGAAGACGCACCCGAAGTCTGTGCAGGCGCACAAGGACCTGATCATGCAGTGCCTCGACGACAAGGACGAGAGCATCCGTCTGCGCGCGCTCGACCTCCTCTACGGCATGGTCTCGCGCAAGAACCTCATGGAGATCGTCAAGAAGCTCATGGTCCACATGGACAAGGCGGAGGGCACCACATATCGAGACGAACTGCTGTCCAAGATCGTGCAGATATGCTCGCAGAATAACTACCAGCATATTACCAACTTTGAGTGGTGAGTTGATAGTGCCATCAGGAATCCATTACAAGCTGGAACTGCACTGCGATCGTATAACTTTTCTGGACAAACGATCGTCAACTCTTATGAGAGAGTATCATTGACTCGACTTTGTAGTCGATCGACTATGACGTGTCAATATTATTCTCCCATAAGAGTAGTCGATCGTTTGTCGAGCAAAGTAATACAATCGCAGTGCAGGAACAAAGCAAAAACAATTGCTATTTTTAACAATGGTCCAATGAATCATATATTTTTTCGAAGTAGCCTACGATGTTTCAAATCCTACAAGATTGTGTTGGATCCGGTGCGGTTCTTGCTCTGGTAGTTGTTGCTTGTGTTGACCCTAAAAAGGGCTAGTCCAACACAGCCTGCATGAGGATGAGGACAGCAAGTGCGTTGAAACGTCGCCTGCAACGGCCCTTTTTAGGGTGAACTCAAGCAACAATTACCAGAGCATGAACCGCACCGGATCCAGCATTCATCTATCAAGGGCTCTGATCCTCTACATAATTTCATCCTACAAGATTAATAGCAGGGAGCATCTTCTTTTGGCCTTGAATTATGTTACCTTTTTCCTTTATTGATGTGATGAGGTCACACCATTCTCTGATCTAGGTGAAATTTTACTTGCATACAGGTAGAGAGAAGGTAACCATTTGTGTGGTTTTCTTTGTATAGTTACTGAACAAAATCCACTGTTTAGTCGAAAATTAAAATATTGCAAGTCATCATGATTAACATTAGGTAGGTATCATGTTTTACAGGTGTTCACTTACAGTCAAATCGGCCAAATTTATAGGCATTTTGGCATATTTGGAAATATTTCTGAAATTCATGCTACATATCACTATCAGTAAACTGTATTCCCCCTCACCTTTGCCACTTCGTGCTCAATACTTTCTTAGAAAAGTTCTAAGAAATACTTCTAGAAATCTAAGAAATGCTCAATACTTTCTTAGAAAAGTTCTGTCATTAAGCGAGCGGAGCGAGCGTCTCCACTTGACTCTTGCGGCACTTTCTCTGTGTGTGTGTTTGTTTGTTTGTTTGTTTTTTTTTTGCTGGTTCAACCCACGTCGCACCGGTCAACGTATCGATCTGAAATTTTGCACACACCTTCATCTCATACTAACTTAGACCTGTATAGTTTTTGAGAAAGATCCGTCCATAACAAAAAAAAAAATCATGTCTTCCCATATAAATAGCATTGTAGGTTCGAGGAGTCCGTTGCGGCCGCTCGATGCGCCCCATTCAAAACAGCTCGGAAGCAAGCAACTGCCTATCTATTTTATTGTTAGAATACGTTTTACGGTATGATATATAGCTATAGCAATACCTGCTAGGTTATACTTAGGTTTTATATTATTTTCTTGAAGGAGATGTAATTAATGTAGGTACCTATAGGTTATTATAAGAGTTTTAACATGCAGTCTTACTTTAAATCCTTTTAAAGGTTGAGCTAATTATTTGTAGACCGGCAAGTCTGCTTGATTGTAGAAACAGTTTCGTTAGTTGTTTATTGAAATTAATTTTATAAAATATTTTATTTATTTAGTCGATATGTTTCTTATAGATCCAACGAGTTAGGTTTATGTTAGGTAAGCAATGTGTTAGGTAAGCTCTATTAAACGGAACGGTCTGTTTGGATAATATTTCTTAAATTAGGTTTGCTCATATTAGCACTTAGATAATGGTCTATTTTGTGGATTGAATCTATGTATTTTTATTTTGTATTAATCCATAATACCTAAATATTTCAATAAATACACATGAGTGTAGTGTTACTTGCAATGAGAAGCAAATTCATTTTTTTAATATAATTTAATGGATTGTGCTTCTAGATTTCAATTGTTTTACGTATATTATTGATTATGGTTCGAGGTGTTGCACGTATCCGTGCTGGCTTATCAACGCGTTACACAGAGCGTTTTCCTAGTGATAGAGAAAATGCTACAGAACAATATTTAATATTGTTTTTTGTATTCAATTCATCGATGTGTCAGTTCAGTAGACTCGGGTGTGACGTGACATGTCGTGTCTCTCCAGGTACGTGAGCGTGCTGGTGGAGCTGACGCGCATGGAGGGCAGCCGCCACGGCTCGACCGTCACCACGCAGATGCTGGACGTCGCGATCCGAGTCCAGGCGATCCGACCCTTCGCCGTGCAGCAGATGGCGCTGCTCCTCGACAACGCGCACTTCTTCACGGCACAGCGCTCGACCATGGCAGAGGTGCTCTACGCCGCAGCGTGGATATGCGGAGAGTTCGCAGAGTGAGTTCGCGTTAATGATGGAGTAGCAGTCGGTAGGATGGTTTAGAAGATGAGGAAATGGTATTAAATAAAAATAATACACTGGCCATTTTAATGATTGACACTGGTAAAAAGAAAACTAAAGACTAAAGAGCCCAATTACATTAAAATTAAAAGCATTTCTTAGATGAAAAGAGGCACACCCATGTCAAACTCACTGAAAAGTATTTCGTGATATCACAATATGCACAACTTGAAATTATTTACAGACTTTCTGAAACCAGAAACTACAATTATTTTGCCTTCATCCCATTTTTATCTACCTACTGTTGTACAGAATAAAAAATCTGTTTATCTACTCTTTGGAAAATAGTGTGATAACTAACGTCATTCGTAATGCCATTGAATCAGCTTTAAACCTATATGAATATTGAATATTTATTTTTAGCAATTTTGCTGATACATACTCTTCAAAAAAAGGCATCCATGTTCTGCCACTTACCCATCTTATTCTCTCTCCTGCCCTTTCTTTTGGTCAAATATTTTCAGAAGTAATAAATACCGAGCCACATGCAATCTGTAATCACTGCATTGTCAAGAATTAATGAACACCTGTGTGCTGCAGCCTGCTAGACGACCCGAGACAAGCGCTGACCGCGATGCTCCAAGGCCGCGTGTTGGCTCTACCGGGGCACATCCAGGCCGTCTACACTCACAACATACTCAAGCTGATGGCCACCAGTCTCTCCAAGACCGAGTCAGCCGAAGAAGTCACGCAGGTTAGCCAACTGTACAGCTAGTGAGAGTCGTTGTCCACATTCAAACTGGATAGTGGTTATGTTTTGGATTCTTTATCTAGAACTAGAGATGGGGTTGGACAATTTTCTGTGGAAAATTTATCATGTATAAGTATAATGTTGGGAAACATGTCCACAATTTGATATAGGTACCTAACTGAATGTTTACCTCAGCAGGTACTATTTCAATAATATGTACTGTTTTTCAGCCAATATAGTTCAAATGCAAGTGTTAATGTGTTTTAATTATCGCTTACTAATTATGTATGTACTGACATTTGATTCCTATGATAATTATTGTTAAATGTTTGACATCAAATATCCAGAAATTTAATATCCCCATCTAAACGTAATGAACTTGTTTCCAGCTGTGCGAGCTGGTGTTGGACAAGCTGCCGCAGTTCGTGTCGTCGGGCGAGCTGGAGGCGCAGGAGCGAGCCAGCGCGGCACTGCAGCTGGTCACCCTTCTGCACGCGGAGGCCAGCGTGGAGTTGGCACACGAGCTGGCAACGCTGTTCGTCGGGGAGCTCAACCCCGTCGCTCCCAAGGCCCAGCGCAAGGTGCAGGTGCCGGACGGGTGAGTCACTCGACACAACTGTTAAATCTTCACAGTTATTTGTGAAAAAAAATCCAGATATATATTATATCTACATCTAAACGTAATGAACTGTTTCTAGGTAGTAATTAATTAATAACGGGAATGTTTTATAGTATTAGATTTGGAATAATGAAATTTCTGGACATCTCTGGTAAGGATTATGTTATGTTATGCAAGTGAACTGCAATGCAAATTTAAAACACAGCCGTCTGTACACTCGTCGTTCGTTCCTCCTCCTCCTGTGAGCTGCCTGTTGTCTGAGTAAAAATTGTAGTTCCAAACCTGCCGTCCCGGGAAGAGGCCGCTATTTGAATAGCCGGGACTGCAAGTTAGGAACTACAATTTTTACTCAATTAACAGGCAGCTCACAGGAGGAGGAGGAGGAACGAACGACGAGTGTACAGACGGCTGTGTTTCAAGATTTTATCACCGGTGAGATTCGAGCCCACGACCTTGAATGTCTGGTCCACTACTCTACTAACTGAGCTACAGTTCATTAATGCAAATTTCCAAGAAAACCATTTGTCCTAAATTTCTTCACGGCGAATTATTTTATGGAATAAGTGCTCGTTACCTACATTGCTCTTGGAACCTCATGATATTTTGAAAAAAAGTCATGACTGAAAATCCACAATATTTTACCAGGCTCCTTGTATCCAAAAAGTCAATAAAAATTGTGTTTTCTCCATTGTTGAGTGTAAACTACTGGCATTTTGAATAAGAATGAGTTCACTTCCATGATGAAATATGTCTTGCAGACTGGACCTGGACGAGTGGATCAACGACCCTCCGTCGTCTAGCTCGGAAGACGAGGACGAAGTGACTCGGGTGGGAGCCGCCGACATCTTCGTCAAGGCCGACCAGACGACAAACAGCTTCTACAACTCGAGCGAGAACCACAAGACGGTGGAGCTGACTGAGGATGAGATGGAGAAGGTGAGGGAAACACTTACAGACGGTCTGGAACCCGAGCTTTATTCAGAACTGAAATATCTGTTAGATGGTAAATAAACATTAAGTTAACAATTCAAACTAAATAGATTGGCTGCCGGTCAGGATCATCTACAATCAATCTTTCTTATTAATATTATCAATGAAATAAGAGCTCGCATACCTAAGTAGGTACTAAAGTTAGATAACGAGTTAGCATAGACTTTATCTGATAGTGACATCAAATCTTTATCAGACAGTCCCTTTCAAGTCCCGTTTCTAGTTTGGCCAAATGAACTTACAAAGTTATAGATTATAGGCAGCGAGTTTAAATTACAGAAATGTCCGGACAGTGCCGCCTGGGCGGTGGGAAGGGAAGCTTACCTTTGGCAAGGCGTCAAAATCGCTGCAGTTGTGTTATGTTGCTGCACATATTAAGCATTTATCACTTCTTAAAATGTTGTGTACAATTTGGTACATTTTAAAGTTTATGAAAAGTTTATTTGCAATCAAAATATAATCAAGTGTACCTACGCAATTTCACTGAATCTTATAAAATTATTAATTTGCGCGCCTTGGTTCGAATTCCGATCTATTTTGAGTATATTTGTTGACTTTGATTGGTTGCTAGGTCCCGGCCAATGAGAAATAAAACAAATGAAAATCATCTCCCACAAATGTTGCTTATTTCTTTCACTTGTGGCGCTGGGGTTTGAACGCACGGTGCCTATAGTTGTGTGGAATTTTCATTCAAATGTACAATACCTACTAAAGAGCAAATTTAAACAATATACTTTCGGTGGGCTTCGAACCCTTGACCCTTCGATATCCGGTCCAATGCTTACCTCTGATTTACAAAATGTGTAGTGTTTTTAACCAATTAATTGCAAAACTTGGGAAAGAGCTTGGAAATTGATTATTATAAAAGAAGTCTGTGCCACACTTGACTTTTAACAAACAACAACCTGTGTAGGTACGCATTTTCTCATAATTTAAATTTTAATAGATTTAGAATTTGTTGGAATGATAAATTTCTCTGACATCCGATCTCGGGTGGGTATAAGTTTTGAAACGTCCAACTCCAGTCCAGAGTGATTGCAACTCCCACTGTCTCGCATGTAGTCTATGTGGTAGGTAAGAACTGTTGTTTGTGCAGCGTCGCCTGGCGCGACGGCAGGAGCAGGCGAGCAACCCGCACTACTTGAAGGGCTCCATCAAGACCAGCTACAACACGGACGACTACAACGACGTGCCCATCTCCGAGCTTGACCTCCCCGTCTCGCTCAAGATCGCAGGTAATTCAAGATTGAATCATTGTTTTGTTACATTGCAGAGATGAGTTTTGACAGGACATAATGAAGACAAAATGTCTTAAACCTATTGCTCTCAAACATTTTTATACAAAAAAATATAAAGTAAAACTTTAAAATTTCATACATTTGCACAGTCTGAATAATCTATTGAAAAAACGTAAATTTTGTTTTAAAGTGCAAATGTTATGATCAGTTTGTTAATGATTATAAATCTTCCAACTTGGTATTTTTGAGTTCTATGCTTTACAATGTTACTTATTAATTGCATTTCCAGGCCTGGCATCGTCAGACAACTACATGAATCTCGACCGTAAGAAGTCCGACAAGCGACACAAGAAGAGCAAGAAGAGAAAAGGCAAGAAAGGTAGGTGTCTGGGTGATGTGATCGCTGTTACGTTGTCCTCGCACGCACTGACACATGTTCTCCGGCAGGCAAGTCGCCCGCTTCCTCCGAGGACGAGGGAGAGGCCCCCGCTCCCCTGCACGTGGTCAACACGGACGTGGGCGAGATGCCCGAGGGAGTGGAGTTCTCGGACACGGAGGACCAGGAGGCGCGGCCGGCGTCCGATCCACACCGAGCGCTTAACATCGACCTTGACATGTGAGTCACGATGCATCTTAAGCGAGACCGCATAGCTAGGACCTATACTTTTAGAGCTGGGATTAATCCAGACATAAGAAGACCTCTAGACCATGAGTACGAGATGTGTGCTTCTCAATTCTACTCTGTAGGCTAAGGAGATCATTGTAATTACCTAAATGTTTCTCAAAAAATTCAGTTTTTACCTTGATCCTTGCAGAAGTGCATGTTCAGTAAGTAGTAACTAGCAGTGTCCAGTGGCAAGTCAGGGTCAACACAATAAGAGAAAAAGGGGCATACTGGTCAGGTTTTTCTGGTTTACAAGAATTGTTGAAGTTTTATGGAACTTTTTTAACATATCATGAGCATTTGCACTCATTCCATCTCTATTTACTTATTCTACTAGATGTTATTTGTGTAGTTTCAATTTTTTGGTGCCTTTCCAGCCCACCTCTAAAAGGAAATGCATGTTTGGTTGATATTAATTAATAATTATAACAAATAATGAAGTATAATAGAAAGCTGATGAACAGAAGTCTTGATTTGATTTTCTGTAATTTAAGACGAAAAGAATATGTATGTGGCTAAATTTCTAGAAGTCATTCGCTCCCCTCGTGGCTACTATCCACTAATAATCAATGTTCCGCAGCCCGTTGCGTGACGAAGAGAAGCTGCCAGTCCGAGCTCATCGAACCTCCGACCACTTGCCAGAGCCACAGGTCAAGAAGAAGTCCCACCACAAGAAGGAGAAGGCGAAGAAGCACAAGAGCAAGGCGGCCAAAGAGCCGGAGGCGGCCGCTGCCAAGGTCAGGCTCAGACGGACTTGAGAGATCACAGACCTAATTCATGTCACATTGCTAGTTATACCAAAGCACTTGACAGTGATGCACAGATGAGATTTTCTAAAGCTAGAACAACTTTGGGTCCAGAACACCGTACAATTTTAATTTTAGTACCTATTCATATATTTTATTTATTAGATGGTTATAATTGATTTGATGAAATAAGTTCTATACTTTCAGGACCACTCAAAACAATTTTAATATGGTGCATACCTCTTTACATGTTTGTAGCTTCAATATTTTGCCTCTAGTAAAATGGATTTAGATTAGATTAGTTTAGTTTAATGGCGCGTCAACGACGAGGTTATATTGCGCACATTAATTGTTATATTTAACTTTGTTGATCATAATTGGAGGGCAAGGGGAGGGGGTCGACCTAACGGGCCCGATCCGGGGGAGTCCAGCACTGGTGGGAAGGCCAGGCCGGAATGGGGACGGACCGGGGGGAGTGAGGATTCGGGCCGGTGGAACCCGATTTCAGGGGGATCACCATCTCGAGGGGGGAGGCCGGCCCGAGGGGACCGCAAATTCAAGGGAGGGCATGGTTAGGCCGACCCTGGCTGCTCTTGGTCTGGGCCTCACCACTGATCTGTCCGGCATGGGTAACCCTTACACATGAGCATATGCTCGCCGGCGTAGCTGCAGTGGATCATTGGCCAACACAAACCCCACCACCGCGATAAGGTGGCAGCCGTTGGGGGGAGTAAAATGGAATGATGTCAATGTTGCATTGTGTATGTGAAGTGTCGTGAACATATTGTTATTGTTTTCTCCAGTCCGAGCCGAAGGAAGACATTGATCTGTGGCTGACAGAAGATGCGGCAGACTTCCAATCATTAGCAGCAGATAGAGACGACAAGAACCCAGTGCCGGAGATAGCGATAGAAGAAACACCAAAGAGAAAGAAATCCAAAAAGGAAAAGAAGAAATTAAAAGAGAAAGATGGTAGGTTGGTTCTCGTCATGCAGTTGTTTATTTCTGTTTCATTTCCTGTATTATTTGATCAGGAATGATGTTGAACGTAAGGTAAAGTGTGACTACTGACAAAATTCACATCTTGCTATTGAAAATGTATGACGTATTCTTTACATATTTCAATTTGATATTTTACCTTGGATAAATTACGTAGTTTGAATACAGCTCAGAAAAATTTAAAACTTTCTTTCATGTAGTAATAACTTGGTAACTACAAAGCATGATATTTCACCTAGAAAAGAATACTGACAGTTTTCTGTCCGGTCAGACATGTCTTAAGCTGCGTTCCCATACTTCGCTTTCGCTTCGCATTCGGTTCGCTTTCGCAAAATGGCTACCTTTTAACACAGAAAATCGTCCATGTTTAATTTCGTCTCCGAAATGCAAAAATGTTGGACCAACTTCAACTTCGACGAAACCGAAACGCGCGAAATCCGTAAGTGATGCGATATATCGAATCTCCATTTTCGGTCAACCTCGAGCTTATATTCGATATTCGATTAATAATCATATGTTTTGACGTTTCAACTTTCAAGTTGCCTTTTTCCGCATTTTCTTGCCTTTCTTGCTTATTATCTGATTATTATCCGTAATTTTGTTTTTAACTATTGGCAGAATACTATTTATGTTTCGCGTATCCATAGATACGCGAAACGCGCGACACAGAAATTATGGAAACGACTACAAACTTCGCGACGCGAAAGCGAACCGAATGCGAAACGAAAGCGAAGTATGGGAACCCAGCTTTAGACATTAATTTTAACAATTGATACCTAGGTATTTAATTTATGACACATCTTGTAACTCGTTTTTGTTTTGCAGGTAAGAAATCTAAGAAGTCTTCGCTCCATTCGAAAGAAGGATATGAAGAAGCTATCGGAATCTCTACTCCGTCCCAGGAGGTGCTTGAGGAAGCGCTGACTGGCGCTAGCGACGGCCAGGCACTCGCCTCCCTTCAACCTCCGCTCTCTGCGTTCAAGACGCTGGCTGCTGATAAAACTTTACAACTGGTAACTACTATTTCAGCCAACTACCTACCTACTTGGCTTGAATTACATCAAATAGGTACAGTGGAACCTCTTTAGTATGTTAAAACCTCACATGTTAACCTCACATGTTAAATTGTTTCTTTATTACTAGGGTTGGGACTTGACATCGATTTTTCGATTTGACATCGATGTCGAATGATATTTTGAGTTTCGATTCGACATCGATTTTCAAATAATCGTTTGACATCGTTTAAAAAATTCCGAGAATCAGCGCGCAGTATTGTAGAGCTGGCAACAGTGCAACGCGCCTCTCAAGATCAGCTGAGTGGCCTGCTTCCGCCCTTCCTGCATGCCGCGTGTGCAGTTGAGGGTGGGTTGGTTAGTTGTCTCTTGCCATTCAGCGCGTGTTGTTTTTATTCTCACGTCAAAGAATGTTTCCACGCAAGAAAATAATAATCCCGCCGTGGAGACGAAGTGAATTGTGCAAAGTGTTTAGATTTGAACTGAACATTACGGGCAACATTGCTAATGGATGTTGAATGCAGACAATGTTAAGCCTCACGGGATATATTCCGGCAACAAGTCTAATAAAACCATGAATTTGCAACTGGATTTGCAACGAAATTTTTTAATTAATTGTTCCCTTTTACATAAATAAATGCTTGTACGTTATTTGAAATGAAAAAGTACTTTATTTCAATCATTTCCTCGTCATTTGTTGCCGCGAGGGGGGTGTGAGAGGGACATCTCTAGCGCTGGAACATGGCCTTGGGCAGACGCAACTGCAATGTTGCCACATTTCGCCGTAATTATTTCGATGTTGCCCATTAATACGATGTAAAAATTATTTCGATGTCGAAATTATTTCGATTTGATGTCAAAATTTTCAGTTTGACATCGATTTAGCAAATCAAATCGAATCCCAACCCTATTTATTACATTTTTGTCACTTTAGTACGTTTTTTTCTTCTTCAGTCCCTTGAAAAACGTACTAAAGAGGTTCCACTGTAATTTAACAGCGCAAACGTAAAAACTTCAACTATTTCTTCACATTTGTTCTTATTTATTTCTAATTTAATTATTGTTGACGACACCTTACAACTGAGAAGACGCGTCCAAAACAGCATTAAATAGTGTATTTTTCTCTCCAGATGTACGAAACTCGAACACTAGCGGAAGAGACCGACCAGGTGGTGGTTGTGATTCTCTTGACCAATAAGAGCCCTTCACTTATCAAGGAAATGGACTTCAACATTTCTGACTCGCAGGCAGTCAAACTAGTCCGTGCGGTAAGTCTGTCGTTAGAAGAGATGCTGACATAATTCTTCTAGAATCTAGATAACGAATGACCATAAAAACTTGTTACCTATGTGTTACAACAGTATGAATTTGAATTTTACTAATTAGTATAGTGAAGTTAATAATAATAATCTTCCTCCCGGTTCCAAAAGTTGGGTCGGGGGGTGGCGAGGCCACCATTTACTAGGGCCCGGACTCCTAAGCTAGCTGGCCAGGCTTGGCTCTTCCTCTTTGTTCTTCTTCTCTACCAGTTTTTTCCACTTCTTCCTGTCTTCCCACCACCTTCCTTCCTCCACTTCTTCCCACTTCTCCAGTCTCTCTTGTACATCTTCTGCTACCAGCTCTCTCCACTTTTCCCTAGGTCTTCCCACTCTCCTTTTATCACTTCTCGCAGCTTCGAACTCCCGACGCGGTATTCTCTCCCTCTGCATTCTCTTTATGTGGCCAAACCACCTTAGCCGCTCTCTCCCCATTTTAAATGCCAACCTCTCTACCTTCAAGTCTTCTCTAATCTTTTCACTCCTGATCTTGTCCATCTTAGTTACTCCTTGTATGCTTCGTAAAACTTCATTCTGCTGCCTGCAACTGGCTCTTCTCCTTTCCTCCAATCTCCCACGTTACGGAACCGTAGGTGAGTATTGGATGGAAATAGGCTAAATAGCTGAAGTTTCAAGTAATTCATTAAAATTGCGTTTTCCACTAGCTGCACTAGTTCTGCACTCAGTTAAAATTTACATCGAGTTTTGTATGGTCCAGAAGAGGAGGAAGAAGAGGAGGAAACGCCAGGCGTGGCCAGCCGGTTTCCAGGAGTCCTGCGGCCCTAGTGTTGGTGGGAACACCCACCCCCTGACCCATTGAATTGGAACCAGGGATGGATTATTATTATTTTGTATGGTGACGCCATTTCAGTGCAGCCATAGTGTGGCCAGTGGAAAACGCCATAAGTTGAATGTAAAGTTGATGAAAGTAATGAATTTTACAAAGCTTGTAAAATTACAGGGATTTTTTTCACATTTGTCAGAGCTGTTATGTGTGGTAAGGTCAGTGCTTAATTTGGGCGTAAGCCCGGCTTACCCACCTTTTTTGGAGAGTAAGCCGGGCTTATGCACCTTTTTATATAAATATTATCTTTATTATTAATAACACTGTTAAATACAACACATTCGGTCGCCCTCTACAAACTTTTTTTTTGTGGAGATAAAAATTGGTTCTAATATTTTACAAAAAGCGCAGAAACGCACCAAATTCATTCCAGATTTTCAAAAATTTTCCGGGGCTTCGCGCCTCGGACCCGCGTTCTTCTGGAGGGCCCTTCCCCCAGACCCCCCATTGATTCCGTACGGTAGTGCGTTTCCCATGACAATTGTAGGGTGGGTTTACCCCAAGATAGGTAGAATATACCGGGTGGCCCAAAAAAAACGTCCAATGGGCGAGACAACGCTGTGAAGAAACTACTGCAGATATTAGTCCGAAAATTTCACATTTTATAATAAACATACCAATGTTTGATGTGTGAAAGTTTCAAAAACATATCTTTTGTAGGAAAAATGTTACAGCTGTTCGAATTTGGTTGTCGAAAAATCAATTATACGGAGCTCGAAGACCGCGCATTCAGAAAAAGTCCAATGGCATGGACATCTTTATTTTTAATATTACTGATGATATATGGCTGAAAATTTCCTATCTTATTCAAAACATATGATTATATATTGAATACAAATTTCAATACATTTGAATCAGTGGTACGAAAGTTATGGTATCTTGAATTTGAGCTTAAAAACAGAAAATACTGGAGATAATTTCACTTCTAAAATTAACATGTGAAATAAAACTTGAGAAATTATCTCTCGTGCATTCTGCTTTTTAAGCTCAAATTCTAGATAACATAACTTTCGTTACATTCATTCAAATGAATGGAAATTTTTACACAATCGATAGTAATATATTTTGAATAAAATATGACATTTTCTGCTTGATATATTCAGCAGTTTTGAGTAAACAGCGTCCCGGCCATTGGGCATTTTCTGGACGCGTGATTTTTGAGCTCCGTTTAATCGATTTTTCGACAACGAAGTTCGAACATCTGTATCTTTTTTCCTATATAAGTTATGGTCTTATAACTTTCACATATTAGACCTTAGTATGTTTTGTATAATTGGTGTAATTTTCAGCCCGATTTGTGCAGTAGTTTTGTCACAGTGATTTCTCGCGCGTTGGACGTTTTTTTTGGGCCACCCGGTATATGGGACGCTAGAGATCTTGGGCTTACCCACCTTTTCTAATACAAATTAACCACTGGGTAAGGTAAGGGTATGTATGACGCGCCAGAACTTAGTTGCGATGTGTGTTTAAAATGGACATGTATCTTTTAAGTCTCTCCAAGTGTATTATCGCTCAGTTATTTGATTCATTTACAAGGCTCAACTGCATATGTTTTCCTATGACGTGATTGTGACCGATTGTTTGCGTCCGATTCCAGAACTCCGACGAGGAGTACGGCATCAAGCTGCACTTCCATCTGACCGCCAACGGCTCCAGCGAGGCTCAGTTCGCGTTCCGTGTCAGCGACGTCACATTCCCGCAGAAGCTGCGCACCACGCTCACATACATGGCTCAGGTACGCACGCGTTGGGTCAAGCAGCTTATGACAGCGTCTGCATCAATCCAAGTTGATGCCGCATTAGCGTAGATTGGCTTAGCTCTAGCAGTGCTAGAGAAGTATCAGCTGAACATGACAAAAGATGCGTAATAATGGCAAATTCTTTGGCCTGACTATAGACCTGATCATTTTGAAATGCAGTGTTTAGGTTTATTCGTTTATGCATCCAAACCCTACCACAACCTAAGAGAGTGCCAGTTTGTGGCAGCTTTTAGCTGTATAAATGAACAAACCTTTACATTCCTTTACAACCATTCCACAAATTATTAGCAAATTTGACATTTTATTTTGGTGTTTTTTTGGTTGAGTTGGCTTGGAATGACACAGAACAAAAAATGTTCATACAAGCTACACTATGTAAGTACCTATCTTACATGTAGTACATAGAAACCCAATTAGTGACTGTATACAGTGTATTATTTATGTGTGTGTCTAAATAAATAAATAAATAAATAAAAAAAAGATTAACACTTAGGTGAGAGGTGACAATATTAATTGTGCTAAAATTGAGCAAATAAAATATTGAATGAAACACATAAGCATGCGAAGCTGTTTTGAAATGTCACCCCTACCGCTGTGTACTATGTATGTGAATGCGATGTGTGCAGAGTGAGACTGGCTCCACACACGAGAAGCTGGACTTCTGGCTCCGGCTGCCGTGCTCGGCCTTCCTCATCGGCCGGGTCGCCACTCGAGACTCGGTCGCCGACCTGCTGGCAGGCGGGTCGCTCACTCAGCGGTCGTCGCTCGGCATCGAGTCACCGCACTCAGACTTCTCACAGGTAACTTACAATTTTTCTTCTTCGTGAAATGTACTACTTTGTTTCATTAGATTGAACTGATATGACACTGTCATGCAGTGGGCTCGATGTGAAAGAGTGTGAATTTTAAGGGCGGTCATACTTTTTCCCGCAAACGGCCGGTTTTTAGCGGTTTTAGAGGGAAATACGAAATATAAATTGCCATATTTGGCAAACGGTTATGAATATCGAAAAAGCAAGACTTAGGTGACATGTATTGAACCATTTTCATCGCTTACTGACATGCTCCTACTGTGTGGTCAGCATTTGTTGGGCACAAAACGCTCCGTGCGAGCGATGGACTAGCGAGGAAGCGTTTTCGTGCCCGACAGATGCTGACCACAAGTAGGAGCAAAGTTATGACAGTAAGCGATTAAAAGTGTAGATGGGTCATTCTCCACTAAATGGAATATTGAAGAAGCTAAATAATTTTTTAAATTATATGATTTTTTCTGCTTTTTATTTCATGGGGTCTTTGAAAATACTTGTTGAAGTATTATTAATTGCTCATTTGAGATCAAAATGAATTAATATAATTTACTGTGTTAATTAGATTAGTGAAACATAGGGGAATGACGAAATTTTAGAGCTAGGGGAATGACGTACTGAGTTTAAATATGTTGCCAAATCTCTAGTAATACATTTTATGAGTTGAAATTTTGAGGTTATGTTTGGGTCACTATTATTATCACGTTTTAATTGCCAAAAAGTATGATTTCAACATAGTACATAATTATAATCGAATAGGGGAATGATGGAGAGAAAACATACGCCCCTGAAAATCGTAGCATTTTTGCTATTATAGCCACAATTATCATTAAAATCACATATTTCGAGTGTTCCTGGCTTGTCAGCACCATCAAGCTAGTTGCTACACTTAGACACATGTTAAATACCAACCAGAGCGAATGGAAATCACAGCCTTGTATACCTTAGATGAATAGTGTATCAACTGAACGCATTTAACATTGGGCCGAATGTAGATGATTTTGGGCGGCGAGTTTGATTCTCTTTCGTTCGCAGCGCTAGTCTGCGCTGCGGTCAAAGTTTCAACTAGGAAATTATATTATAATTTCTCATTCAAAATGCCATTTTAAGAACATATTTTGAATTATTATTATATTATTATTTAAATAAAACAACTCTGGTTTAATAAATGCAATAACAAAGGGTAAATAAGATACAGTAAACCCTCGTTATTACGAACTTCAATAATTCGAATTTAGGGGTAAATTCGAACTAGGTGGATGGTCCCAGTGGACAGGATAGGTTTTTATATGTTAAATCATTTTTATAAATCGAATTTTAGGTTAATTCGAAATTCGAACTGAATTTTGGTCCCAGCCCATGTTATTCCTTGCATACAGTTGTTTTAATTCGAACTTTGCAGAAGGATTGATAAAATAATCGCGAACAAACTACGAAAAAACAACACTTAAAACAAAACACAACCTTCAATGGCATCAAAATGAGATAATCTGGCTTGCGAGGTTGGCCAAGCTGCTGTTACAGGTTTGCCAACCCCACTTTTTTGCAATGGCGGGAATATTCCACAGGCGGGAATATTCAAACTTCATGAAAATGCACACAAATTTTTTTGCATTAATTATATATTTCGAACTTTTTTAATTCGAACTGGGATTTTTTGGGTCCCTTTGAATTCGAATTAACGAGGGTTTACTGTAATAAAAACTTAACTCTATGTAGTTCTTCCATATGCCGCCAGGATCGCGTCGTTCTACAGAGAATTCAAGGTCATATTTTATTCTCAAAAAATGTTACACGTTTTCGCGTTCAGTGGATACACTATTCATCTTAGGTATGCAAGGCTGTGATTTCCATTCGCTCTGTACCAACTGCAAATAATAATAAAAAAATATATTAAAATGGCTTCAGAAAGATGCCAAAACTCGGGACACGTTTTAATTACAGTTAAAACATAACATTTTATAAATATATGAATGTGAAATTGTTACATATTATGTCAAGATACACTATTAATAAGCTTAACATTTATTTTTGGTACATTTAATTAATGTACTTTAAGATATATGGCAAAAGCAATGCTGGAAAACAGGGTGAGGGACAAGCTAGGGGAATGACTTTTGGGGGGTATTTTGGGCTGTAGCTCTTAGATGTGCATAATAATAACCTTACACTCTGGCTGTAATTGTCAAGTAGTATCTATATAAAAATAAAAAAAATAAAGGCATAGATATTTTCTTTAATATCTATATTAAAAATGGACAGGACAAGAATATTCCATTTAGTGGAGAATGACCCAGATAAAGGTTCAATATGTCACCTAAGTCTTGCTTTTTCAATATTCCGTATTTCCCTCTAAATGACCGTCATTAAGGTGATACTAGCGCTCGCCGTTTTAGAAAATTGAGAGAGAAAAATTGTTTCATAAGTGAGTGTAACTTTTACAGGATGTTCACATGATCAGTCTGATTGTATATTAGTAGCCCTTTTTAATTTTTGCTTATTGCATCGTTAATTAGGCGCCGGTTATTCAACAAAACCGCGCAAAACGATGAAATTTGCGATACGATTGGAGACCAAACCCGTAAACCAATTGATCCCAAATTTTAATCATGATTAGATGAAAGACAAACTTAGGGTTATCCCTTGGCACATTTTTGAAATTTAATTTTATACGGCGCCCAGGGAGACGAGAAAATAGCTAATTATTCACCAAAAATCCACTAATTATTACTAATTAACGAAACAAAAAATTAAAAGTGTACCAAGGGATAACCCTAAGTTTGTCTTTTATCTAATCACGATTAAAATTTCAAATAATTTGGTCTACCCGTTTCGTCTCCAATCGTATCGCAAAAAGTGTCTACAAAAAGCAGCAAAATCGCTTGCGCTTGCAGCACCTTAATAGTTTTGTATAATTACGAGAAGAATACAAGAGTTTGTTAACCCTTTGACGAGTATGCCCGTATCTCTTGCGTGCTGGCATTCTACATACCTAATCATTAGAAGAAAAAAAATTATAATAAAAAATGTTATATTTAAAAAATTTGTTTTATATTTTTGATACCCCTATATTCTCATCATACAAAAAACTGCTTCCTAACTCATCCCAAAAAGGATATAGAATTTTTACCTCTATCTACCTACAAATTAACTCGCTCTTTAAAGGGTTCATGAACTTAGTAGATGCAAACTAAATTATTAAAAGATGCCAATTTTCTTTTCGAAGTGGTTTGTCCTCACTGATCAACTCATGTTCTCAGGTGCTGTCACGGATCTGCTTCCACTGTCACATGACTCTCATCGAGCTCGTCGAGCAGACCGCTTCTCTCTACACTCGGTCGCTTCTCGGACATCACATCTGCCTTCTCGTTAAATACAATGTGAGTGTTGCAGCCGCGTTTCCTAACCATTTGAAACTATATATTATATTGTAGGGTTGGGACTTGACATCGATTTTTTGATTTGACATCGATGTCAAATGAAATATTGAGTTTCGATTCGACATCGATTTGAATTGTTTAATCAAATAATCGTTTGACATCGTTTAAAAAAATCCGAGAATTTGCGCGCAGTATTGTAGAGCTGGCAACAGTGCAACGTGCCCCTCAAGATCAGCTGAGTGGCCTGCTTCTGCCCTTCCTGCATACCGCGTGTGCAGTTGAGGGTGGGTTGGTCAGTTTTCTCTTGCCATTCAGCGCGTGTTGTTTTATTCTCTTGTCAAAGAATGTTTCCACGCAAAAAGATAATAATCCTACCGTGGAGACGAAGTGAATTGTGGAAATTGTTTGGATTTGAAGTGAACATTATGGGCAACATTGCTAAAGGATGTTGAATCCAGACAATGTTATGCTTCACGGGATATATTCCGGCAACAAGTCTAATAAAACTATGAAATTTGAACTGGATTTGCGATGATTTTTTTTCATTAATTGTTCCCTTTTACATAAATAAATCTTTGTGGGTTAATTTAAATGAAAAAGGTACTTTATTTCAATCATTTCCACGTCATTTGTTGCCGCGAGGGCGGTGTGAGAGGGACATCTCTCGCGCTAGGAACATGGTCTTGGGCAGACGCTACTGCAGTGTTGCCAAATTTCGCCGCATTTATTTCGATGTGGCCCATTATTACGATGTCGAAATTATTTCGATTTGATGTCGAAATTTTCAGTTTGACATCGATTTAGCAATTCAAATCGAATCCCAACCCTATTATATTGTATATTGTTACTACATAGGTTGTAACCTCAGAAAAAACACTACGTTTAAAAAGGGCAGCCAAGTCTCTGTCAACAAAAAATAGAGGAAAACAAAAAAATCAGCACTGAAAAGGAGTGATATCAAAAAAGGAGCCAGGTCATTGAAATTTCCAAATATTTAAATCTTACCTTGAAATAGAAAATTTAAACCACAAAGAAATACTTAAAAAGACTTGGTGCATTGTTTTTTTAAAGACGCAACTAGGTATATACTACAAGTACAAATTCGTGAATCTGACCGCAGTTGTATAATGTTAATTTAACTTAATGACTATTTTGTTACGACTACTTATTCACTAACTTTACTTCATTTTGGTAATCTAATCTATATTATTGTATCGATTGTATAGATTATGGTCATCTTTATTTTGGTAGTTTTATGTCCTCTGTAGCTTATTCTTCTAATTTTTTTGTGGGCTGGGGATTGTAACTTGTTTTAAGAGTAGAGTAGAGCTTATGAAAATCTTTCTCACATTTCCATTTCCCAAGAGCAGGTAAATTGATGTTTTTACAAGGGTTGTATAGTATCTGTAACTAACATTGCTTTCCAACAATATGATGCTACATAGTACAGGTTATGGCTCCTAGCAATTGACACAATCCTAAAAATGAATATTGTGTTGATTTCTTCCAGAACTCCTCCGGCCATCTGTCGTTTGAAGGAAAGAGCAACTCAGAAAGTCTTCTCTCCAACCTGCTGGCCGAAATCAAAGAGCTCCTCCAGGCGACATAACTCGTATGATTCCTCTAACTCTTGCCCGAGACGCTCCCGAGGTACTGCCTTTTAGTTACTACCAGAATATACCTAGAACCATACAGCGACTGTCGTGACAAAGTGTGGATTTCCAAACTCGAGGCTCAGATGAGTCAAGATCTATACGTTTCCGTGCATACCAAGGTCAAATGTGAATATTGGATACTCACTCGAGTTGTGCTGAAAATAACACTTCAATTTTGGAATGTACGATTTGCTGTATGTTTTGGTAATTTGTCGTTTGATGTGCGTACATACACTTACCATAATTTATGTTTACCTATTGTAAACTGTGCAAGAAGTTGAAGTGAAATTATATGAGAGTTTTAGCTCAATATATTCATCGTAATAATTGCTGCACACTTTACTCTTTATTGAGCGTACATTTTCAGTCCTTAATTTCGAGACTTATGCCAATTTGCATTTGTATTGAATTTGATTCAATGTTACTAAAAAGTGTTATTTTCGGCCCAATTTGATTGGGTATCTGACATTTTCTCTTAGCGTCTCTTGAAAGACTGTTTGCATCTCGAACGCAGCTAACGAATCACTTGTCTGCTGGTTTGGTACCTACTGAATTAAAACAGAAATGTTTGTATGCATTTGTGAGATATTTACCTACTCTTTATGGAGTTCCGTGCGTGGTTTGTCGGCGAGATTTCTGTTACAAATTGGACTGACGACAAATATATAGAAGTTAATAAATGTGGATTCTAATACTTATCTACCCAATAGAATACATACATTATATTATAATAATAACCAGATAAATTGATTACGCTCCAGATAAATTGTGCAGAAATTATGTTACAGCATAGTTTGAGTTGTCTCATTATTTTTCTTAGATGTTTCATTTTATTTACATTTTTTAATAAAGACTTTATGGATATATCAGTTATTTTGGTTGAATTCGGATGAGCACGGTTGTAAGCTGAAATCAACAAGTCACAAAAATAAATTATTTACAACTGAAGTGTAGTACCTACAATTACTTTCTTTACATTATAACTTAGTTTGGACTTGACATCAATGTCAAACTAAATATCATGTAGGTGGGTGGGACTAGGAACATATTGAGGTTCAGTTTTAATTGCCAAATTTTATAATCGTTTGTTTTCCTTGTCCTTTCAATTGGAGGTATTTGACACGGCATGATAAAAATTTTGATTATAAACAATGGAAAAGAGCATCACGTAACTATCTTATTTACTATCTCAATTATACTCAATTATTTTGATTTGATGTCCACTTTATCAAATGAAATGAAACTCAATCTTATTTTGCAAGTGTAGCTACCTTTCTACAATAAATAGCGAGTTCTCATTGGTTTTCGAGCTCATCTAAAACTCTACTGTTTGCACCTATCAATAATTCTAAACATTAAAAAGCACCATGTGTAAGTTCTATGTACTATAATCTTATGTTGGGTGTTCTATTAATAATTGGTAAATAGGAAAGGATGCTAATTTTAGTTCAAACATTGATTTTATTTTCAAGGCAAAATACAAAGTCAAATCCCTAAGTAGCTACTCGACAGTTTTTCAAGTAGCATATATACTAATCGTTAGCTTGATTTTGAACACAATGCTTTGTTGACGTAATCTACTCGATGGGTGGATAAATGGACAGTGGCTTGTCCCTCCCACCCTTGACCAGCATTGCCATGATCTTTGCCGTCCAGTTCCCGATGCCAGTATCTTCGAAGATGATCTCGTCCTTCTCTCGCCACTCGTAGTAGGATTGCTCCAACAGCGTGGTCATGCCGAGCTTGGTTGCCAACGCTTGGGAGCGCGCAGACGTAAACAAACCCATTACTACCGGCTGCGCGAGAGTTTCGGCCATGCGTAGACCGCTGATGAGCAGACCCATGCCGATACCTGACAAACATTGTTTTGGCCTTCATCATTGTTGCTCTTTAATAGTTGCTTAGAGTTCCGAGCCTCTGATGGTTGATATTTAATTTTGATGAGACATCATATTATATTTAGAGGTGTGGAATGCCTCTTGCCTTTTTTATTACATATACATTTTTATCTCGGGTTTAAATACAAATTTAACAAATCATGCCATCAAGTTTAAATCCTGTATGTCTATGTGGTGCATGAGAAACTAATTTTTTTTTACATTGGGTAAGTTGTTTTTCATCTCCAATATTCTAGTCTTTGTTGTACAGCCACCTTGTTATGTTCTGATAAAAGTCAGTGATAAAACCAGTCTTGCAAATCACCTCTCTGTAAACAAATATCTGTATTTTAGGCAACTCTACTACGTCTGTGTACAACTGGTAGTCGCGATAGGAGATACATTTTATCACAACATAATCAATTGACCATACATGGTAATATAATGGACTCTTTCCTTGGAACCTGGTAATTTGATGCAACTCACCCTTGCCCCGATGTTGGGCATGAACGAAAAGGATGTAGAAACGCAAGTATGTATCCACGTTGTAATGCTCAAAGACATCCATCTTCTTGGCCATGTGCCAGCGTAGTTTCATTATCTTGCTGTACGCCTCCCCAACAACTTCGTCCATTAACTGAGCAGAAGAGAGATTTTCCATTGCTGCTTATTTTGATAATTCAGTGGACAGATTTCCATTCAATAGTCAGTTTAATTTATGGTTTGGTCAGTGTAGTTCTATTGATAAATTTTCATAAAAATTTGAAGCATAGAAATAAAGTAACAAAAGTATTAGTATTAGTAGGTAAACAAAAGTAACTTGTGTAGTAATCTAGTTTATTTGGTACATACCTATAACTATAAAGCAAATGTTTTAAATATTTATTAAATCTGGAACTATGTATTTACCTACAGGTGATTTTATAGATTTTATAGATTTTATGAAAGAGTTTACTTGAAATTTAAGTATGATCTCAGATCTATGATTGATCTCCCATAGATCTAACTATCTATGGGCTTAAGTATGACAATGCTTCTATTCTGGCCAACACTGGTAAGTAGCTACACCGTGCTGTAAGACTTGCTTTCTCCCTCTGTCCTCCCTTTCCATCATTTACGTTAGTTTAGGCTCCTCCCCACCGGTAACGCGGGAAAAGTTGTTTGATGTGGTGGGGGGTGAATGGAGGGATAACATTTACCTACGGCCCACTGTACTACCTATAGTAGGTAAAATCAAAATGAAAGCAGAGAGTAATTCGGCAGCAGTTTGGATACCTTCTTCAAGCCAACTTGTCCAGAATAGGAGCTTTGTCAGTAGCTTAAGATCTTTACGAGCCGTACTCTTATCCTGCTGAACGTCCTGGTACGTTGCATCTGCTCCGTGACTCGAGATACGAGAACTCCGATGATGCGGTCGGTTCCTTCCTCGACGGCAATCAGCGAAGTCATGTCGTGCATCCAGAACGTGGCTGTGTTGACAAAGTTGGTGACCGAGGCTTCTTCGCCGGAGGTATTGGCACACTTGTGGAGAACTTCCTCCTTTAGGTAGTTCTCCTGAGGGATTTACATTACAGTATTATACCGGGTGGCGCAATAAAAGCGCACAATGGGCGAGACATCGCTGTGACGAAATTACTGCACACATCGGGCTGAAAATTTAACATAATATAAAGAACATACTACTGTGTGATGTGTGCAAGTTTCAAAAACATAACTATTGTAGGAAAGAAATTACAGCTGTTCAAATTTGATCGTCAAAAAATCGATTAAACGGAGCACGTTCAGGAAACGTCCATTGGCCGGGACGCTGTTTATTCAAAACTACGGACGTTATCAAGCTGAAAATTTAAAATTTTATTCGAAATAGATTAAGATAGATGGTGTGAAAATTTCAATTAATATCAATATATTGAACGAAAGTTATGGAATCTTGAAGTTGAGCTTAAGGTGCTGCAAGCGCAAGCGATTTTGCTGCTTTTTGTAGACACTTTTTGCGATACGATTGGAGACGAAATGGGTGGACCAAATAATTTGAAATTTTAATCGTGATTAGATAAAAGATAAACTTAGGGTTATCCCTTGGTACATTTTTAATTTTTTGTCTCGTTAATTAGTAATAATTAGTGGATTTTTTGTGAAAAATTAGCTATTTTCTCGTCTCGCTGGGGGCCGTATAAAATTAAATTTCAAAAATGTGCCAAGTGATAACCCTAAGTTTGTCTTTCATCTAATCATGATTAAAATTTGAGATCAATTGGTTTACGGGTTTGGTCTCCAATCGTATCGCAAATTTCATTGTTTTGCGCGGTTTTGTTGAATAACCGGCGCCTAATTAACGATGCAATAAGCAAAAATTAAAAAGTGCCACTAATATACAATCAGACTGATCATGTGAACATCCTGTAAAAGTTACACTCACTTATGAAACAATTTTTCTCTCTCAATTTTCTAAAATGGCCGAGCGCTATAGTATCACCTTAACATGGGAAATTAACTTAAAAAGTGATTAAAAAGTACTTCCGGCACTCGGATTCGGGAGGATTTTGGATATGTTGTAGAGGGCATTTTTCTGAATCGATTCATGTTCACCTTCTGTTGCAATTAGTGGTGGGTTCAGCTCTTTTTTGGCTTTAAATTACTGGGCTAAATTATCAATGCTGATAAGATTTGTATCAATGAAAGTTGCTTTATAAACATAATTCAAATCAATGGTTAGAGTAACTAACTCAAAGAAGTATGATGTTCATATTATGAAAGAAAAATCGAATAAGATCATATCATGAATAATTAGAATTAGGGGTGTTCACGATTACGATTTAATCGAATCGATTAATCGATTATGACATTGAAAACGATTAATCGATGTTAGAAAAAATAATCGAATTATCAATTTGAATTTGCTGCCTTGAAAATGGTTGCACTTTACAACATCTAAAATGGCTGGCTTCATTCTGTCAACATTTTTCTTTGTGTGCGTAATATTTTAGTGATAAATTCATGATTGTGTGTATTTTCCCAAGTTTCAGTGTGTACTTTTCATTCGCATTACCAAGTGATGATAGAATTATGAATGAATTTGGCACTTTACAGCGTCTTTGACGTAAAAATGAATGACTTTCCGGACACATTTCATTGTTGAGGTTAATATTGCCGTATAAGATGATAGGATGACCACCCTGAACATGATGACATATAGTTATATATCAAAACGATTTAATTCGATTATTTAATCGATTTAAATTACGAAAATCGAATTATTAATCGATTTAAATAAAATAATCGTTGAACACCCCTAATTAGAATCATTAATTTGCAAAGAAGTTTTCAAACGCTCATCTTATTCTTTTGACATATTGTAATGCAACTCATATCCAAAAATAAAAAAAATAAAAACTTTAATTTTTGAAATCAATTAGTTATATATGGTTTTCAGGTTATACATTGATATTTTAACATCTATTCTCGCGCAGATATGAAAATGGAGGTAAAAATGAAAATGAAAACGCAGATATCAAAAAGGCCTAGCAGGTTTTGAAAAATCATTTTAATATTGGTATTAGATGGAAAGCTGGAGGCTGGCAGGCTAACTTCAAATCAACCCAGTCGCCTAATTAACAATGCAATAAGCAAAAATGAAAAAGTGCTGCTAATATACAATCAGACAGATCATGTGAACATCCAATCAAAATTACACTCACTAATGAAACAATTTTTCTCTCTCAATTTTCCTAAACGGCCGAGCGCTAGTATCACCTTAAAAATCTAAATATTGAGTCTTTGCCTTTTACATCTAGAAATGATTTTTATATCAATAAATAATTTTTAAATTAATAGCCTGGATCCTTTTTGTAAGTAGCGCTTATAATGAAACTCTGAAATCCCATTTGCTTTTGAAATCTTCCAATTTGAATTGTAGGGATGATGGTATTACCAAGTATTTCTATTAAGAAAGCATTGTATCAATTTTAAAAATAAAATAATTCAATAATATGGCCATTGACCAGTAATGAAGAGGTTGACAGTGTTCAGGAAAAATAAAAAATTTCAACAAGATCTTATTTCTAAGAACGACTTTATTTACAATCAAAATTACATTGAAAACATTGTTAACACAAATGTTTCTTCAAGAAAGTTTCATCAACATTATCAGTCACTTAATTAATATCAATTTAATTAGGTTCTCAGTCTCAGCTAAATCAAGATCATATTTTCAAAATATCAAATTCTTCAGAAATCTTATTATGTAGGTACCTACCTAGGAACTAAGTTTATTTCTTATTTGACTACTTCAAGAAAAGCTTGTCACTATAAAGTAGTAATAATTATTGATGGTCAAATACATCCATGAAGTTTGTTTGGACTGAGGAAATACCTAATGCAATATCTCGAGGTAGATTAAAATGTGATGTTGACACAATATTAAATTAATTATGAATAGTAATTATTTCAATCACTATCTTCTTACTGTGACTACAAACATGACATTCAGTCCACCTCCTCTACCGTTGGTCCTTTTCCATTTCCTCCAAAGCCATCAGGCATCCCCTGTCCTCCCCCACCGGCTGCAAAGCCCCCAGGCTTGCCCTGTCCACCTCCACCCTGCTGATGCAGCTTCGTCATGATGGGTGAAAGCTTGCGTTGGACCTCCTTCATCCTCTCCTCGAACTCCTCCTTCTCCCCCAGAGTGTTTCGGTCCAGCCACTGGATGGTCTCGTCGCAGACTTCTGTAGCAGTCTTCCTGTCCTGTTCGTTCACCTTATCCCCCGCATCGCCGAGTGCCGTCTTAACGTTGAACACGTAACTCTCCAGACTGTTCTTGGCGGAGATCCTCTCGCGTTGTTTCTCGTCTGCCTCGCGATACTTCTCGGCATCGGACAGCATCCTGTCGATGTCGGCTTGCGAGAGACGACCCTTGTCGTTCTTGATCACGATGTTGCGAGTCGATCCCGAGCTGTTGTCCTTGGCGGAGACCGTGAGGATGCCGTTGGAGTCGAGGTCGAATGTGACTTCGATCTGCGGAACTCCGCGAGGTGCTGGCGGGATTCCGGTCAGATCAAACTTGCCGAGGTGGTTGTTATCTTTCGTCAACGCCCTCTCACCCTCAAAGACCGTGATGGTGACTGCCGGCTGGTTGTCGGCGTATGTTGTAAACGTCTGCGTCTGCTTGGCTGGGATTCTCGAGTTGCGCTCGATGATCTTGCTCATGACTCCGCCGGCCGTCTCGATGCCAAGTGACAGCGGTGCGACGTCGACTAGAAGGACATCTTTGATCTCGGAGCTCGTGTCGCCGCTGAGGATCGCGGCTTGTACTGCAGCGCCGTAAGCAACAGCCTCGTCAGGGTTGATGGAGAGGTTCAACGACTTGCCGCAGAAGAAGTTCTGGAGCAGGGACTGGACTTTCGGAATGCGCGTGGAGCCGCCAACGAGAACCACATCGTGGATCGAACTCTTGTCCATCTTGGCATCGGCCAGAGCCTTCTCGACAGGACCCAGAGTCCCACGGAACAGATCGGAACAGAGTTCTTCAAAGCGGGCTCGAGAGATCTTGGAGTAGAAGTCGATTCCTTCGTACAACGCGTCAATCTCGATGCTGGCCTCTGTGCTCGAAGACAAAGTGCGCTTGGCTCGCTCGGCTGCAGTTCTCAATCGTCGCAATGCTCGTGGATTTCCCTTGATGTCCTTCTTGTACTTTCGCTTGAACTCATCGGCAAAGAATGTGACAACCCTGTTGTCAAAGTCCTCACCACCGAGATGAGTATCGCCAGCTGTGGCTCGCACTTCGAACAGCGAGCCCTCGTCGATGGTGAGGATCGAGACGTCAAAAGTTCCGCCTCCCAAGTCGAAGATCAAAACATTGCGTTCACCTTTCAGGTTCTTGTCGAGTCCGTACGCAAGAGCAGCTGCAGTTGGCTCATTGATGATTCGCAAAACATTGAGCCCAGCAATTGCACCAGCATCTTTCGTCGCCTGGCGTTGGGAATCATTGAAGTAAGCCGGAACGGTGATGACTGCATCGCGAATGGATTTTCCAAGGTATGCCTCGGCCGTCTCCTTCATCTTCGTAAGAACCATGGAGCTTATTTCTTCCGGTGAGAATGTTTTCGTCTCGCCTTTAAACTCAGCTCGGATCTTGGGCTTGCCTCCTTCGCTGACGACATTGAACGGCCAATGCTTGATGTCCTCTTGGATCTTCTCATCGTCAAATCGTCTGCCGATGAGGCGTTTGGCATCAAACACCGTGTTCTTCGGATTCAATGCAACTTGATTCTTAGCAGCATCGCCAATAAGTCGCTCGGTGTCAGTGAAGGCAACAAAGCTGGGTGTAGTGCGGTTACCTTGGTCATTGGCGATGATCTCAACTTTTCCTTGCTGGAACACGCCTACACACGAGTAGGTCGTGCCAAGATCGATGCCAATTGCTGGCGTTTTGACACTGACGGGCATGGTTGCTTTCTTTTCACAATGCCTGGATCAGGAAGACTTCCAACTCCACTTATGCACTCCAAAATCTTCAGATTCTTCCAAAGCACAACACTATTCACTTCCTCACGAATTAGACCACTTGAAACTCAATCTATTGACAATATATTCTCTGATTCTCTTGCGTGTCTCGGATTCCAACTGAAATTACATGACTTCAGTCCGGTGCTTATATACAGCTCGAGCTCCTCAGTTGTTTCTCCCGCCTTTGTTCGAGACGATTCCAGATGCTCCTAGACTCGCGCTCTGATTGGCCAATTTGAAGCGCGCCAACCTATACTTGATCTGATTGGTTGGAGTGAGAAGGAGTGAGTGAATGTCCTATGATACACTAGAAGGCGGTGGCGACTTGTCGAATGTTCTCGGCTATTCTCGGCCCGGCTCGGTTGTCCCCGAACCATCCCGAACACTCCGGAAATATTAAAATTATAAGTTTTTGAATAATGATTTTTAAAAGATTTTATCATTTTATTGGTTATGAAGTAATGATACATTGCGTACATTGTAAACAATGTGATTTCTAGAAGAAGATTTATTTGAAACAATGATTTAAAATTACATTATATTTTAACTATATCTTACTTAGATCACTCATTCATAATTATTTTATTGATACTGGTAAAAATTAGTGTTATGTTACCTACCAACTTGGAGTTGAAATGTTAAATCCATCATAGAGATACATTAGGTGAAATATCACTTTTTAAAGTTTTATGAGTCTATATTTTTACGCAAAATTAATTTTTGTATCAATTTTATAGATCTGCTAAATAATTTCCAATTTCGTATTGTACGTACCAAAGCGGTGACAAATTATCGAGTCAATTACTTTATTCACATAAAGAGAAACGAATACAAATTTATTTGTTTCTTAAAAGAATTTAGAAGTTCAGTTACTAGCAGTTTTCAGGCTCTTAACTCTATGGTTTTACTAGTTCCACGTTTGGTGCGGGAAGAGCGAATGCTCATAGCCGGAAATATTTTTTATTGATACCTATTAAGTTACCAATATTATTAATTCTCCAACATTCCAACAAGGTAGGTATACCTACCTCTTTTTAAATATGAAATATTATTAAAATAAAATAAAGAAGGTATAGGAATTTCTTTAGATTTTAGTGTCACTTTTAAAATAGCTCACGGTGGTATCATTCTCATTTTTTCCTGATATAATAATGTCCATCGGTCCACTTGAAAATTCATTTTTAGTTCAGATCTTCTATCAATAGAAAAGATGCTATTTTCTTGCCGATATTCTGTTGTAGCATGCAAAGTAAAACTGATTTCTATTGAAGATGGTTATGCTCTTCTCCCTCCTTAAAAAATCTAAATATTGAGTCTTTGCCTTTTATATCTCGAAAATATATTTACATCAATAAATCATTTTTAAATGAATAACCTGGATCCTTTTTGTAAGTACCTACTCCTCTATATGAAGGACCAAAGGATAAATGGAAATTGTTTGATTTATTATAATTATAAATTTCAATTTCTAACCAATTAAATGGCACTTCTAGTGAAGCTCATAAATCCAATTTACTTCCCATTGAAATTTTCCAATTTGAAAATATGTAGAGTTGATAATAAAATTAAGAAAGCTTTGTATAAATTTTAAAAATAAAATAATTTAATAATAGGCCATTGACCAGTAATGAAAGGAAAGAGGAGATTGGCAGTGTTCAGGAAAGATAAAAAATGTCAACAAGATCATATTTCTAAGACTATGACTTTATTAAGGATCAAAATTACATTGGAAACATTGTTATCACAAATGTTTCTCAAGAAAGTATCATCAACATTATCAGTCACTTAATTATTATCATTTTAATTAGGTTCTCAGTCTCAACTAAATCAAGATCATACTCTCAAAATATCAAATCCTTCAGAAATCTAGCAATACTACATACTTCTTGTTTGACTACTTAAAGAAAAGCTAGCATTATAAAATAGTAATAATGATATTAATACATACACCCATGCAATTTATTTGTACTGAAGAAGGTAGGGCAATTAATCGAGGTAGATTGAAAATTAGGTCATGAAATGTGTTTGATTAATGAAATGATTTATGAATAATAGTAATATTTCAATGACTATCTTCTTACTGCCACTACAAACATGACATTTAGTCCACCTCCTCTACCGTTGGTCCTTTTCCATTTCCTCCAAAGCCATCAGGCATCCCCTGTCCTCCCCCACCGGCTGCAAAGCCCCCAGGCTTGCCCTGTCCACCTCCACCCTGCTGATGCAGCTTCGTCATGATGGGTGAAAGCTTGCGTTGGACCTCCTTCATCCTCTCCTCGAACTCCTCCTTCTCCCCCAGAGTGTTTCGGTCCAGCCACTGGATGGTCTCGTCGCAGACTTCTGTAGCAGTCTTCCTGTCCTGTTCGTTCACCTTATCCCCCGCATCGCCGAGTGCCGTCTTAACGTTGAACACGTAACTCTCCAGACTGTTCTTGGCAGAGATCCTCTCGCGTTGTTTCTCGTCTGCCTCGCGATACTTCTCGGCATCGGACAGCATCCTGTCGATGTCGGCTTGCGAGAGACGACCCTTGTCGTTCTTGATCACGATGTTGCGAGTCGATCCCGAGCTGTTGTCCTTGGCGGAGACCGTGAGGATGCCGTTGGAGTCGAGGTCGAATGTGACTTCGATCTGCGGAACTCCGCGAGGTGCTGGCGGGATTCCGGTCAGATCAAACTTGCCGAGGTGGTTGTTATCTTTCGTCAACGCCCTCTCACCCTCGAAGACCGTAATGGTGACTGCCGGCTGGTTGTCGGCGTATGTTGTAAACGTCTGCGTCTGCTTGGCTGGGATTCTCGAGTTGCGCTCGATGATCTTGCTCATGACTCCGCCGGCCGTCTCGATGCCAAGTGACAGCGGTGCGACGTCGACTAGAAGGACATCTTTGATCTCGGAGCTCGTGTCGCCGCTGAGGATCGCGGCTTGGACTGCAGCGCCGTAAGCGACGGCCTCGTCAGGGTTGATGGAGAGGTTCAACGACTTGCCGCAGAAGAAGTTCTGGAGCAGGGACTGGACTTTCGGGATGCGCGTTGAGCCGCCAACGAGAACCACATCGTGGATCGAACTCTTGTCCATCTTGGCGTCGGCCAGAGCCTTCTCGACAGGACCCAGAGTCCCACGGAACAGATCGGAACAGAGTTCTTCAAAGCGGGCTCGAGAGATCTTAGAGTAGAAGTCAATTCCTTCGTACAACGCGTCGATCTCGATGCTGGCTTCTGTGCTCGAAGACAGAGTGCGCTTGGCTCGCTCGGCTGCAGTTCTCAATCGTCGCAATGCTCGTGGATTTCCCTTGATGTCCTTCTTGTACTTTCGCTTGAACTCATCGGCAAAGAACGTGACGACTCTGTTGTCAAAGTCTTCACCACCGAGATGAGTATCGCCAGCTGTGGCTCGTACTTCAAACAGCGAGCCCTCGTCGATGGTGAGGATCGAGACATCAAAAGTTCCACCTCCCAAGTCGAAGATCAAAACATTGCGTTCACCTTTCAGGTTCTTGTCGAGTCCGTACGCAAGAGCAGCTGCAGTTGGCTCATTGATGATTCGCAGAACATTGAGCCCAGCAATTGCACCAGCGTCTTTCGTAGCCTGGCGTTGGGAATCATTGAAGTAAGCCGGAACGGTGATGACTGCATCGCGAATAGATTTTCCAAGGTATGCCTCAGCCGTCTCCTTCATCTTCGTAAGAACCATGGAGCTGATTTCTTCCGGCGAGAATGTTTTTGTCTCACCTTTGAACTCAGCTCGGATCTTCGGCTTGCCTCCTTCGTTGACGACATCGAACGGCCAGTGTTTGATGTCCTCTTGGATCTTCTCATCATCAAATCGTCTTCCAATTAGGCGTTTGGCATCAAACACCGTGTTCTTCGGATTCAAAGCAACTTGATTCTTAGCAGCATCGCCAATAAGTCGCTCGGTGTCGGTGAAGGCGACGAAGCTGGGTGTAGTGCGGTTACCTTGGTCATTGGCGATGATCTCAACTTTTCCTTGCTGGAACACGCCTACACACGAGTAGGTCGTGCCAAGGTCGATGCCAATTGCTGGTGTTTTAACAGTAGGCATCGTAGCTTCTTTCTTCTCAAATGTATGGAAGATTTCCAATCAGTGTTCCAATCTCAGAAGCACAAACCTCAAATCAAACACTTTTCTTTTAGATCCTCTCAAACACAACACGATAATATTCACTGTAGCACTTATAACTGTTAAACTGATTCTCTCGTTCTTGTACACACGTCGCGTCTCTCTGATTTCAACTGAATTCACTGGCCTTCAAGCAGGCGATTATATACAGCAACCCTTGTTTATCTGGAATTTTCCAGTGCTTTCTCCCGCCCTTGTTCGAGAAGCTTCTAGACTCGCCCTCTGATTGGCTGATCTGAAGCGCGCCAAACCTATGCGTGTTCTGATTGGTTGGATTCAGTTGAATGGACTCGAATACGCCAGGTGGTTGTGGAATGTTCACGATGGTGTACGTGCAACTCGTAACGTTTGCCCCTAACATTGTTGTTATCTTTTGTCCGGAAATAGATGGAACTTACAATGACTGTCAACAATAATTTGAAAGGAACAGAGTGTTATGATTATGTATTGTTCATTTTGGTGATGTCAATACAATATCAAACTAGAGTGCTCACAATACTTTGATAAGAATATCTGGGCGCCGGCAGGAATCAGATTCAGTATTTTTTTAGCCAGTGGGTAGATGAGGATGAGAGGGGTGGGGGGAAGGCACCGTTTTGTCCAGTAGAGCGGTTTATTCCAGTTTGCTAACAATTTGAGACGTTATGAGGTATAGTTTGTTTAAAAAATTCAACCTTATACGTTAAATAACACACAAAAATACTCTTATTTTATCTCACATCTAGCGCTCTCTCGACGATCATGAAAAAGATGTATTTTATACATTTTTATAATAATAATAATAATAATAAATATCTTTATTTGTAGAGCGAAGTTAAGCCAGTGGCTTCTCTTCCACTTAACTCTTTTGTTAACATAAGTGGTACAGTGTCAAGTAAATATGTGAATAAAAGGAAAATTTTACAATGTGTAATTCGACTATGGATAAGTTATTGATTGACATTAAGGAACAAAAAACATATGGTCATCATATGATTTTTATGATCATCATACCATAGCCAACTGACATTTCGTGGGGCTATGATCATACATTCAGTATTCACCACAAAGTTTCGTCTTGTAAAACTTGAATTTGGTATATCAATATGTGTGTGGAAAAAATTACGATAAAGCGAAGTCAACCTGGATTTTGAATATTCCATCGCTCTCTTCCGACGAATGAGGAATAGAATAACAAGTTATTATTACTGTTCTCTGATCGGTAAGTAATGTGTATGTATGAACCTTGAGGAAGCCGATGGTCTCCACGAACCTCTTCTCCTGGAGGTCCTCTATTCGAACCCCGGCTGTGAGTCGGGCCCAGACCAGGGGGTCCTTCATCCTCGCCGTCAACTTCGACACCGGCGCATCGTCCGTCATGACGTCTGGTCGCGTCACGTCGGAATACTGATCAAATAGAAGGTGTTGAGATGGTTGCGGGAATTTTGTTTAAGATATTTCTCTAGTTACAGTTTTTTTAAACAATTGAATATGATGAAGAATGTATGCTATAGATTCAAAAATGTATTTCCGTATTTATATTATCATACACTAAATTTTATGAAAATAAATAATGAATAAAAAATAAATACTAATGTTAAATTATCTATAATTATTTGGTTCACTATTTCTATTAGTAACAAATTTGTTTCAACTCTATAAGATTTTTTAAAAACAATTAATTAGTGAGGAAGGAAGGCGTACACTATTTTGTTGTTCTTAGGCAATTTCTCAGAACATCAATCTTGGCCATTTGTAACTTAAAAAAAATAAAATAACTACTTCAAGTTGAGCTATTTTCATACTCTCTTTTTTAAAAGAATTGTAATTTTATAACACAGGGTATGAACCACCATTACTGTTATTGCATTATTAGATAATTTTTAAAATAATGTTGTATTTTTAATTAAACAAATTAAAAGTTGCACTTTGTTAATTACTGTTGTATGAAAACTAATAATACCCACATTGTTTCTAGAGGTTCATACCCTAAGTTACTTAATTATAAAAAATTAAAAAATATTTGACCACTGCATCTTTATCCATGTTATTGTTATAATTTAACAAAGGGTCTATTTTTCCATTTTTAAAATTTTTCAACAATGCATATGAGGAGCTAAAAAAAATTAAAATTTCTATTTCTATTATGTACATTCCCCAAAAACGGTACTCGAAAGAAAATGAATTGACTGATTAAGGTTTGATGGCATCATCCCATGAAATCAGTGCTAACGCATTATCTAACTCTTTTAGGTGAGCTCTGATTTCATTGATAATAACAAGGATTGATTGTCAAGGAACCGGCCCAGCAGCCAATACGTTTTGTACCAAGTACCGTTTATTATTTGGGGGAGTGTACATAGGAGTACCATAATGTTTAAAAATAATGACCTTTCCTTTAAAAATGTGGATTTTTTGGGTCTAGTGTATGGTTATATTATGTAAGTCATTACATAAACTTTTTTAAGGGGAAGGAAGAGCCTCTGAATAAGGACCTCGGCTGGAAAGCAGTTATCGCCCCGTCTCGTTGAAGATAGACTAGATGTTAAAGCGACAAAGTTGCGGAGAATGAATTGCAGATTATGCAGCGTTGACCACTTATTTGAAATTTTTAATCACCTTAAAGTTATAAGTAGTTATATGTTGCGTAATTATTGAGTAAATAAAACTAATAATTTTAAAAATTGGTTCAACGACGCTTAAACTAGATTTAATTTCAAGCAACTTTGCTCTTGAAACTTTTTTTCTAACTTGATCGGTAGAGGCACAATTTGCTTTCTCACACCATCAATGTTATGAGTTTTGCATAAAACCAGGGGCACTGAAACCGACTGAAGTTGCAAGTAAACATTCTGGGAGTTCCAGTAACGGTGTGGAAGGGGATGATGGGAGGGTCCTAAGAGACAGCATGGAAATATAAATAGTGCACTGATAGCAAGAGTTTGTATGTCAACAATAATCATCAGTTTCCCCGGCATTTACACAATCAACGACGACTGGAGACAGACGGACCTCAGAGTTGTCTAAATCACCTAATTTATAAAAATCTATCTATCATAAAGTGTATACCGTCTAAAATGATTGGAAATGGCCTAAAATTAAATTTCCATTGTAAGTTGATAAAATGTAAGTGAAAATTTTCAGAAACATAGAATGTTGATATTCAAAACAGCCATGTAATACAAATCTTCCCAACAATTTAATTTATCATAAGAAAATTCGCTGTTGTATTAATAAAGACTTCACTTAATATTATTTTTTATGCTATTTTTAAATTTTAATTTGAATATTTATGTTTTTTTGAAGATATAAATATATTTTTGCTAATTGAATAACTGTTGAAATCGGCAACACTTCTCTAAGCATCCATAATAATTCACTGTAAATAGTAGCATCTCGGGCTATCTATTATTCTTGAGTCAATCTCGGCAAGGTTATGTCACGATATGTATTTATTCTCATTGTGACAACAATGTCGAACAGGTTTCCCGTCTACAATTGCTAGTGCAGAATAATTTAGTTGAATTTCGACGCTCGCTAAGAGCACATCAATGTGTGTCTCTACTGTATGCACTATTTTATTATTTATAACTGAAAACTGTATGTTATAAAGGTAAAGAAATATTTTTGGTTGCAATGTGTATCATAGCAATTGAATGATAATTATACATTTTACGTGTTTTCACACGTTAATCCCGAACACAGGTTTAGGTCACCGATAGCATTACTCCAACCATTCCATTTAAAAAAAAAAAAATCGATGTAGGTGTCAAAGGTTTCAAAATATAAAATATAAAATGTGTGACTTTTTGTTGATTTTTTCTACTAGTTTTGAGCAATGAAATAATATATGATATTATTTCAAAATTTCAACATCGTGTTACCTAATTCATTGATTTATAAATTTCACAACATACCACTTATATAGTCCGGAGAAAAGGCTGGAAATATTCATGTGTATTTTTATTACTTTATTTCATTATTTTTCGTATTTTCTACTCTCATCTTACAAGAAGTAGACAGTGTCTACATTCTACTACAAGAACCACATGCACAAAAACTAAAATGATTTTCTTGCTCTGATTGCGATAATATTATTCTCTTAGTAAAGAACCCAGAGAGAAATAAGACTACCTATACCTATTCGTAAACAAATTTTTCCAATGGCATTATACTCTCAGGTGGTGAAATAAGATCAGTGTCATATATCGCCGTTATAATGGTTGGAATAAAATCAATAAAAGGATTTGCAATCTTTGAATCTATTAGATAAGTGTTGAACACTTTATTGCGTGTGATTATTCTTGATCCTCGATGATTTTGTTCGTGTTGTGAAAGTGATGCTAATGATGTCATTTGAGTTGGTAACCAGTCTGGACCCAGCGATCATAACAACAATACTCGGGGTATCCGATCTCACTTCTGTTTACATTTTTTGCATGGGAACTAAAGTCGGAAGAAAACATTCATATCAAACATTGTTCCCAGCTAGACCAATCACAGTAATGACAACAAATTCGTCGCCAAATCTGATCCCGCCTTATTTACCTTTAAAAACCCCGCCTACAATAGTAATTAGAGCTGATTCTCTAGGAGCAGTCAGCTGGTCCTTCCCCTTAAGTACGATTGACTTGACGTTCATTGACTTTCAATTGACTTTGACCGACACGACCTGTCTGTGGCGTGACCTCCACAAGCCCTCAATGTATTGCCCTCCCCTGACCCTCCCCTCGATTCAATCAAATGCATTGTATTCTTCCTCATTGAACGATATTTCCTTCGCTCTAGGTCACGCCTGCTACATAGGCAGCCCGCATGCAGCTACGTAAAATGTGTTGCCTACCTCTCGGGCTCCGAATATTCCAGAATCATGGAGATGTTCTATGCATACTTTGCAAGTTTGCTTTGACTATAAGCAGAGTTGGGTAAGTTACTTGTAAAAAGGAACTAGTTACTCTGTAAGTTACCTGATCTCAAAAGGAACTAAGTTACTTGGTAAGTTACTTGATTTGAAAAGTAACTGAGTTACTTTTAAGTTACTTTAAAGTTACTTTTCGGATATTTTTTCGACAAAAAACAAACGTGATTGAACTCCGCCGAGGGTTTAACTTGTTCGTCTAATAGGCGAGCAAAGCAATTTTATTATTTGTATTTACTCACAGTCATCGTGCTCACAGTCAAAAAAATAAATTTAAATTGCACTCGCGGTAACTGGTAAATTTATTGCATGCACCTCGTTCTCTTCACTTCTTTAAATGGTCCATCCATGTGACAATCGCTTTGATTTGTGAAAGACTGCATCTGATTGGGTATAGGTACATTTTATGTAAAAACGACCCTTATTGGCTAGTAATGAATGACGTCATACTTGTTTTCACTTTGGATTGGTATGATTCACGTGCGTGAAGTTGGCACCCCCCCAGAAAGCAATCGATTTGAAATTCTCCAAATATTTAGTGCTGATTTAGTGCTAATTAGTGCCGTTAATTTTGGATTTAGTGCTGCAACCCATGGGAAGTAATTAGCGTTTATCTGTGGGGGGTGCCAACTTCACGGTCCAGCACCCCCCATGAAAACAATCGATCTGAAATTCTCCAGATATTTAGTGCTGATTTAGTGCTAATTAGTGCCGTTGATTTTGGATTTAGTGCTGCAATCCCTGGGAAGTAATTAGCGTTTTTGTGTGGGGGGCGCAGCACCCCCCATGAAAGCAATCGATCTGATATTCTCCAAATATTTAGTGCTGATTTAGTGCTAATTAGTGCCGTTGATTTTAGATTTAGTGCTGCAACCCCTGGGAAGTAGTCAGCGTTTTTCTGTGGGGGGTGCCAACTTCACGGTCCAGCACCCCCCCATGAAAGCAATCGATCTGAAATTCTCCAAATATTTAGTGCTGATTTAGTGCTAATTAGTGCCGTTGATTTTGGATTTAGTGCTGCAACCCCTGGGAAGTAATTAGCGTTTTTGTGTGGGGGTCGCAGCACCCCCCATGAAAGCAATCGATCTGAAATTCTCCAAATATTTAGTGCTGATTTAGTGCTAATTAGTGCCGTTGATTTTAGATTTAGTGCTGCAACCCCTGGGAAGTAGTCAGTGTTTTTCTGTGGGAGGTGCCAACTTCACGGTCCAGCACCCCCCATGAAAGCAATCGATCTGAAATTCTCCAAATATTTAGTGCTGATTTAGTGCTAATTAGTGCCGTTGATTATAGATTTAGTGCTGCAACCCCTAGGAAGTAGTCAGCGTTTTTCTGTGGAGGGTGCCAACTTCACGGTCCAGCAACCCCCATGAAAGCAATCGATCTGAAAATCTCCAGATATTTAGTGCTGATTTAGTGCTAATTAGTGCTGTTGATTTTATATTTAGTGCTGCATCCCCTGGGAAGTAATTAGCGTTTATCTGTGGGTGGTGCCTTCACGGTCCTAATTACTTCCCAGGGGTTGCAGCACTAATTCTAACATCAACGGCACTAATTAGTACTAAATCAGCACTAAATATCCGGAGAATTCCGGATCGATTGCTTTCACGGGGGATGCTGGACCGTGAAGTTGGCACCCCCCACAGATAAACGCTAATTACTTCCCAGGGGTTGCAGCACTAAATCTAAAATCAACGGCACTAATTAGCACTAAATCAGCACTAAATATTTGGAGAATTTCAGATCGATTGCTTTCATGGGGGTTGCTGGACCGTGAAGTTGGCACCCTCCACAGAAAAACGCTGACTACTTCCTAGGGGTTGCAGCACTAAATCTATAATCAACGGCACTAATTAGCACTAAATCAGCACTAAATATTTGGAGAATTTCAGATCGATTGCTTTCATGGGGGGTGCTGGACCGTGAAGTTGGCACCTCCCACAGAAAAACACTGACTACTTCCCAGGGGTTGCAGCACTAAATCTAAAATCAACGGCACTAATTAGCACTAAATCAGCACTAAATATTTGGAGAATTTCATATCGATTGCTTTCATGGGGGGTGCTGCGCCCCCCACACAAAAACGCTAATTACTTCCCAGGGGTTGCAGCACTAAATCTAAAATCAACGGCACTAATTAGCACTAAATCAGCACTAAATATTTGGAGAATTTCAGATCAATTGCTTTTATGGGGGGTGCTGGACCGTGAAGTTGGCACCCCCCACAGAAAAACGCTAACTACTTCCCAGGGGTTGCAGCACTAAATCTAAAATCAACGGCACTAATTAGCACTAAATCAGCACTAAATATTTGGAGAATTTCAGATCGATGGCTTTCACGGGGGGTGCTGCGCCCCCCACACAAAAACGCTAATTACTTCCCAGGGGTTGCAGCACTAAATCCAAAATCAACGGCACTAATTAGCACTAAATCAGCACTAAATATCTGGAGAATTTCAGATCGATTGTTTTCATGGGGGGTGCTGGACCGTGAAGTTGGCACCCCCCACAGATAAACGCTAATTACTTCCCAGGGGTTGCAGCACTAAATCCAAAATAAACGGCACTTATTAGCACTAAATCAGCCCTAAATATTTGGAGAATTTCAAAT
The DNA here is from genome assembly GCA_934045905.1 of Leuctra nigra. Classification (NCBI taxonomy): domain Eukaryota; kingdom Metazoa; phylum Arthropoda; class Insecta; order Plecoptera; family Leuctridae; genus Leuctra; species Leuctra nigra. The sequence goes on along the minus strand of OW203766.1, from coordinate 18,368,063 downwards.
CGATTGCTTTCATGGGGGGTGCCAACTTCACGCACGTGTATGATTCTCGGAAAAATTTGCTGCTGCACCTGCAATCATCCCCCAGCCCAACTACCTGCTAATGACATGTGGAAGGAAGGAGATCATTGGGAAGGAAGGACACTCATTTCATTTCCTGTGATTTGTTGTCTGGGTTTTAGATTTTCTCTCAAGAGATAGATAGGGAGTTTGTAGACTGTGAAAATATTATATTTTTGTCAAATTATTTCACCTAAAAGTAACTTTTAAAGTAACGGAAATTTAGTTACAAGTTCCTGTAAAATTGTAACTTAGTTACTCACAAAGTTACTGAAGATGAAAAGTAACTAGTTACCCCAAAAGTTACCTTAAAAGTAACTAGTTACCAGTAACTAGTTACTTTCGTTAAGTTACTACCCAACTCTGACTATAAGTGTATCTGCTCTATAATTATGTTCCTGCTTTGATACTAAGTGTATCTGTATCTGTAAAACAAGGGAAGAATAGACCCTTTTTTAAATTATAACAATAACATCGATAAATATGCAGGTTCAAATATTTTTTTAACATAATTATGTTCCTGCTTTGCTACTTTTGCTTTGACTATAAGGCCCGGTTTTACGATGTCCCGATAAGTAAGATAAAGTTCACTTTAGCCTAAAGTGAACTTTAGCGGTCTAGATGGCTGTATTTCATTGGCTGTTGCCATGGTTTCAGCCGATAAATCATGCCTCTAACTTTATCGGGACATTGTACAACCGGGCCTAAGTGTATCTGCTCTATAATTTTGTTCCTGTTTTGCTATACTAAGTGTATCTGCTCTATATATTATGTTCCGCCTTGCTATACGTATGTGATGGCAACGAATTAAAAATGTATAATTGACAATTGTACAAATGTATAGGGCCAGAGAGGAAGCATTTTCCTGACAGCCATAACACTACAATAAATTGAATTGAATTGACTTCAGACCCTCCTCTATTACTAAACCTGGTAATATTCTCGATGCTCCCGTCATGCTCTTCAAGCAAGTATTTCAATATTTTTGTCCAAAAGAAATGACAAAATAAGATGCCCAACCTTTCCAACCTTCTGACTTTCTGGTCTTCTGGACGTTGCCACTTTGCTGAATGTCACCTTTTTTGTGTTTTTTTTTCAATTGAAGACAATTGAAACTGAAAACATTTGAATTGGGAGTTAGATACGTGATACAGTTTGTTATTCTTTTTCCTCCCTTTCAAACGTGGATTGAAAATCGCCGGCTATTGTAAAGAAAATCCCCATAAAAAAACACTTCGTGTAAAAATACCAGCCAATCTCTTTACTTTAAAATAATTCAACACCGAAAAGGAGTGATATCAAAAAAGGAGCCAAGTCAATGACATTTTCCAAATATTTAATCGTATCTTTGAAATAAAAGTATAAAAACCGAGAAATACTTTACAAAAGGACTTGGCGCATCGTTTTTTTAAAGACATTTTTCTATTCATAAGCGTAATATGCCATTTATATACAACCGTCATTAAGAACTTTTATCATAATAGGGACACATCTTTCAATTACATATTATATATACCTACTGTAAATAATTTTCTATTTGAATATGTACACATGAAACTTGTTGCCTATGTTTGTAATAAATACACAATAGATATCTTCGTAATATTGTTTCGTGGTCAACATATTAATTAAGTCTCATGCGTTATACCTTCTCATCATGAAATAAATTTCTATTAATCCGCAATTTATAATAGTACATTTCACGAAGTACACAGTGACGGCACATTGAATTTCTTTAACATTTTTAACTTTATACACTTTACACTTGAAAAATATATAATAGTGTTCTATCGATAGTTAGTAATTTATTTGACAACGTTTCATGATTTCCCTCAGAGTCAAGATCATATTATGAAAAGATACCCTTCTAATATCACCATATTAACAGTGTTATAAGAATATATATGAGCGCACTTCCTTGTTATTTAATTCTTTTACCATATCACTTATCTATTACAACATGAAATCTTTCTTCTATCGCCATTGACAAAACTATAAAATAGCAATTACTAAAAGTAGCTTGATTCATAGCTTGAGTAGCTTGATGGCTCTAATAGAAAGAGGAAAAGTACTTAAACTTGTACATTTCTTTCCACTTTTAGGATAGAAAGATGTCTTTAAAAAAACGATGCGCCAAGTCCTTTTGTAAAGTATTTCTCGGTGTTTATACTTTTATTTCAAAGATACGATTAAATATTTGGAAATGTCATTGACTTGGCTCCTTTTTTGATATCACTCCTTTTCGGTGTTGAATTTTTTTAAAGTAAAGAGACTTGGCTGGTATTTTTACACGGAGTGTTTTTTATGGGGATATCACACCTTTTTTCAGTTTATTCTTATCACTTGTAACATTGTTACACCAATGACTATAATTCCTTTAAAAAAATACGCCTTTGTGGTTTGGTTGCTAAGAAGAATTGTGTTTGGTGCTAAATGTAAGCTTAAAATTATATTCCATGATGAATTGCGAAAGCATCGTTCCAATCGGTCCAACTGTTCTCGAGTTATCGCATCACTTCCAGTTTTCAAAATGGCGGCTGACATCACTGCCAACTCATATCTGTATCTTAAATGTTATGTAACATTATAAGCCTTCTGAATATGTATTTATTGTTATAAGAGATGGTTTTAGTCAGATTTGGCATTGTTATGGCGTCATTTCCGGTTTTAGTAATAGTGCATTTCTATTTCGACTATTGATGTTTCATATAGATGACCGTCTGAATCGATTGGCGCAAATTTCGTTTCGATCGGTTCAGCCGTTTTCGAGATATGACGTCACTTCCGGTTTCAAAATGGCGGCATAAAACCGGTTATAGCAAAAGGCACCTTAGACGCCAAAAGTGCACACGTGGTAAAAATTTCAGATCGATCGGTTAACCCGTTTAGGCTGTGGCCCTGTCAAAAGTGTTTCCTGATATCTGAATCATCATCATCATCATCATCATCATCAGATAGCTTTTAAAAGGGGTGTAATTTCACTGTTTTTACGGCCATCTTGCTCGCAAATGACATAACCTGTTGTTCCCAAATTTGGTATAGGGGGTGGGGTGGGCCATAGCTCGAAATTAAGATATTTCGCAACAATGTGAGATTTTCCAATGTTGAGATCCAGTAGGCCGAAAATGCCATGTTGTTGCTTACAGTAAAAGTGTTTGGTCTGCTCCTCAGTTTATTAGGCATTTACAGTATGTTGAGTGAGTGTGAGTGTACCGTACGACTTGGCTGGGTGGAGCGACCGCTCCACTAGATTGCAAGGTTTTTTTCCGGTTTTTCTCCAAACTTTGAAGTTTGGAGACTATGGACTAGGTTTTGCAACCCCCTCAAGTGTATACGCACGTATTATATTTTGATATATTTCATTTCTTTAAATTTTTTAAAAGTTTCGAGTTTGATATTTTTTCTCAATTTTTTTGATTTTTTTTTAATTCTTGCCATTATTGTTTTACAATTAGATAATTAAAAAGTCTTTGTTTACGTTGTTTCCTTTCCTGTGATTTTATATTATTTACATGTTTATTTTTATATTGTTGCTTTCGTGTGATATTTACATATATCTATTTCGCGGTATCGTTTGTATTTCTTGCAAAATGAATGCATTGAGGTTTCAGTTGTTTAACCCTCGCTTTGCTCAAAGGATTTGTGTCCATAAATAATGCATCATCATATTTTAGTTGCATTATTTTCGGTGACCATGCTTCTTCTATCAAGATAACTATGACATATTATATTTCCATGACGCTATCTTTAAAACTACATTTAAATAATCTTTTCGTCATAAATTAATACCTTTTTAATACAAAAATTTACAAATTGTCAATGAAAATGCATGAAAATAAGTCAGTTACAAACATGAAGGACAAGAAGATTGGAACCATGGTTAGATGCATCTTTGGATGTGCTTCTGGTAAACATGCATTTGATCTAAATTGTATGTAAACTTCGTCAGATAAAGTATATAAAACAGCGCAGCAACATCGTATTTGGGCACATTGGTCGATATCAGAGGTTGTCAGATATTTCAGACCGAAGATCATGATGTTGTACAAGAAGATTTCATTTGTGCTGGCGCTGACTGTACTTCTTGTGGTTCAGGTATGACGAAATATATTTATCAAAGCTCATCCTAAAGTTAAAATTTGTGTATTAGAAATTACACTCAGTGTAATTTAGAATGTTTTTGTTACTTACTTTTAATTAATATTTCGTTTTCTTAGCAAGAAAATTACATATTTTACAGAGTTTAAATAATTTTTTCTGAATACTTCTCTTTCATAAATTATTTGTGTAAAGCTCGTATTACACCATGCAATTCAGTTTGCATTGTTTAAGATTGCGTATATCATTTGTGTATAATGACTTTCCGGTGTTTTAATGTAATTAAAAATAAATAAATAAATTCAAATTGGATCAGTTTCAATCAGCCGCAATCCCAGGCATGATTGACGCGGACGTATACATCGCCTAACAGATATTTCGGACGGACGACGTCGTGTTCCCTATTTTCCCGAATACTGAGAGGATGTGTCTGAAGGAAATGTATTGAAGTATGGTTAAAAGAATGTATTTCACAGGGATCACCAAGGAGTACGAGCCCTCCCCGATGCTCGGACTCTCAAATCACGACCTCCATCTCGACGGCCACCTCCTCCGTCCAGCAAGCCGCGACCAACGCCAGCAACGACGTCAACAACGCCCTCACCCACATCCGCAGCGTCCGTGACGGACTCTCAAACGCCGCCTCCGTCGCCAACGACTTCCAAACTATCATCGTACCGCAACTCAACATTATCCTTAACGGTCTCTACAAAGTCGCCGACCTCAAGCTTCAAATAAAGGGAGAGAAAAAAGGTTTCGACGTGTCGAGGTGTCTCGATGCACAGATCGCCTCCATCGACGCCATCCCCAGTCAGAAGGCCAGCGACTTCCAGTCTTGCGTCAGCGACATCAATAACAAGGTGAACTCCTACTACAACGACGTCGTGAAGCAACAAACCGCCGCTTCTTCGCTCGTCTCTTCTGCCTCCTCCAGTTTTGCGGCCTGCAGAAGTACCTTCTACTCCAGCCGGTCCCGTGACAACGGGAATAACTGCAATCTGTACTGGGAGTCGACGGTTACATGCATCAACAATGCGAACTCGATGTACTTGAATCAGGCGAACAACATCGCGCAGAGTGATCGGTCGGACTCCACCGCTGTCGACAACCTCCTAGGGTCCAATACACTGCGATGTGGAGTGACGACGTTGAGCAATGTCGCCGTCCAGGCAGGAGCAATCACGACGGCAATGGGGGTCTGTTTTATTCAGGCTAAATATGATGATTTGCTGTGGTGATTCATTTAATTTTTGTAATTTTGTATTAACTTAGAAACATTTACGTCGGCTTCCGCAGTATTTCAGCCAAGGAGATTCCCCAATTGGAGGTTTCGTACTAATAATTGTATTAGCTGGGCACTAAAATACTAATCATTTACTATTAATGATTGATTTAAGTGATCTTAGTGATTATTATCCACTAATCATTTAGGCACTAAATTAGCTAGATCACTAAATTAGACGATTATCAATTATTATGTTACTGTAGTTTTCTGTTACGACTGCATTTATAGTTCCTACATACTTAATTAATTAATTGATTAATTGAAGTCAAAATAAGTAATAACTTCTATTGTGAAATTTGTGCTTTATAATTATTCGTATCTGTATAGTCATTAGTCATACCCCGACACAAGACGTTCCTTCTTACCTACTGGGACGTATAAGAAATCTGTGTAAACTTAGAATGCATTATTTCTCAATAAAAATACTGAATACTGAATACTGTCGCCTTTTTGTATTACAAGCAACAAATTGAATTGAGTTGAACTGTAGTAGTTTCTGTAATTTTGGTACGATAACTCTATACTTCCAATAAAGTAGGGTGTCACATTCAAAAGAAGCCAGCCGCAGGGGACCTATTTTCGAGATCGTTCGAGTCAAATATCATACGGACGTCAGACAAAACAAAACAATAAACTGACGTGGTAGAATGAATGCTATTTCCTTCGGACGGACGTCACTTTGACGTCACGCTCGAATATGCGAGCTCTCGAACGATCTTACCAGGGTCAGTGTAATAACATTATCTTTGCCGGAGGTTAGGCAACCCACATGACCTCTATGCATTGCGGGTTGTTTTGAGTCTAGACTGCCAAGAAATGAACATGGCGTCACATTTCCTGCATCATAATTCTTCGTATACATACTTAATTCTATATGACATGACCTGGTCACAAGAATAATATTTCACTCATAAAAAGATTCGTTTCTTTGTCAAAAATATAATTAAACTGTATGCACAGGCCTTTAGACCTTCGAAAGGGCTGGAATCAAATGCGTCAAAGTATGTAAAAGGAATAAGTCAATGGAGCTGCTAAAGCGTAATTTTATGGGGTCAAACTGTCCTCAGAAAAAATATTGCACGAAAATAAAAATTACATTTTTTAAATCAATCAGCTGTCAAATTGGAACAGTCAATAAAAGAAAAAGAAAAATAAGACGAATTTAATCCCTTCTCAGGTGCATTGCACTCCAAGCAAATACGCATTTGATTTATAATGTCTGGGTTTATGCATTTCCTATTCAGTCGAAAAAGAAGTATAAAACTGTTCAGCAATGCTTCATTTTTGTAGATTGAACGAGGTCGAGAACAACCCTTGAAATGCAGACTACGAAGATTGTTTTGGGTCTGGCCTTGGCTTCACTTGCAGTGATGCAGGTAAGAACATGAAACCTTACCAATTAAATATTAATAGTAGGAACCAAGTACACTCAAACCAATAAAAATTGGTTCTTGAAAAGAAAAGGAATGGCTGCTGGTAAGGTTCCTTGACAATCAATCCTTGTTATTTTATTTTTATTATTAAGTGGGTTTTCTACAGCAACTCAAGGCCGTTTCCCACATTCCAGATGCCACCTCCTATCCACACAATCATTATTTTCCAAGCCTCTTGCCTCCATGTCCGACCTGACCTGCCGCTTCCACTCCTCTCTAGGTCGTCCTCTCCTTCTTCTACCTGGAGGCGTCCACTTGTTTACCTTCTTCGGCCATGTCTCCTCTCCCATCCTTTGTACATGGCCATACCAAACCAGTCTCCTGTCGTTCAAGGTATCCGTAACTTTTGTTTCCGCCTTCATCCTTCTTCTAATCTTATCCTTGTTATCCTTGTATCCTTGTTGTAATACTTGTTATTATTAATGAAATAAGAGCTCACCCACTAGAGGTAGATGATGCGTTAACACAGCCTTCATGGGATGATGCCATCAAACCTTAATCAGCCAATCATTTTCTTTTCGAGTACCGATTTTTATTGGTTTGAGTGTACCTTTGTAAGCAGAAAGCATTACACTTGTATACGTAAAATAATTCTCCGTGCCTCCGTACCTCAGAAAGAATCATAACGTCATTCAAGTGTGTGATTCCTGTCTCTCAATTCCCCAGGTGTCAGCAATCCCGGACCCCGTCATCCAGGTAGCCATCACTCAAGCCACGGCCGCCGTCGCCACCTCCAGCGCCGCCGCTACTGGCGCCATCAACATCGCCCTCGCCAACATCGCTAACGCCTCCACCACTCTCGCTGCCTCATCTGCCATCGCCAGCAGCTACCAAACTCTCGTTATCCCTAAAATAAGCTCAATTTTTGACGAAGCTGACGCTATGATTAAATATAGCTACCCGCTTTGGGGTTTATATGCCAGAGTAGCTCTTATGTGCATAGACGATCAGAGAGCTACCTTCTTCGGGATCCTCGATCATCTTGCCATCGGCTTCCAGTCCTGCGTCAACGACGTCGTCAACCAAGTTAACGTGTACAACGCTAACGTCCTGGCTCAACAACCTGTTGTTGCTACACTCGTCGCCTCCGCCGCCTCCGGGTTCACGAACTGCACGACGTACACGGGGACGACCACAGACGTCTTGACGTGCGTCTCTATTGTAGTGTCCACGATCACCAACAGAGCGGACATGATCGCCCACAATGTCCAGTCATATGTGGCGGCTGTGGACCACATCATGCCGAATGTGCATGCTAATCTGAATCAGTGTGCAATAAATGCGGTGTGGCCGACGGCCATATTTCAGTTGACCAACGTGATGAATGCCCTTGGTCTATGTTTATTTCAAGCTTAATCTTTGAAAAATATACATTTGTTTCATAAGGTGTGCTGTTACGAAAATGCAGGAAATAAATGTATTCTGTAGGTATGAGAATAATACGATTTATTTTCCATTTTTCTATGTCATTAGTTCCTCTGTTCCTTGGTTCCTCACCTACCCTACGGGATAGTAAATATTGTTAAAAAATGTATTGTATATATATTTATACTTAAATTACATTAGCCAGTTTACAAATACAAATTTATAGTCGGTACAAAAAAATAGCGCACACGCTAAATTAAAAAAACGAATTTCATCTGTGAAAGAGTTGCTTTTGCTCTTTTTTTAGCCAACTTTGGCTTAGGACAATTTACATTTTTATGAACTTTTCAGTTGTTAAAAGAAAATCTGTCAAGACAATACATACCTAGGCTGAAATAACTAGGAAAACGCTCAGTGTAACGCGTTGATGAGCGAGCACAGATATGAGCAATATCCCCAGCACAACATGGTACGATACGATTTCTTTACTATTTTGTTACCGTCTCTATACACTCTGGTTCTGGAAGAACTGACTAACAGATCCATGTGTCAAGATACTTACGTACTTTTCCAAACATCTCTTTTGTCAACCCCTACTAAACCTCAACAAGTCTGTAACTACATGCCCGATTGGGTTGAACATGTGTATATGAGATAATCTAGTGGAGCGGTCGCTCCACCCAGCCAAGTCGTACTATACACTCACACTCACTCCACAAACCGTAAATGCCGGGAGCAGACCAAACACTTTTACTGTAAGCAACAACATGGCATTTTCGGCCTACTGGATCTTAAAAATGGAAAATATCACATTGTTGCGAAATATCTTAATTTCGAGCTGTGGCCCACCCAACCCCATATATCAAATTTGGGAACAACAGGTTATTACATTTGTGAGCTAGAGGGCCATGAAAACAGTGAAATTGCACCCCTTTTAAAACCTATCTCCATCTGATGATGATGATGATGATGATGATATCAGGAAACGTCGCTGTCACCGCCACAGCCTAAACGGCTTAACCGGTCGATCTGAAATTTTTACCACATGTGCACTTTTGGCGTCTGAGGTGCCTTTTTATAAAACCAACCGGCAGCCGCCATTTTAAAACCAGAAGTGACGTCATATCTCAAAAACGGCTTGACCGATCGGAATGAATCTAGCGCCAAATGATTCAGACGGTCATCTTTATGGAATACCAATAGCTGAAGTAGAAATGTACTATTACCGAAACCGGAAATGACGTCATAAATATGAATAATCATACTTTAATGACTTCTTACTACTATAACTACATATTCAGAAGGCTTATAATGATACATAACATTTATAAAAAATAAATTCTAGGTGGCAGTAATTTCAGTCGCCATTTTGAAAACCTGGAGTGATGCCATAACTCGAAAACGGCTGGACCGATGGGAACGATGCTTTCGCAATTCTTCATGGTATATCACTTTAAGCTTGTATTTAGCACCAAACACAATTTTTCGTAGTAACCAATTCAGAAATGGCGTATTTTTTTAAAGGAATTAGTCATTGTTGCTCCGATATGTGTTACAAGTTTGGTAAATAAACTAAAAAAATTAGTGATATCCCCATAAAAAACACTCCGTGTAAAAAACCAGCCAAGTCTCTTCAACTATGAAACAATAGAAAAAAAATCTAAAAATTCAGCACTGAAAAGTAGTGATATCAAAAAATGGGCCAAGTCAAAACTTAATTTTAAAAGCCAAAATATACTTGGCGCATCGTTTTTAAGGGCATTATAGGTATATTATATATATTTAAGTATATTTAGTTTTTGGCATATGCTTCTATATTATTAATATACATGATGCGCCAAGTATATTTTGGCTTTTAAAATTAAGTTTTGACTTGGCCCATTTTTTGATACCACTACTTTTCAGTGCTGAATTTTTAGATTTTTTTCTATTGTTTCATAGTTGAAGAGACTTGGCTGGTTTTTTTACACGGAGTGTTTTTTATGGGTGTTGGTTACATCCAGAGCAACTTACTCCGAAAATAAATATACTATAGGAATACGCTCTGAGTAACGCGTTGATGAGCGAGCACGGATAAGCGCAACGCCTCGAACCGAAATTCTGTCTATCGCAATAATTCTTGAATTTCGTCACAAATTTGTATGAAAATCTCCAAAAACTCCTTGGTCCCAAAAACCATGCAAAGTTTTAAATTGCTCGATTGAACCTTTATGATTGACGGTTCCTTGTTAATTTTTAAAAATCACAGGATCTCGTTCAAAAAATATACCTGGGAGTGGGACCACTCATATGATAAAGCGTCGAAGAAACACTGATAACATATTTTAAATTTCCCCGAAATTTGAAGCCAACACGCAAAATGCCCGTAAAATGTTAATAACTTTTGGATTTAAAGACAGTTTTCGCTTTTGTCTACTTTCGAAAAAGCTAGTCAATGGAGCAGTCAAAGGAGCTGTTGTTTACACACGAAATAAATGTGACATTTTTAAGTCATTGTAAGCAGTTAAGGTTGCATGAGGGGATGAGATTTTAAAACCCAAAAGTGACTGAAATTTGGACTTTCACAATTATTTGTTGTTGAACCTGAAGACTCACGGCAATATAAAATAGCTTAGTCACACCGGGCATTATCTGGCTATTTTATGATATTTAAATGAGTTTTACCAATTTGCCCTAATTAGAATGCAGGTTGTACGAGTGAGTACACTTTAACCATGACTTTAATGAAAACTTCATTCGGGCCACCTGCATAAGAAAACGGCTGAATATAAAAAATCGGTATTTTTGTGCACATCCGGAATCATTACAATTTGCCAGTCTGCTATTTTATAATGTAATGTCATTAATATTTAATTAGGAAAAAATTAAATACTGAAATAAAATTAATTGTGATTATGTTAGTGAGGCCTCAAGATATTCAGTACTCCCCCCCCCTAACTCAAGAGTTTCATTGTTTACAGCACGTTCCATAGTCATAAATTTCCCAGACCCTCATAAAATAAAACCTTTTTCATACAACCTTTTTGGTTATTGAATAGAAATTGACCCTCGCAATATTGAACACTTTAAGTGCCAAGACAACAATGTCAGGTAGATTGGCGGAAGGATTCGAACCCCCTTAAGAGGTCAAATTGGAACAGTCAATAATAGGAGAAGACTAATAAGACGAAATTAATCCCTTCTCAGGTGCATTGCACTCCAAGCACACACATTTGATTTATAATGTCTGGGTTTATGCATTTCCTATACAGTCGAAAAAGAAGTATAAAACTGTTCAGCAATACTTCATTCTTGTAGATTGAACAAGAACAACTCTCGAAATGCTGACTACGAAGATTGTTTTGGGTCTGGCCTTGGCTTCACTTGCAGTGGTGCAGGTAAGAACATAAACCTTCAATTAAATTTTAATAGTAGGAACCAAGTACACTCAAACCAATTAAAAATGGAGCTTGAAAAGAAAAGGATTGGCTGCTTGTAAGGTTCCTTGACAATCAATCCTTGTTATTATCAATAAAATAAGAGCTCACCTTCTATAGCTCACCTTCTATAAATCCTTTTCTTTTCGAGTACCGATTTTTATTGGTTTGGGTGTACCTTTGTAAGCAGAAAGCATAATCGTCACTACCAAAATTAAAAATAACGTACGAATGAGTGAAAAAAATGTGATCTGCTAAATTTACACTTGTATATTCGTAAAATAATTATCCGTGCCTCCGTACCTCAAAAAGAAACATAACGACATTCAAGTCAGTAATTCATGTCTCTCAATTCAACAGGTGTCAGCACTCCCAGACCCCGTCATCCAGTTAGCAGTCACCCAAGCCACCGCCGCCGTCGCCACCTCCAGCGCCGCCGCTACAAGCGCCATCAACGTCGCCCTCGCCAGCATCGCTAACGCCTCCACCTCTCTCGCCGCCTCATCTGCCATCGCCAGCGGCTACCAAACTATCATCATCCCGCAAATAATCACGGCTCTTGACGGACTAAACGCTATGATAAAATATGGCTATCCGCTCTTTGGTTTAAAGGGCAGAGTAGCTCTTATGTGCATAAACGAACATAATTCTACCGTCGTCGGGATCCTCGGTCAGATTGCCAACGGCATCCAGTCGTGCGTCACCGACGTCGTCAACCAAGTCAACGTCTACAACGCTAACGTCCTGGCTCAACAACCTGTTGCTGCTTCGCTCGTCGCCTCCGCCGCCGCCGGGTTCACGAACTGCACGACGTACACGGGGACAACCACAGACGTCTTGACGTGCATCTCTATTGTAGTGTCCACGATCACCAACAGAGCGGACATGATCGCCCACAATGTCCAGGCGTATGCGGTGGCTGTGGACCAAATTATGCCGAATGTGCAGGACAATATATCGGTCTGTGGAACGACGGTGTGGGGCCCGGCCATATTCCAGTTTTCCAACGTGGCGAATGCTATTCTTCTGTGTTTAATTCCATCATAACAATATTTTGTGAAAAATTGCATAAGATTTGCTGTCAAGAAGATGCAGTTAAATAGAGAGAGAACAGAAAGAGAGACGAATAGATACCATACGATGTATTTCTTTGCTCTTTGCTCTGTACGATCCGTTCACTTGATCCTCCCTCACCTACCCTGGAATATTCCTTCATTTCCAATTACACCGTTATCAAGCGAGCGAAACTATTGTCTCCACTTGAAACTTATGGCTCGAATCTCTATTTCTTTTTTGTTTATCTGCATTTTTCTCATTACATTTTAAACGAAGTAACGGATCTGTTTTTTAACCGAAGATTCATTACTATCCAGTGCAGAAGGCTAATGATTTCCAGCAAAATCAGACTATTATAATTTCATCTGAAACTTGATTTTTAGTTTGTACTTAGCTTGGCAATATGAAAGAAACTAACTCTGTGTGCTAATTAAACTGGAATCGTTTGACCAATCATAACCAATTTTGCATGGTCATATGATAACAATATGAATAATAGACAAACTTATTATTAGTATCATTTAGCCATTGGGTTGCAGGTAGGGTCAATGATTGTAATGCTATAAGCCTCTCTTCTTGGACAAAGTGGTCTACAATATGCGCTGTCGTCTGCTTTGCTGCGCCGCAAACACATGCTGAAGATGGAGTTGCATCTGGCATGGCCGATTCGCAGACGATTCAGATCAGAGCAGTCCACGACTTCCGAGGCAGATCGAATCCACTTAGACGCTCACTTGGGTCATCTACAAGTCCGCCATTATGTATACGGACTGCACATTCCAGTTCAGTATACGATCGCCAAGATGATGCCGTATTCGTATCCCCTTCTCATGAGAATGGCGTCCTTCCATATTGGATGCCGGGACTTCAATCGACTGGGACTTAATTCGCGAACGCCGCGAATGAGACAACATACCAATGTTTCCTCAGTTGGTCTTGAAGAACTTTTGCTTATCACGTTTTGCTCCCTCTCGCCTAAGATCAGGAGGTGCAATGTTTGATTCCAGAACTACACATTCAGTTGACGATTTGATTCATGATTGTATTTTAACTTCCGTTTTTGCCGTATTTGGACAGATTCGTCACTTAGGATATTCATTGAGCGAGCGACTCCTTTTAGCTCTTTTGGCACAGTCCTGTGTTTTTTCATGTTTTTTTTATTTATTTTTTCTGCTATTAAGCGATTTACATGTCGCACCGTTTCACCGATCGATCTGAAATTTTGCACACCATGTAAAGACAACATTTAGATTTAGATTTATTTTGTACACATCTTACAAGTAGTGGGTATCCACAAGCTGGTAAGGAACAAGAGTACAATGAAAATTAATAATATGGTATAATATATAAATATAGCCAGCTCTCAAGATTCATCTTAATTCTTGCCGTCTTCACTTCCTTCATCACCGTCCTCCTCGTTTTTAGTTGTCACCATAAGTCGAAACTCTTTTACAGATATGTCAGTCAAGTCAAATTCTTGCAATATGTTCCAGTCACCAAATGGTTCTGGCCAAAAATGATACCGCAATCGGTTCGTGCAAAAAGTTATTTTAACATGTGACTTGAGGTTCTGTTTGACTCTGTTTGCAGGCCCTAATTATTTTGAAAACCATTCATTGGTTAAAATTTAAATAAATATCTCCTGATAGGCTGAAAAATGAAAATGGTCTTCGATAAATCTGATCAAACTCATATTTTGTATGTTCATTAAGACCAACATTGTCTCTTATTTAACAAATTTTCATCCCAATCAGTCAAGAACGTATGAACTTATTGACATTTTTAATAGCTGTCAGAGATGAAGTATCGAAATGAATGTTTTCCAGTGACAATTGAACTGAATCTGATTTGCTATATAGGTATATTATATTGCTATATTTGCTATTTTAGTAAATTTTATGTTATTCGCTCGACACTACGAAACAGTTGGTATAACTTATATAGAAATTGAGCAAACCACAGCACTCAAAGTGGTGCATGGGTATTTTTCTAATCACAGATATTTTTTATTAGTTTATTTACGATATTTTCGTACGATGCATTAGTTCATAACTCCATAGATCTTAATTCTTAATATAATACATAAGTATTTTACATACTGCATCAGATATGAAAAAACTACCCATGCGTGGTTGGGTATTTAACCCACGTAATACCCCACATAATACCCCATAATACCCCAGGTAATACCAACTTCTATGACATGACCTGGTCATACCGAAGATGTGTTAATAATAAATGGATTTATTCAAAAATAAATAAAATAAAATAAAAAAATAAAATAAAATAAAAATAAAAACAAAAATTGTTTTTGTATAAAACAAAAATAAAATTAAACCCTGGTTTAATTATGATATGTAAATAAATCTGGCACTTTTATAATCTGCATAAGATGTTAAATTGGGAATGTAGAACGTCCATCAAAAAGTAGAAGTGAGACGAATTTAATCCTTCCCCAGAGCAATGCACTTCATGAAAATAAACATCTTGATTTACAATGTCTGGTTTTATGCATTTCCTATTGACGAAAGAACAGTATAAAACTGCTCAGCAATACTTCATTCTTGGTAAACTGAAAACACAAGCTCCAAAATGACTACGAAGATTGTTTTGTGTCTGGCCTTGGCTTCACTTGCAGCGATTCAGGTAACAACATGAACAAATCATTTATATTGTATTGATACATGGTAACCTCCCAATAGGCTTCTTTCACAAATTGTCACAATCTGATTAAGGCAAATGTTTCATGGCTAAAAATTATAGGTAAATCACTAATCTCAACTGACATTTAGTTAGACAATATTTTAATGATAATTGGTATACTTACTTATAAATATCTGTCTTGAATTACTCTAAATATGAGAGTATAGTGGTCAACTATCAGTTGTAACGTCAATTGTAGGTACAGCTCTTTACTTTATAGATCACAAGTGTTTTTGAAATATCATAACGTAAATCAATCCCTGTACTTGTGTTTGACAATTCAACAGGTGTCAGCCCTCCCGGACCCCGCCATCCAGTTAGCCATCACCCAAGCCACCGCCGCCGTCGCCACCTCCGGCGCCGCCGCTACAAGCGCCATCAACATCGCCCTCGCCAGCATCGCTAACGCATCCGCCTCTCTCGCCGCCTCATCTTCCACCGCCAGCGGCTACCAAACTGTCTTAATCCCGCAAATATTCTCGGCTCTTGATGGACTCGACACTATGATTCATTATGGCATCCCGCTTTGGGGTGGAAACAGCAAGTTATTCTCAATATGTGTAAACAGCCAGAAAGCTACCTTCATCGGGATCCTCGGTCAGAGTGCCATCGGCATCCAGTCCTGCGTCACCAACATCATCAATCAAGTGACCGTCCACAACGCTAACGTCCTCGCTCAACAACCTGTTGTTGCTACACTCGTCGCTTCCGCCGCCTCCGGGTTCACGAACTGCACGACGTACACGGGGACGACCACAGACGTCTTGACGTGCATCTCTATTGTAGTGTCCACGATCACCAACAGAGCGGACATGATCGCCCACAATGTCCAGGCGTATGCGGCGGCTGTGGACCAAATCATGCCGAATGTTCAGGCTAATCTGAATCAGTGTGGAATTGCGCTGTGGACTCCGGTCTTTATCCAATTGGTCAACATTTATAATGCTGTTGGACTATGTTTAACTCAATAGTTTTGTGGAAAATCAAATTTGTTACATGATGTGTGTAGTTAAATAATGAAATGTTGTACGAGAATAATTCGATTTCTGTGCTCTTTGTCTTGGGTAACCTGTCGCCTGTTCCTGTTCCCTCACTCACCCACCCTTGCATAGAATTCCTTCAAAAGAAGCAGTTTTCAATTACGCGAGCTAGTATTATTTCGTATGGGTTTGCTTTCATTCTAAATACCACATAACAACAACATAACAAAAATATATAATAACAATAGGGCACTTAATGCCTGTCAGTTATTGTTAGTATCATTTAGCCATTGGATTGTAGGTAGGGTCAAATAATAGTAGGATCTGTAAGTTAGGCTACGTTAAAGTTAGGTAAAATTAAAGCTCGAGATTGACCTTAAATTTAAAGAACATGGAGTTGCATCTTGCATGGCCTGTGCGTAGACGATTCTGAGTAGTCCACGACTTCCGAGGCAGGTCGAATCCACTTTGATCACACTCCAGGACGATAGCCAAGCTGATGCCGTATTCGTGTCCTCTTCATCCAGAAGCATGGCGTCCTTCCATATTGGATGCCGGGACTTCAAACAACTTATGGATCTTTATTCACGTATATACGTCGCGAATTAGACAACATCCCAATAAGTCGTTGCCTCGGTTGGTCTTGAAGAACTTTTGCTATTCACGTTTTGCTGTTTCTCGCCTCAGATCAGAAGTTGCAATGTTTGATAGCGTTGAGTGGAGAGCCAAGCATTGACTTGGAACAATCATCATGGAGGTATGGCAGTTATTTAGCTAAGGAGATATTCAGCTGCATACACCTTGTTAGTGTGAGCACAATACGTTGCACCTAGTGATTCCAGAACAACATATTCAGTTGACGATTTGATTCATGATTGTATATTTAAACTTCCGTTTTTGACGGATTTGGACAGATTCACTTAGAATATTCATGTAGTATGCACGGCTTCACTTGTTTTCAGATCACAATCTTGAGTTGCCAAAGAATGATCATCAGCATTCCTGGATCTGGCATAACACCGAGTCATTTTTACTTCCCACTTGAACTATATCGATTCCCACACTTAATCCAACTGTAGCGGTCGACAAATCTATGACAAATCTATTTCCTGTAGTGTAAATGCATGAAATTATAACAAAGGAGCCCTTTGTTATGGATATTTTTTTATTAGGTAAGTTACGATATTTTCGTACGATGCATTAGTTCATTACTCCATAGATCTTAATTCTTAATATAATACATGTATTTTACATACTGCATCAGATATGAAAAAACTACCCACGTGGTTGGGTATTTGACCCACGTAATACCCCACATAATACCCCATAATACCCCAGGTAATACCAACTTCTATGACATGACCTGGTCATACCGAAGATGTGTTAATAATAAATGGATTTATTCCAATGCAAAAATAAAATTAAACCCTGTTTTAATTATGATGTGTAAATAAATCTGGCACTTTCATAATCTGTATAAGATGTTAAATTGGGAATGTAGAACGTCCAGTGGAAAGTAAAAGTGAGACGAATTTAATCCTTCCCCAGAGCATTGCACTTCATGAAAATAAACATCTTGATTTACGATGTCTGGTTTTATGCATTTCCTATTGACGAAGGAACAGTATAAAACTGCTCAGCAATTCTTCATTCTTGATAAACTGAAAACACAAGCTCCAAAATGGCTACGAAGATTGTTTTGTGTCTGGCCTTGGCTTCACTTGCAGCGATTCAGGTAACAACATGAACAAATCATTTACATTGTATTTATTGATACAGGGCAGCCTCCCAATAGGCTTCTTTCACAAGTTGTCACAACGGCCAATTAATGTTTCATGGCTAAAAATTATAGGTAAATCACTAATCTCAACTGACATTTATCTGGAAAATATTTTTATGATATATTGGTACTTAGATTAGTGGGACAGGCCTTTACTTTATAAAGAACACGAGTGTTTTTATTTTGAATATAAATATCATAACGCAAATCACAATTCAACCCAATTCCACAGGTGTCAGCCCTCCCGGACCCCGCCATCCAGCTAGCCGTCACCCAAGCCACCGCCGCCGTCGCGACGTCGAGCGCCGCCGCTCTAGCCGCCATCACCAACGCCCTCGCCATCATCACAAACGCCTCCACCACAGTCGCTGCGTCATCCTCCATCGCTGTCGGCTACAAGACTCTCCTCCCCACGAAAATGACCTCCATTCTTAACGACATCGACGACGTCATCAATTACGGCATCCCACTCTGGGGTCTCAGCGCCAGATTACTGCTGGCTTGCGTCGACGAACAGAGGGTCGCCATCGCCGCGGTCCTCGATCAGGCTGCTAACGGCGTCCAGGTGTGCGTCAACAACGTCGTCAACCAAGTGACCGTCCACAACGGCGACATTCAAGCTCAACAACGGGCTGCTGCTTCGCTCGTCGCCTCCGCCGCCGCCAGGTTCACGAACTGCACGACGTACACGGGGACAACCACAGACGTGTTGACGTGCATCTCTATCGTAGTGTCCACGATCACCAACAGAGCGGACATCATCGCCCACAATGTTCAGGCATATGCGGCGGGTGTAGGAAGCGTCTTGCCGAATTCTCATGCTACTTTAGTGCTGTGTGGTAGCGCTATTTGGTATCAGGTTTTCCTTCAGTTGTCCACCATTTCGAATACTTTTGGCTTGTGCTCAGCTCAATCCTTACTAACATAAACAAAATAAAACGTTTGATGTAAACGAAAATTGAATTGTCTAACAATTGTAGTGCAATAAATAATGTGATTACCTACAGTACATTTAGTCATGTTCTCCTATTCCTTTTCCGCTCACATTCCATCGACCAATTTCCCTGATCTTTCAGCATTGCTTTTATTATCCTACTTGTTCTGGGAATTGATGGGCATCTCTAAGAAGCAACACATCTATGGACAATACTTTTGGGTTAAAGTAGAAAATCAAATATTATGGATTTAATAAACCACAGTTTTATGGTAAGCCATGAGTACGGTTCTCCATTCACACAACTTACCGTTGAAATGCCTACGTAATATTGTTATAATATTGAAAGTAAAAAGGCTATATTGCACACTTTTACGATAAGCATTATAAATGTAATTTTCGGCTATACCTACCTAAAGGAACTTAAAAATGGAAAATTTCAAATTTTTGTGAAATATTTTATGAGCTAAATATAAATGTAAATATTGCATCATAGGTACATGTATTCCAGGCTCTTTAATAGGAAATAGGTTTTTATTGCGCCATAGTATGCGCCAAGTATTTTTTTATTTTTAAACATTCGATATCCGCACGTTTTGAAGAAGAGGGCAAACATTTTTTTTTTGTTTTTTCATTAACATATTTATTTACATTTATAAACACATAATTCCACACTAGGTATAGGTACATTTTTTATAGGCTAACACATTTAATAAGCTAGGCCTGTCAGGCCTGTCACATTTGTCACATAAAATACATCTACACAATGGGTCTGTATTCAACAATCGAGTCGTTGATCTTCCTTACATCCATCTCTTCACTTCTTTACCTCTTCACCATTTACCTACTCTTATTAAGTTATTCGTAATTGAGCGAGCGTAGCGAGCGTCACCACGGTACTCTTATGGCACTTTCTCTGTGTGTTTGTTTTTTTTTTTTTTTTTTTTTTTTTTGTGGTCACAGCCCAGGTCAAACCGCTCAATCAATCGATCTGAAATTTTGTACACATACTAACGTAATCTATGCGGTCCCTGGGATCGTTTTTGAACGGGCTCCCGTGATTGGTTCATATTTAAAAAAAATTATCTTTTGATTGGTTGCTTCGATCAATTTGAAATTTAGCAAAAACATTGCAACCAACATTGTACCCAATCATAAAAAGTTTCAGCCAAATCCTCCTATTGGTTAAAATTTAAAACCATTTTTCATGTGATTTTTGACATTTAAACTAGAACAGATTGACCGATCAACTTAAAACTTCGCGTGGTCATTGGTACCAACATTTTAGGTATTTTTGCCAATTTTCAGTCTAATCTGTCGTTATTTTCAAAAGTTTTGTCATTTTAAGGTCATTTTATTCCGTAATCTTGAAAAATGTATACTAAATTGTCATCCCTGCCTTCTTTAAGCTTCTGTTCCAAGGCAAGGCCTGTAGAGCAGCCAAGCTATCCACAATGTAAAGTAAAATGAAAGCATTTTTGAGCTAGCGCATAAAATCGGATGCAGTACGAAGGACAAATCCTCTAATTGGTTTAAGTTTAAATAATATCTTCTGATTGGTCGACAATCAAAATGTTCACATAAAGTTCAAATTATGCATGGTGATCAAGACCAACTAATATTAAATTTTACATATTGTAAGCCCAATCAGTCAAGTATTAATTGTAATTTTACGAATTTAGTATGGGATGTCACAAGAGATTTCTGGAGAAAGTATGTAGGTAAGACTTCACGACACAATGGATCTGTTATTCATCCAGAGTATTATGGAGATTGAAAATTTGCAGAGAAAATCGTCTTGTGCAGTGTCGTGTATCGTTACTATGGGGATGTTGCATGTTCTGTGCTCGCTCATCAACGCGTTACAGTGAGCGTTTTCCTAGTACTAGTCGTTATAGTGCTTTAATCATTCTTCAATACAAGTAAATGACAAGTAAAATGACGAAGCTATGGCTATAAGAAGGAGACGAAGAAAGAAAAGTTTGCACCGATTGCAATTTGCACCGATATGGTATAGTGCACCTACCTATCAATTCAATACGCCAAGTTTTATTTTTTAATAGGTATTCGAACAAATAAGCGATACGTGATGGAGCCACTTCTAGCAGGAAACTTTTTAGATACAATTTTTTATTTTGATGTTCGTGTTTCCATAGGGAAGTGAAAAAAGAGAAACAAATGAAATGTAGATTTAGTTACAAGTTTACTTTTTCAGCCATAACAAACAACTAAAGCCATTTTTATATAATTTATTTACATAAATAAACCCTTTATATCATCCATTATGGATAGTACCATAGAATTCACCAGAGGTCAGTGGTGTTTCTTATTTTCTCAAATTGATTTTGAAATTAAATATTTTTTTTATTTTTTTTTAAATTAAGTTTGTTTAATTATTTAAATTTTATTAATATTTCATACTTGACACATTTTCAGCACAATCGGTAAATTACAGATTTGTTGCCATTGACTTGCAATGAAAATCAGAAATAGTGTAGATCTAGGACATCGCTTTCGGTTAGATATTGCACGTGTCGGTGATCGCTCATCAACTTTATACACTGAGCGTTTCCTAGTTAAAATAATTACTTAAATTGAACCTAATTTAATTTAGTGTAAGTTATGCCCGGTAGTGGCTAATGAGCCCGGTAAAGTGGTTAGTCCTCGTGTATTAGACACCATTCTTCACTTAATATTGGCAGATGCCATGAATTATTCACAAATGAGTGTCTGATCAAGTATACTTTTGATCAAATTCAATTGACCAGTCAAATGTTCAATATTTTTGGGCTCTGACTAAATAATCAGTAATAAATAATTAGCTGAAATGCTAAAAGATAGAAACTATATTCCTATCTGCTTTATCTGAGATTTGGTAGAAAATTATGTGCACTTTACAGTATGTATATTGTTCGTTGAAATTTTTTATGTTTATATGTAATTTTATTTTTTATATTTAGGTACGCGTTTCTACCCTCATGGAATGTCTATTCGTAATGTATGACCTTACGTGTGTAATGTGTGTAAGTTCGATTTTACCATATAATTAAATACTTTCACGAGGATCCATCCATTTTTACAAAAAAAAAGTATTCGTCCGATGTCATTTATCCACTAATTGACGTCAATTGACCGAAATATCTACTTGATTGATCAAATTCCAACATTATTTGCACCTAATATGATAATTTAAACAAGTGTTAATGACCACAAGTAAATAAAAATAAGTAATAATTCCATTTCTAGGTAGATATTTTCAATTTTCAATATACTCCATCTATTGGGCGCCAAGCAGAAGTTGTCATCTATTTTTCAACCGCGAGTAAAATATATAGAATATATAGGTTAGTGTTTACTTATAATTATATAAAAGAGGTACTTTTCCTTAAACCATATTTCCTACCTAGCTAATTCTATATGACATGACCTGGTCATAAGGATATCGTTTCACTCATAAAGAGATTTGTTCTTTTGACAAAAATATAATTTGGTACCTACCTAAAGTGTATAAAATATTATATGAAACTATAACTGTCTTTTTACAATCATCTTTTAAGCTTCTAAATTGGGAATAATGGAACAGTCAATAAAAGCAGAAGAAGGAAAACGAAATTAATCCTCGCTTGAGTGCATTGCACTCCAAACAAACACATATTTGATATAATTTCGTTCTTTTCCTGTTCTCAATAAAATAGTATAAAACTCTGCTCACCAGCAAGGAGTTTTATAATCAGCAATACTTTCTTCTTGTAGATTGAACCAGACCAACTCTTGAAATGCTGATTACTAAGTTTGTGTTGGGGCTTGCCTTGGCTTCACTTGCAGTCATTCAGGTAAGAACATCGAACCTTTCCAGGTAAAGATCAATATTCATTTCTCATTGGGGAAATGTGTATTTTTTTTATAAATAACGTTCATGTATGTAAATCAGAAGAAACGATCTACCATTAATAATTTTTGATGCGGACAATGAAATAATCATGACTTTTGTCAGAATCAATCAAACACTTTTTGAATTTTTAACTTTTTGAAGTCGTAATTCAGGTTTCAAATTCAAAATTTACCAATATATTTGTGTACATGCATAAATTAACCGTAATTAAAGCTGCGATAAAAAACGATTTAGAATTGACGCCGACATTGTTGATACAAAGTGCTTCCCCTCCCTCATCAACGCAAAATAATTATCAAAAGATGTACACGTCATGACAAGACGTGAATCAACGTCTCACGTTTCCCAATTCAACAGGTGTCTGCAGTCCTGGACCCCGCCATCGTGGCCGCCCTCGCCAACGCCCGAGCAGTCGTTCAGACCAGCAGCGCCGCCGCTACCAGCGCCGCCAACGCCGCCCTCGCCAGCATCACCGACTCATCCGCCGTCCTCAACGCCGTATCGTCCGTCGCCTATCAATCTCTCCTCCGTTCGAAAGTCGACTCCGTTGTCGCCACTCTCAACGCCGCCATCCACGACGCCCTCCCCCACGGAGGCGGTGACAACTCCTGTGTAAATAATCAGCGAGCTGCGGTCGCCGTGATCCCCAATAAGGCTGCCAACGACTTCCAAGCATGCGTCAACGTCATCGTCAACCAAGTGAACGCCTACAGAACGGACGCCGTCAATCAACAAAGTGCTGCCGGTGCTCTCAACTCTTCTGCCGAGAGTGTGTTCACGAACTGTACACTGAACACTCATGCCGTCTACGGGGCCGTGCACTGCATCGGTTTGGTGGGATCATTCACTGCCGACAAGGCGACTGTCATCGTGGATAAAGTCAACGGGGATGTGGCGGCTGTGGACAGGATCATGATGCGTTTGAATACCGATCTGGGGCAGTGTGCCGCTGGGGTTTGGTCTTGGGTCCAAACTCAGTCGAACACCATCATTCAAGCTATAAACAACTGCTAGGATAGACTATTATGTAAACAAACTGTTAAAAATTGTAAAAGTTATTCATTGTAGAGAAATATTATTTTAACTTCAAACAAAAGTGATTTTAATTATCGGTAAAGTGGTACTTATAATTCAATCAAATTACAATTAATTCTCAATTTTGTTGTATTTCAATGTTGTTCAATTTTGATGTATTATTTTTCAAAAGTAGTAGTTTACTACATTTTCATATTTTTAAAGGAAGGACGTGTTGAACACTTGACTAGTTTAAAAAACCTTGTTAAATGTAACCTGCTCTAATTTTATGAATAAAACGGAGAACACCATAATATGTTGCATTTCTGATCCTCAGAGAAGGCCCGATGTCAATTTTCTTGGTTTTGAGTTGCACACTTTAGAATCATGTAGATAGTCAATAGAAAATTGACCGTTGTCAACAAATTGAATTATTATTAATTTGAGCACAGTTGCTCACTGCGGCCAGATTCACAAAAGGTGTAAGGCCCTATACCTGCATAACTTTATTCCGTCATAGCACTTGAATTAACAATTCTACCTATAACCATGATAATAAACATACCAACATTTCTTTATAAAACGACTGAGCAATTATAATCATAAAGTTATATCTAGTGGAGCGGTCGCTCCACCCAGCCAAGTCGTACTGTACACTCACACTCACTCAACATACCGTTACTGCCTAATAAACTGAGGAGCAGACCAAACACTTTTACTGTAAGCAACAACATGGCATATTTTCGGCCTCTCACATTGTTGCGAAACATCTTAATTTCGATGGCCCACCCCATCACATATACCAAATTTGGGAACAATAGGTTATGCCGTTTGCATGCTAGAGGGCCGACAGAGACTTGGCTACCTTTTTTACACGGAGTGTTTTTCTGGAATAAACTTTAGTCCTAGAGAAACAAATATATCATTAATAAAATGTATTATATTTTTTGTATTGATTTTAGGAGTTCTTTCATAAATCTATTGTTATATTATGTTTCAAATACCTACACTTCCCTAGAAACCAGAGCTGAAATTATATATAAAAAAAAGAGTGTTGAAGTCATAAATGGATATCTTTCCTTTGCAAAAATATAAGAATAAATCTGTCTAAAATATTATTTAAAAATTTAACTGACAATTTAACAACATTGGTAAGAACGTTAAAACGTAGAATAAATATAGGACGCAATTTATCCTGTCCCGGTTACATTGCACTCTAAGCAAACATGCATTTGATTTATAATGTCTCGACTTCATTTACTTCCTTCCTTCAGTAGTACGAATAGCATAAAGCTGTTCGACAATGTGAACATTCTTCTAGACTGAACAACACCTCTTCAAATGCTGGCTACGAAGATCGTGTTGGGGCTGGTTTTGGCTTCACTTGCAGCGATTCAGGTAAGTGAGCTTGAATGTCTCATCATTTCTTAACATTCAGAAAGCTTTACAAATAACTTGACTCTTGTGACTATCAGAAAACATCAATAATCAAGATCATGTATACTCGTAAATTAAAATTGCAATTTTTGAGGAAGCTGAAATGTACTTGCTTCCTTCAACAGTTTAATTATTACTTAAATTCCAGTATTATGTTTGTATTATTAAAATTTATTAAAATCAATCTGCCAACGTCGCGTTTAGTAAAGTCGAAACATACTAATTAAAGTTTAGTCATTTTACTCTTATCAATAAATATTTTACATTCCTGGGGTATGAGTATGTTGATCATTCATATTTGAGTTGGTATTTGTGGAATTAATACAGACCAAAATCATGTTAAATTCGCTATGAGAGGCAGGCAATTTTTCAATAGCTTAATCGTACTTCAAATACAGTTGTGAAAGAAAGATAACAGAAATGCTATCAAATAAAATAAGGAAATAATATCAAGAAATGTACCAAATGATTACTTATTGGCAATGTACTGAAAGCAACTGTCCCTCTGTGATATCTAGATGCAAGTACCCACTCTATAAAATCTCACGAGACTTCTCAATTCCACAGGTGTCAGCAATCCCGGACCCCGTCATCCAGACAGCCATCGCCCAAGCCACCGCCTCCGTCGCCACCTCCACCTCCGCCGCTACAAGCGCCATCAACATCGCCCTCGCCAGCATCAGTAACGCAACCGTCACCCTCGCTGCCTTATCAACCATCGCCGACGGCTACAAAATCCTCCTCCCCCCGAGAACCATCTCCATTCTCGTCGGACTCTGCAACGCCCTCCAGTTCGGCCTCCCTCTCTGGGGAGACGGCGGAAACTGGGTTCTGGAATGTATCAACCTTCAGAAAGATGCCATCACCGCGATCCCGAATCAGAGCTACGACGAGCTCCAGTCTTGCATCACGGAGATGTTCAACCAAGTGAAGGCGTACAACGCCGACGTCCTGGATCAACAACTCTCTTCTGGAACACTCGGCGCCGCCGCTGCGAATGGGTTCACGAACTGCACGCTGACCACGGAGTCAGTGACATCGGCTGTGAGCTGCATCTCGATTGTTGTGACGAGGATCACCAATAGGGCGGACATCATCGCACAGAATGTCCGGATGGATGCGGCGGCTGTTGACGCCATCATGGCTAGTTGGGACGACACTCTGGCGTTATGTGGAGGGAAGGTGTTGTACAAGGGATTTGTTCAGTCGGCGAACATCACCAAGGAAATTTTAAAATGCGCAAATGTGTTCCATAATATTTTCTGAATGAAATGTTACTCTAGGTCAGGGGTCGACAACCTGCGGCTCCTTGGTGGTTCTTGAATGGCTCTTTATAATTTAAATAAAAATCTAGAATAGAAAAATGTGAAAATTCTTTAAAAAAATCGCCCAGCGGGGCAACATTTGAAAGGCAGAATCACTTTCTAAATTCTAAAAATTCTAAAAACGCCCTGAGGGGCAATAACTGAGGGGTCTTCGTCAAAATATCAAAATAAACTTGTAATTCAATGTATTCTTTTCGGTTTATTGTATTTAATTGCCTCTACTGCGGCTCCCATTATAATCTTTATTTATTAATTTTTGGGAAATTGGCTCCTTCATCAAAAAAGGTTGCCGACCCCTGCTCTAAGTGGACTATTACGAAAATGGTTAAATAATAAAATGTAGTGTTTTATTCACCCAGGGGCGGATCTAGCCTCTTGTCATGGAGGGGGCGATTTTGGAAAATATGAAGGGGGTCTAGGGGTATCCCCAGCCAAAGGCGTCCGCTGAATTTTTGCCAGGGGGTGAGGATAATGCAAGGAAAACAATTGTCCCCCGGGCAAAGGGGGTATGGGGGGCGGGATCACCCACCCTGCCCCGCAGGGCGTTTTTTGGTTTTTGGACACTTTGAAATCAAGTTTTGAGACTTTATGAGGTGTATTTTGTTGAACAATTCATTATTTTTTAAGCTTGGACACTTTAGGGTAGTACCCCCACCTTGCCCCGCAGGGTATTTTTTGGTTTGTTGACACTTCGAAATTAATTTTCTGAGTTTTTTGTTTATAAAATGAAACAATACGGAAATAACACCACCAAATGTTTATGCTATCCTGACATCCTTGACCCCCAGTCACCCCTGTGGACGCCCATGCTCTCATCCACCAAATGCCTATCGACAAAGGCGATTTTTTCCGAAATATTGAAGAAAACATTTAGTTTTAATTTAAGGCACTTTTAGAGCAAAGATTAAACCTTGCCAATAAATAAGCCATGATTACGATATTTTTGTAAATTTGACGAAATGTAAAATCAATTTGCTGATCTTAATAGAAGGTGGAGGAGGAATCATGGGTGGGGGGGGGGCGATCGCCCCTTCCGCCCCTCCCTGGATCCGCCCCTGTATTCACCCTGTTCACACATAGGATTCGATCATTTTCAAATGTCTCAATTGTAATCGAAAATGTGTGAGAACAGAGCTCAATCGAACTCGGTCATGATCCAAGTCTCAATTGAGTTGTAACAACGCGATCGAAATCTGAACCTTAATTAATCGAATTCAAGATCAATCAAAATAAATTATACATTTTAAAGACATTTTATACATTAGTTTATACATTTTTTAATCTGAACCTTAGTTAATCGAATTCAAGATCAATCAAAATAAATTATACATTTTAAAGACATTTTATACATTAGATTATACATTTTTTAATCTGAACCTTAGTTAATCGAATTCAAGATCAATCAAAATAAATTATACATTTTAAAGACATTTTATACATTAGATTATACATTTTTTAATCTGAACCTTAGTTAATCGAATTCAAGATCAATCAAAATAAATTATACATTTTAAAGACATTTTATACATTAGATTATACATTTTTTAATCTGAACCTTAGTTAATCGAATTCAAGATCAATCAAAATAAATTATACATTTTAAAGACATTTGATACATTAGATTATACATGTTTAATCTGAGCCTTAGTTATTCGAATACAAGATTAATCAAAATAAATTATACATTTTAAAGACATTTTATACATTAGATTATACATTTTTTAATCTGAACCTTAGTTAATCGAATTCAAGATCAATCAAAATAAATTATACATTTTAAAGACATTTGATACATTAGATTATACATGTTTAATCTGAGCCTTAGTTAATCGAATTCAAGATTAATCAAAATAAATTATACGTTTTAAAGACATTTTATACATTAGATTAAAAATTTTTATTCTGAACCTTAATTAATCCAATTCAAGATCAATCAAAATAAATTATACATTTTAAAGCAAAGAAAGTGTAACTATATACCTACTTGCATTTTGAATTCGATTGTATTTAAACTGTCCATATGACGATTGAAACTTCAGTGTAAACAATGTATATGTTGTGTGTTCTTATTTCCACACAGAAATATTAATAAAAAAAATCACCAGAAAAAAATGATTTGCCCATATTTATTTAATTGATTTGTAAATCTTACAGAAAATCACTGACTTGATTTTCGTGGACTAACGCGCTACTTTAATAATTCCTCTAAGGCCATTTATTACAAGAATCGTAGCTTTAATAAGTTAGGAATAGGAAATTATCAGGGGAGGAAAAATCTATACTTTATTTAGATTAAAGTAAGTGGAAAACAAGAAGACAGGAAACAGGAAGTGGGAAACAAGAAGAAATGAACAAGGGCGAGTTGTTAAGGAGAGAGTAAGCGTGAAGCAATTGATGTTGGATTTGGAATGTGAGTCAATGGAGGAGAGACGGAAAACATCCAGGCTTTGCAACTTGTGGCGGATTTGGAATGGTGTAGGTGGTTGGAAGGAATTTAAGGAGCGGCTGGAGAGGAAGACAAGGCAAGGAAGAGACAATCATGAATGGACACTCAAAACAAGAACATTTCGGACAGACATTTTGAAAAATTCTTTCTTCAATCAAACCATAGATGATTGGAATGAATTACCAGCCAACATAATAAACAATGAAAATATAAACAAGGCTGAAGTAAAAACATTTCGAAAACTTCTACATTTAAATTTAAATTTTGATAGAGACTAACTTATTTGATTGTTATTTGTTATTATTGTCATTATTATTGTTATTATTGTTATTTTATTAGTTATTAGTAATTCCTTGCCACTGTGATAATTTTTATTATCATTTTGTAAGATGTATGAATAAATAAATAAAAAATACAAAAGTCACAATTGGTCTACAATTTAGTAAATGTAGTATAATATGTTAATTTTTGTCATCTGATAACAATTGAATCCATATTATTGAGCGAGCGTAGCGAGCGTCACCACGGTACTCTTATGGCACTTTCTCTGTGTGTTTTTTTTTTTTTTGTGGTCACAGCCCAGGTCAAACCGCTCAAGCAATCGATCTGAAATTTTGTACACATACTAACGTACTCTATGCGGTCCCTGGGATCGTTTTTGAATGGGCTCCCGTGATTGGTTCAAATTTAAAAAAAAATATCTTTCGATTGGTTGCTTCGATCAATTTGAAATTTAGCAAAAACATTGCAACCAACATTGTACCCAATCATAAAAAGTTTCAGCCAAATCCTCCTATTGGTTCAAATTTAAAACCATTTTTCATGTGATTTTTGACATTTAAACTAGAACAGATTGACCGATCAACTTAAAACTTCGCGTGGTCATTGGTACCAACATTTTAGGTATTTTTGCCAATTTTCAGTCTAATCTGTCGTTATTTTCAAAAGTTTTGTCATTTTAAGGTCATTTTATTCCATAATCTTGAAAAATGTATACTAAATTGTCATCCCTGCCTTCTTTAAGCTTCTGTTCCAAGGCAAGGCCTGTAGAGCAGCCAAGCTATTCACATTGTACAGTAAAATGAAAGCATTTTTGAGCTAGCGCATAAAATCGGATGCAGTACGAAGGCCAAATCCTCTAATTGGTTTAAGTTTAAATAATGTCTTCTGATTGGTCGACAATAAAAATGTTCACATTAAGTTCAAATTTTGCATGGTGATCAAGACCAACTTAATATTAAATTTTACATATTATTGTAAGCCCAATCAAAGTATTAATTGTAATTTTACGAGTTTAGTATGGGATGTCACAAGAGATTTCTCGAGAAGGTATGTAGGTAAGACTTCACGACACAATGGATCTGTTATTCATCCAGAGTATTATGGAGATTGAAAAATTGCAGAGAAAATCGTCTTGTGCCGTGTCGTGCATCGTTACTATGGGGATGTTGCATGTTCTGTGCTCGCTCATCAACGCGTTACACTGAGCGTTTTCCTAGTAGGTATAGTACATACATAACCGTAATTTCATTACACTTGAAAATTATCACAATGAATAGCTTCATCTTGTGTTCATCCGAAATGTTATTGTGCAATGTAAAGATTCCCTCATAATGATTATGATTATGACCTACTACAGACAGTACTTTATAATGCACATAATATGATGAATTCAAAAGACCATCGGTGTGATTTCCCGTGACCACGTAAGTTACTACAGATTGGCTACATAATAGATTGACGACACATACTTCAAAAATTATTTTAAAACGGATGAAACAGTTCAATTTATTCGAAAAGTTAGTTGGTAACACTGGACGTTCCCTTGATTCTTCTACAAGTCATCACCATCATACCATCCTATCGTTTGTAACTCATAAATAGATGTTACGATTCCTATTCCCCTGCAAGGTTCGACCATTTCTTCCCCAACTGGTTCGGAGCAGTTCCATGGGTTGTTCTTCACGTCCATTCCTCCAGTTTCCCAGGCATTAGCTGTAAAAACTGGATACAATTCCCTAAAAGCTGTCAGGTTGATCGAGGTGAGCTTATTCGAGTCAAGATATAGATTGTGGAGTGTCGGCAAAGCTTCAAGATGAACATCTTCAATCAGCCGCAATTCGTTGTTCGACAACATTAGATAAATTACATTCTTCAAGTTGACGAAATAATCAATGGGAATGGACTGTATTTTACAATCATTCAGATTGAGTTGTTCTAAAGATGGAATATTCAAAGGATAATTTGCCAGATTGGCCAGGTTATTCCCTGACAGGTCCAAGTGCTTCAGTCGTGTGTTGGTCTGGAATAACGCTGGAGACAGACTCTGGAGACGATTATAGCCTAGTTTCAAACTACTCAATTGAGTCAACTCAGTGAAAGCTCCAGGACTGATACTCTCGATCATGTTATGAGTGAAATCAAGTGACCTCAACCGAACCAACCCCTTGAATGTCTCGTCATTCAGAACTGTGATCTGGTTTTGCGCGATGTCAAGATACTTAAGGTTGTGTAGGTTCGTGAAAATGTCAGCAGACGTTATCTGGTTGTCACGCAGATACAACGCCGTCAAGTTTTCCAAACCTAAGAATGAGTTTGAACTGATATTAGTTAGATTATTGTTCATGATTGACAGTAGTGTTAAATTTCCCAAGGATGCGAAATGTTCTGGATTGATCGTGGATAAGTTACAACGCACTATTTCTATCACCTTCGTGTTCTGAAAGGCCTTGTGTTCGAAGTCTGTTCTTGTGATCTGCACCGTACTTTCCTTGAGCGTGAACCAACCGACATCTGCCGGTTCTGTCGGAAGCAGCGGAGTGATGAAAGAGAAGGAGTCCACATTGCTGCATTCCATGTTGTAACGCCACGCAGTCATCGTCCGATGCAAGAGGCAGGACGGCTTCGTGTTTCCCTCCTGGCAGAGTGAAGTGTGGGAGCCGAGGAACAGGATGCTAAGAGACAACCAGCCTGGAATCAGAACGAACAGTTGTGTTTCAATGCAACTACCCTATTTGAGCGAGAGTAGCGAGCGTCACTCTTATGGCACTTTCTGTGTGTGTGTATTTTTTTGCCTGTACAAGCCACATAGAGACACAACCAAAAACCGCACAACCAATCGATCTGAAATTTTGCACAAATACTAACGTATTCTATGCGGTTCCTGGGATCGTTTTTGAACGGTGTCCTGTGATTGGTTTTAATTTTTTTTTAAACTTTCGATTGGTTTGTC
The DNA here is from genome assembly GCA_934045905.1 of Leuctra nigra. Lineage (NCBI taxonomy): Eukaryota > Metazoa > Arthropoda > Insecta > Plecoptera > Leuctridae > Leuctra > Leuctra nigra. The sequence continues at coordinate 18,335,610 of OW203766.1, read as the reverse complement.
CGATAAATTTGAAATTTTGCAAAGTCATTGCAACCAACATTTTCCCCAACTTACAAAGTTTCAGCCAAATCCTCCCATTGGTTAAAATTTAAAACCATCTTTCATGTGATTTTTGAAATTTAAACTAGAACCGATTTAGAACCGACACTAGGACCGACACATGGTCATTGGAACCAACATTTGAGGTATTTTTGCCAATTTGAAGACTATAATCTGTCGTTATTTTCAAAAGTTATTGCCGTTCTATTTATTCTATATTCTTGAAATATTTGAAAAATGTATACTAAATTTTCATCGCTGCCTTCTTGATGCTTCAGTTCCAAGGCCTGTAGAGCAGCTGATATTTGCAAACGCATATCAAATCGGATGCAGTACGAAGGCTCGCTCATCAACGCGTTACACTGAGCGTTTTCCTAGTAATACGACTGAATCTTTATGATAACTACATTTGTTATTACTAGGAAAACGCTCAGCATATAACGCGTTGATGTACGTGCACTGATCAGTAAAATGATGTATTGAAGAACATATTTTGGGAGAAAACTGCGTAAGTCGTTTTTTAATTCAACATTTCGGCCACCTTTTTGCCCTTTATCAAGAAATTAAACAAATAAATACAAGCAAATATCAAAAATCTCACAACACATAACACTGATATGACAGTTAAATAACTAACTAAAAGCAAAGCATAAACACCAAAACAAAACGTCTAAATTGAGCAATGTACTACATCAAAACCAACTTCTTGCTTGTGTATTGTTAATTTTGACTTAAAATTACTGGTTCAACATACCTTGCATGCTGAAAATGAAAACCATCTCTGAATCTTACTCTCTATGAAGTGACGGAGTTTGCTCATTCGCCTTGCATAATATCACTTGTAGAGGTCATGAGGTCAGAATATCTTACTCGCATTGCACTTTTAAATCAAGTCGTTACCATATCCAGACAACAAGGAAGATGAACTTTTATCCATTCGTAATGGACTTTAACCTCTTTAACATTACTGCAGTCAGAAGTAGATTTCATTTCCAGCTATAACCCTATTTTATTTTATTATGTTTCCGATGTCTTTCTTCAAACGCTTGTAAATTAATATTTTGGTTTTATAAAAAAAGTTTGATGAGTATTGTAATGGAACTTGATTAGCTCAAATGTTATTTGAAAATGTTCATCTACATTAAGCATTTAATTTAAACGTATAATTTAAACATTTTTTTTTATTATGGATTGACCGGAAAGGAAATGTAGACATAGATACACAAATTATTGGTTACTATAGTTTGTGTAAATGTTTTGTATTCTGAGAATAATAAATCCACAACACATAAAAATTACATTATTAGCAATATGAAATAATCTAAGGTCAAGTACAATTTTCAGGAAGATATAAACTTCATTTTGCATCTTGTGAAATGTTCTTGAAAACAACATGTTTGTAATTAAATTTATACATTTTATCCCGTCACATTTCACTTTATTCATTTTCAACTAACATTATGCTACTCCGTTTTGTTTCAATAAATTGTCAAAACAAATGTTTTTATTGAAAATTACTGAAATATAAGTAATAATCACTTTTGACAGTTCTCCATTTGTTTACATCGGCCATCTTGGTATCTGCCTCCTGGATGTCAGTCAGATGAACATTCCTTACACGACCAGTCATGTAGGAGGCGGTGGAATCGGGACACCGAGCGTCAATGAGTTAACGAGACTATCGATATACCCGATATACATTCACAATGTCCTTCGACCGATTTGTTTTAAAATGTGCGAAATCTGACAAAACTTTGGTCCAAATTACCTTGTAAAATGTTTAACATGGTTGGAACCTTTTTCGTTTTGAACCAATCAGAAGATAATTTTTAAAAAAATTACCAGAGGAAATTGCTAAAAAAGTTACATAAACATGATCGAAACATTTTCGTTTTTAACCAATCAGATCATAATTTTTTAAATTATAACAAACCAAAGGATATTGCTAAATATTTTAAAAATATTTTAAAAATGCATTACAATTTCGTAAAAAAATATCATGTGGATCAGATTGTTAAAAACATTGTAACTATCAATGAAGAAATGAAATGAAATGTTTATTTGAAAAATACCCCCCTATTGATTTGCTGGATAAAGAAAATACGATTTTGGCTGCTGTCAAGAAATAATTTGATGGTGTTCACACTGTATAAAATACTAAACAAAATTAAATATGACATTTTTAAAACCGGTCAAATTGGAACAGTCAATAAAAGAAGAAGAAATATAAGTCGCAGTAATCTTGAGGGGCATTGCACTCCAAGCAAACACATATTTGAATTTGATTTATAATGTCTAGGTTTATGCATTTCCTATAGGCTACAGTCGAGGAGTAGTATAAAACTTCAGCATATTCTTGTCAGATTGAACCAGAACTACACTTCAAAAATGCTGACTACGAAAATTGTGTTGGGTCTGGCCTTAGCTGTACTTGCAGTGATGCAGGTAAGAACATTTCGTAATTTTAAAAATTTTGTACTATTTCATGCCAGCTAAAATTAGCTAGTCACTTTGTTAAAATATATACCTACTTGAATACCAGAGCAGGAGGCCAAGTCTTGAAACTTACGCTTTCAGGACGCAAACGCTCTCGGACGTCATAAAGTCCCATTTACTGTAAGAATGATGACCTTGAAATCTACCTTTAACTGTTCAGCTTAATTTTGAATAAGGTTTTATGACTTTATAATATCTGTAATAATAATTATAATGTTAATATATTGTTTGCAATAGATTGCTGGATGACAATCAAATAAGTGGCTTAAATTAATGTTTCAATACCGATCACTCTTACAGTAAATGGGACTTGTTGACGTCCGAGAGCGTTTGCGTCCTGAGGGCGTAAGTTTCAAGACTTGGCCTCCAGATGGCAGTGATAGGCTAATAGGCCTATTGGCTTATTAGGCTTGTTCACTGCCATTTGCTCTCACTCGCGGCGCTAGCAGCGCAGGCTGTCTCCCGCTAAGGTTGAAAAATATTCCTTTTCCGCTCTGCATTTTGATTGGCTCTTTGATTTACATTTGATTGGTTCTTTGCGCTTTTGGAACAACAAAGCCATCTACACTAGTATTGCGTGAACAAGCCCAATATATTATTATAATTACATTATTTATTGTATGTGGAGGGCACGAATTGAGTGATAATCATATTTAGATTCAATTTAACTTTATCAAAATAAAAAAGTAAATTTAAATCTTCAATATAAATCAAAGCAGAATAATAATAATAATAATAATAATAATAATAATAATAATATAGCTTTCAATGGATTTGGTCATTAATTTTAACCCCATTTTAATATTGAGAAACTTCGACTTATTTAAGTCAAATAGGAATGACTAATGAGTGTTCTTTTAAGAGGATTTACAGCGGCTGCCGTTTCTCGCATATCAACCTCCATTTAACCATATCCTCCCAATCACCCTCTTCCAAACCCCTTTCCACCATTGCCCTCTGAACACCATCCATCCAGGAGCTCCTCGGGCGTCCACGCCTCCTTCTGTACGGAAGCTTGTATCCCAAAATCCTTCTTGGCCACCTCTCTTCCTCCATTCTCCTGACATGTCCATACCAAACCAACTGCTTGTCTCGATTCTATCCACAATCGTGTTGACGGAGCCCATTTTTGCTCTTATTCGATTATTCTGTACATCATACATGCTCTACTCTCGACACCCTGCATGATCGTCGGAGATGGTCCATTTCTAGAACTTCCATTCACTGTCTACCTACTTCTCTGAGTCATTGCCAAGCTTCAGATCTGTACTTTCGATCTGTACAAAAGAAACTTCGTTACCCATTGTCATTTTTGAGACCAGAGTAAGGAGATCAATCTATAATGAATGGCCGACTCACATGTTCCTTTCTCAGTTATAAGAGTTCTTAAAACATCTTCTTATCTTCTTAAAATAATTATTCAACCCTCTATGACTGATGAAAACTCATGAAGCAAATCAAGTTCGAGATTTATGTCTGACAATTCAACAGGTGTCAGCAATCCCAGACCCCGTCATCCAGTTAGCCGTCACCCAAGCCACCGCCGCCGTCGCCACCTCCAGCGCCGCCGCTACAACCGCCATCAACATCGCCCTCGCCAGCATCGCCAACGCCTCCGCCACTCTCGCCGCCCCATTCTCCGTCACCGTCGGCTATCACACTACGATCATCCCGCAAATAAACTCGGCCGTTGACGCATTCGAAGCTATCGTAAAATATGGCATCCCGTTCTGGGGAATGAGCGCCAACTTATTCGTAATTTGTGGAGAGAGCCAGAGAGCTGCTTTTGCAGCGGTCCTCGATCAGATTGCCAACGGCACCCAGTCCTGCGTCAACGACGTCGTCAACCAAGTGAACGTGTACAACGCTAACGTCCTGGCTCAACAACCTGTTGCTGCTTCGCTCGTCGCCTCCGCCGCCTCCGGGTTCACGAACTGCACGACGTACACGGGGACGACCACAGACGTCTTGACGTGCATCTCTATTGTAGTGTCCACGATCACCAACAGAGCGGACATGATCGCCCACAATGTCCAGTCATATGTGGCGGCTGTGGACCACATCATGCCGAATGTGCAGGCTAATCTGGAGCGGTGTGGTACTGCCTTGTGGACTCCGGTCTTTATCCAATTGGCCAACATTTATAATGCTATTGGACTATGTTTTTTTCAATAATATTATGTAAAAAACAAATTTGTTTGATGGAATGTGCTGTTTTAATGAAAAGTGAATGAAAATAATACGCTTTCTTTGTCTTTTGTTCTGTGTGATCCGTTCGCCAGCTCAATAACATTCCCACTTCATTCCCAAATACTGAGGTATCTTTTATGCAAACAATACGCTATCATTTGTCAATCACATCAGCTTGGCAGATTTTTACGAAGAGCAATGTGAGTTTGCGGTATTCAAACAATTAGTGATGGTCCGTTGAAAATTTTCATTTGAAAATTTTCAGAAAAATGAAAATTTTCAATGACCATTGAAAAAATAGAAATTTTTTGAAAAAGCTTAAATCAATTATATTTGATTTATTAAATGTATGGGCATACTTGGGATGCATACTGAACTCTATTATGATGCGTGTTGTTGTCTGAGCGGTTAATGTGCAAAATGATCATTAATACAGCATTCAAATTTCCCGCCTATGTAGAAATTACAGTCTGGCTAAAATTACAATGAAGACAAACTGAGATTTGGGCTTATATTTGGCTTTTATTTTGATTTTGATTTTACGCTTTTTTCAGATATATTATTAACAATTGTGTGCAATAAAGCAATAAAAAAAGTAATTTTAAATTTTTTCAACGCATTGAAAATTGACATGAAAATTTTCATGAAATTTTTCAAAAATTTTTTTTTCAGAAAATTGCCATCACTACAAACAATCGACTCAATCAACGCTTCTAGGTCTTCACACATCGCAGGAAACAAGAACCTTTGGTGATCTTATCATTTGGTCGCATAGAAATGTCTACCATCAATCTGGTATCAAAGTTAGGTCCAGTAGGCCAAAAAATCAATTTAAAAAATTTAACAAGCGTAAAGTCTGCTCATATCACCAGCCATTGTATTATACGCAGTAAGACATTTTAATGCAAGTTGTATGAGAATCTGTGTACGACTTGGCTGGCGTGGAGTTCCTCTAGATGTCGATGTTTTACAATGTATGCTTGTTGCAGAGTGTAGGCACCCTATAGGTATATAGATGACTATTTCAAAGTTACAATTAAATTAGATAAGATTATATTATTATGGTTTAACGGAGCGTCAACGACGTGGTTATATTGCGCACATTAATTTTTTCTTTTAACTTAGTTGATCATAAGTGGAGGAACGGTGGAGGACATGGGGAGGGGTCGCCCTAACGGGCCCGATCCGGGGGAGTCTGAAACTGGTGGGAAAGCCAGTACAGAATGGGGACATACCGGGAGGGGGGGGGGGGGGGAAACTTCGGGCCGGTGGGACCCGAATTCAGGGGGATCACCATCTCGAGGGGGGGGGACACCGGCCCGAGGGGCCCGCGAATTTGGGGAGGGCATGGGTCTAGGTCGACCCTGGACTGCACTTAGTTGGGACCAACTACCGCGTCAAGGTAGCAGTTCATTGGTGAGGAGTTACAGTTAAATCAGAAATAATCTAGTATAGGTACTTGATTTGATTTTTTTACTTTCACTTGGCTTATTTTCCAATATTTTTCGACATTTCGGTTCGAGATTGTTGCATGTATAAAATTCAATGTTTTCTGCATCAGAGCTCTAATTAAAAAATACCTACGTATGCACTTCTGTGGCATGACGGTTGGTCATACGGTTGATGAATTATACTCATAAATAGATTAATGCGATTGCCAAAATTATAATTATATTATACCTAACATATTTTTACAATCTTCATAAGCTGTTACAATGGGAATAATGGAACGCTGTATAAAAATAGAATAAAGACGAGAATAATAATTAATTCTTCCAAGAGTGCATTTCTCTCCACATACATTTCATTAACTAGGAAAACGCTCTGTGTGACGCGTTGATGAGCGAGCACGGATACACGCAACACCTCGAACCGAAATTATGTCAATCAAAAATGGCATTAAAAGCCAATAATTCTTTAATTTCGTCACAGACTTATATAAATATCTCCAAAATCTCCAAAAATATTAGTCCCAATAACCTTGTTAAGTTTTAAGTTGATCGATTGAACCTTTATGATTGAACGGTTCCTTGTTAATTTTCAAAAATCACAGGATCTCGTTCAAAAAATATACCTGGGACCACTCATGATATGATATTAGTGTGTACACAATATCAGATCAATCTGTTGAACGGTCATTATTAGTTTCATTTCGTTTGAAACTTTCTGCTCTAACTACCTTGCCTTGAACTGAAGATTCGAAGTCGCCGTGAATTTGACAGCCAACACGCAAAATGTCCCTAGAATTACAAAAACTTTTGAAAATAACGACAGATTAGACTGGAAATTGGCAAAAATATCTTAAATGTTGGTACCAATGACCATGCAAAGTTTTTAGTTGGTCGGTCAATCGGTTCTAGTTTTAATTTCAAAAATCACAGGAAAAATGGTTTCAAATTTAAACCAATGGGTGAATTTTGCTGAAACTTTTTATGATTGGGTAAAATGTTGGTTGCAATGACTTTGCTAAATTTCAAATTGAGCAGAGCAACCAATCGAAAGATATTTTTTTTTTAAAACTTGAACCAATCACAGGAGCCCGTTCAAAAACGATCCCAGGGACCGCATAGATTACGTTAGCATATGTGCAAAGTTTCAGATCGATTGAATTTGCGGTTTAACCTGGGCTGTGCGGACAAAAAAAAAACAAACAAAAAAACAAAAAACAAAAAAACAAAAAAACACACAGAGAAAGTGCCATAAGAGTACCGTGGTGACGCTCGCTACGCTCGCTCAATAATACCTTGGTTAATGCATTTCCTATAGACGAATAGTATTACATATCTCAGAACTACTGTATGTGTGGCGAGTGAACAAAGATGTAAAACAAACAAAAAATTGTTGGGTCAGGCCTTGGCTTTTCCCACAACAAGTCAGGTTAGAATGTGATATCTTTACCAAACACAAATCTAGGTAATTGTCTCTCATCATTTTTCAATATTCAGAAACTTGGTTTTATATTTAAAAAAAAACTTCTTGGACATAATCAGAAAACATTAAGCATTTACCAATATAAGGAAGACTTGCACATATTCTACCTTGCAGTAATCAATCGTGCTATCATGTTCGTCTTCACAATGATTTCTAGCAATATTGGTCCTTTGGTTTCATCGGAAAATGGTTGTATAAACTTTGAAATTTTAATGATTAGTTGGTTTGTTAATTTAATGTGTATTTGAGAAAGGAGTGACCAATCCTAACATAGAGCGAATGTTAATGCTTTAATCAAGTCCAGGCAATAATGTTTCTTAACAGGATTGAACAGATCTGGACACCTCATCAGATCAGACCTCCATCACCCAAGCCACCGCCGATGTCGCGACTTTCAAAACCAGAGCAAAGCCTCATCGGGGGTCGTGGGCATCGACCAAGGACTTCTGGCGTGCAAGTCAGAGCGTTATTGCCTGAGCCAAGTTGCTCCGTCAGATTGACAGATGCATTGTCAATATACACCCCCCCCCCCCCTCTCCACAACCCCTTCCTGCTCCTTCTGAACTCGTCACTGACACCCCTCCAGTTTTGCGTCTCCGAAGTCAACAACTCAACGAACTGTTTGTTTTCTGCAACACAAAGCTAAACCTTTGATAGGTATTTAAAAATAAACTAGGCTATTTCTATGGATTTCTGGTCAAAGTATGCAGTTTTAATTCTTGAAGAGATTATAATATTATTTGCGAAAAAATATATTTATAACACTGTATGAAATATAGTATGAAACATTTTCTGACATTTTTACCATTTTCATAAGCTGTTAAATATAGGGATAAGTGGGGAGTTCAATGAAATAGAACGAATGCATGGAACTTTGCACTCCAAAAAACATACAAAACAAAGATATGATTTATAATGTGTAACTTGAATGAACGTATCTAATCTCTCAAAAAAGTATATATAAAGCTGCTCAGCAATACGTTGAACTTGTGAGCTGAAGGAACAACTGAAATGATGAGGACGAAGATTGTTTTGGGGCTGATTGTGGCTTCACTTGCAGTGATTCAGGTAAGAACATGAAAGAAACTTAATTGTTATGTTTTGCTCCCCAGTAGAGGTCTGTAACTAAAGTGCATCAAGTTGAATAGATAACAGTTGTCACCTCTGAGTGGCAACAGCGATCTTTACTACAGAAAATATGCTTTAAACTCTCAATAGGTCATTTCATTTGCATTTTTTTTAAAATATATTTTTATTTATTATATTTCCCGCAAATGGTGCGAGAATAGCTAGTGGAATCACAGTTTGCTCTTTCGTTGTGATTTTATTTGTTTGTTTGTATGTGTTTTTGCTGGATTTCCAAGATCATACCCAGCAACCAATAAATCTAAAATAATACGAACACATAATGTCATAAATAATACTTGTCCCAGGTTGTTGATCTAGATACCGTTATTGGTTGAAAATTGATAATGAGGGATTGAGCGACCAACTGTAAAATTTGCATGGTCATTGGGACAATAGTTTTTTTAGTTTTTTATGGAAATTATCATTTATTATCATTTATCATTTATTTATATTTGTCGAATTTCTTCAAATAAATTATCACTGCTTCTTTGACAAATTTCATTACATTATCTTCATAGCTGTCTCCAAAGTATTTATATTTCACAATCATTTCGCATGCAATACGCCGACTAGATTATCAATTATCATCGCATTATAGTAGAGCATTTCCTAGGGCGCGATCAAATAAAATTATAACTTTCTTGTCGCGGTGAATAACATTGAGATGAGAAGCTTGTAACCATGACAAGCAAGTTCTCATTGTATGTAATCGCACCCCTGGTTAGACTTTATTATAATTTTACTTCGCCAATGGCAGTAAAATCGGGTTGGATTGGAATAGTAATCGATAGGATGATGTTAGAAATGTGATTCCACATTTTGCATCTGCGGAATCCAACCTCAGTATCTCAACAATAATCATGTTTCAGGTATCAGCACAGCTTGTCGACCCCTCCGTCGTGACCGCCATCGCCAACGCCACCGCCGCCGTCGCGACGTCCAGCGCCGCCGTCACCACCGCCGTCAACAACGCCGTCGCCAGCATCAGCACCGCCTCCGCCACACTCGCCGCCTCCTCGTCGATCACCACCGGCCTCCAGACTCTCATCCTCCCGCAAGTAAACGCGGCCCTCGTAAGAGTCAACACCGCCTTCAACACCGCCCTCCCTCTCGCCGGGACTGCCGGGGACACGGTGCTTGCATGCCTAAACAACCAGAGCGCAGTCGTCGCCGCGATCCCCGCGCAGACTGGCACCGACCTCCAGTCGTGCGTCACCGCCATCGTCGCCCAAGTGAACGCCTACAATGCTGACGTCCTCGTTCAAGGAACCGCTGCCGGTATGCTCGGCGCCACCGCCGCCGCCGGGTTCACGAACTGCACGCTGTTCTCGCTGACTGTTGCAGAGGCGTTGGCGTGCATCACCGCTGTTGGGACGACGATCACCGGCCAGGCGACTCTGATCACGAATAAGATCAATGATGATGTGGCGGCTGTTGACACGATCATGACGAATCTGAACTCGAATCTGCTTCAGTGTGGAGGTCAGGTCTTGGCTCAGGTCGCCATTCAAGTGGCCACCATCACCCAGGATATTGGATTCTGCTCGCTTCAAGCCTAACAACCTAATGATCTTGTACGAATTAAAAAATGTGATTTAGTTGATTTTATTACAAAAATGTAAATATTATAATAAATGTATTGTATGAAATAATCTTTTGTTCATGTAAATCCGTATACTGATCCAGGTCCGCTTCCTTCCTACCATTCGACCTACGAGAACTCATGCCTCGATTCCTCCATTAGTGATTTTATGGTGAGATCTAGATCTAAAGAGATCTAAAAGGACAATCAAGCTTATAGTTTTCTAGATCTTTTCGGAATTCGTGAAATCATTTCGCCCAAACTGCCACCAAGCGCTATACTTAAACTTTGTGCTTGTATTTGGCATATAAGAAACCTCCAAATTGCAAATGTTAACCATAAAGGAAATTTAAAACAAATTACAAAAAAAGTAAATATACAAATCAATCTTGGTGTATTATGTCACGAGGAGGGCATCCAAGAAGATAAAGGTTCTACGTGTCGTGCAAATTTGTTTATTTTCCTAAATTTATATTTATCAGATGGGATCCATGTTGCTTATTATGACTTAATCGACTTAATTAAGGCGATTCGAGAGATACCACGTGACTTGAAATATAAAAGACTTCCACGATTTACCAAACTACTGCACTCAAAGGTTTAAAAGTGATTCTAAAACTCACTGAACATTTTTCAATTAAATATTTCCATACTAAAACATTTCGACGTCTCATTTTTTAAACAACACATTCATTCCCACAAATCTGTGAAGAGTTATGGACATTATACAGACATTTCACTTACAAGACATTTCACATGCAAAACGAAGGCTCGCTTATCAACGCGTTGGTGTCTTTTATTCCGAGTTCATTTCACGCGGACTTTAAAATTGATTAGCTGTAAATAAATCGCATAAAATCCAATAAATTGAGCCTTTAGTGTAAATTGTATATTTCATTCTTTCGACGGAAGGGTTATGTTTGGAAAAAGTTAGAGAGGCTCTATATTATTATGCTTCTGGGGTAGAGGGTGAGTGACCACAGAGCAAGGGGGGGGGGACAAATAAATCAATTGATATGAGCTAACCGGGAGATAATATCGCATTTTCAACCATCGGTTTAATTCTAGTGCAAATATGTAAATGATGTAAATTTTAAATATGTATGATGACTGAATTTATACAAATAGGGTGGTGAACATATGAAATTATGCTTCTTGGGAGCAGCTATTCAGTTGTAAATTGGACAAAACATGGGAAAACACGTCAAAATTTGGCCCGTAAATGGCCTCAATAGAAAAAGTGATACTTCGACCACCTTGTAGAGAACAGCTTACTTCACACTACTAAATTTAAGGTGACGGCAGAAGGGCTTCAAACGTGAAATCTGCTGCAATGTTAAACTCAGACCAGGTCTATAGAATGGAATGTCAAGGTCAAGTCAAGGTCTATGGATCGTACAGAACGGAAGCTAGCGCAGCGTTTTGATAGAAGTACAAACTAGATTTGATTTGAATCTTTCCTCGGTAGGTACAAAACCATGGTCAAACAAGGATTCACTTTTAAATCAACTCCTTCAATAATAAATTAAACATCCTTAAGGAGGGATGCCCAAGTAGATTTTCCGAAAATATTTTTTGTTCAAATGTACGACTTTTATGAATTTTTTCAACATTTCAACTATATTTTTAGGTAAAAGTTTCATCAACTGTAACTTGTAACTTGCAACTCTCCAATTATATTGAGTTTTCAATATGATGTCTTCGGAAGATTAAGAAATTTTAACACAGGAGGTATTCGCGTTTAACGGCGAAGTGGTTGGCACCTGGCGGTAGACGACTGAACTAGGCAAAACCGTATTGGCACAGCAAGGATGGCAGCTCAGCATGCGTTTTCGTATAATTTCTACCAGTATTTACTCCACAATAGTTTGTAAAGAACAATTCGAATATAACGCAATCTTCATGTGTGATTGATAACAGATATTCCCTTGTTCCGCAATGCCAAAATAAAGCTCAGTATAATTTGTTTATGCACTTATTTCGAAGAATGCCGTTATGCTGTCCAAATGGGCACAATGCCTGCAATATTGGAAAGAAACCATCAAAGTAAAATTTCGTGTGCACTTCCTATTAATGTTACAAGTAAATTAATGAATCATGGCAAATAAGGTTTCATAGGTTACAATATTCTGGATTAATTCTAAGTTCTCAAATCGATGTTCAGTCCTGTTATTCTTCAATGTAGGTACCTACCTACAGTTTGTTATTATACATTCTGAATTTTACTTTCGAAATTAAAATAATTTTTGATTGATCTGTTGTAATTAGGGATGGTAATACTTTTATAATAAATTAAAAATAATAATTGGTGCCTCCCTGTAAATAGTTAATCGTGAGTCCCAGCAAAAAAATGATCAAAAGACATTGAAAAGGAAGGTTTCATAAGGTCACATAGAAAGCAGTTGTGTTGCATGTATGATTTTACAAAATTTGTATAGCATGTGATGTGATAATGTTTACATGGATATTAGACAATTAAAACGCCTCGATCCTTGCCGTCGATCACATCTGTACCACCTCTACATCAGAAGTTGAAGGGCGGAAGTCCCCTTACTCGATTTTGCGTTGCGCACTTTGTTTTGTATTGTATTGTTTATTCAACCATAAAATGTACACAACATACGGACATTGTCAACAATGTAATCAAGCTCTATCAATTTCTTACATAATGGTTCATGTCACCAAAATATGAGTAGATTTGCCAAGAAATACTGATTTCACCTGAAGAATTATTAAAATGGACTTCCGCCCTTCTATCTCTGAACAATACATTATTTATATAAATATTTATAACTACCTCATGTACAAACAAACAATACATACAAACTAATATGCAAAATATAAGTTTGCAGCCAGAGGAACACTATTCTAACTGCAGTCTTCTAACACCGCGGTTATATCATCACATTATTAAATGTTTCGCATTTAATATGGCCCCACCTTCATTATAATAGCTGCTGAAAATTGTTAGCAACATCATAACAGAGTATATTTATACTGCCGATGCTTTCATAATTCGAGATAATAAATAAAATAACATTATACCGCAACGTGACACCTGTTAGGAGCAGGCAATCATACGATTTTGAGCGACCATCTTGAGCTCGACACTAGCGCTGCCTAGAGGGTCTGTTAAACGCGAGAAAATTATTTAGAATTTGGCGCCTAACTTTTAAAAACGTACGGCTAGGTGTATATATAAAAATCTTAATAAATACCTCTATGTCTAATACACATAATATTAGTTTTTAGAAAAAATCTATCGGTGGAAAATAGTTTAAATCTAATATTTACTAAGAAAATTACCGTGTTTTTTCGACTTACCATGTTAAAGATAGGGCTAACTCAAATTTATCAAGTGATATATCTTGGAAATTAGTTCGGCTACCCCACTTTTTCTTGCGTTTATATGGTGCACAAGGAAATTATCTATTTAATAAGCATATTAATTCAAATATCTATCGGAGACCTCTACTTGGGCATCCCCCCTTAATGCAATTCCCCGTTCTCGAGTGTTTTCATTCTCTTTTTAAATGAATCAACTGCCCAATAACCTAAGATAACATGCATCTGACATTTAGATCAAAGATTTAATTTTACTTGACTATCAATTAATGAAGAGAGATGATGTACTGGATCTAGTGATAAAACAGTTCCGGTTACTGCCAAATCGTACACTAGCGCTAGTATCCGTTCTGTATTCCCGTGCGGGGGTGCGTTCCATAGCATTTCCTTCTGCGAGTTCCGCCCGTAATTCGTATTCACAGGTCTCCATGGTAAAGCATTCATCTGCCGTCACCTTAAATTTAGTAGTGTGAAGTAAGCTGTTCGACCCCAAAAATGATTTATACCATAGCACTGAGTAGATAAGACTTTTCCAAATAGGACACGGTTCGTTACACCGACGACTTAAATGAGGACAAAAATAAAAATGCAGTCTCATAAGCTCATCAAGACAACGAACAAAAGACACATGTCAACAAACAGCAGGAAGATGAGCGAATCTTTAAAATATAAACAAAGTGATTTAGTACTCTATAAAACAGTTTTGCACGGGAGTCCTTCGTCGCATTTTCCTCCACAAAGACTTCATCTCACGAAGTTGTCGCGGGAAGAAAGACTGAAATGGTGTGCATGCAGATTGTGATTGTGGTGGTGCTACTTAGTGTGGTTCAAGTAAGACATGAAATAGAATTAATTGAGCGATTGTGGCGAGCGTACCATTGTACTATTATGACAATATCTCTGCGAGTTTTTGTTTGTTTTCCACTGCGCCCAGGTCAAATTATTCAACCAAAGATTGATGTTTAATAATATCTTTGATTCAACCATTCATCTGAAATTTTGTACACACACTATTGTCATAAAAGCGGTCATGTGTACAGTTTTTGAAAGATCTTGTGATTGGTTGAAAATTTAAAATGGAACCGTTTGACCGATCAACTTCAAATTTTGCATGGCCGTTTGGGTCGAACATTATGGTGACAATTTTCAAATCTGTTTTAAGAACTTCGAGAGTTATTTACATTTTGCGGACATTTTATGCTTGTTTTTAAATATTTGTAAAATGTATTTAAAGATTTTAAAGTAGGCATTTAGGTGTTCCGTTCCAATTTTATATCTTTATGGTAATAACAGGTATGAATTGGTAGGGGTGTTTCGTTATAGTCACATATTATTTTACTGGAGAAATGCATAGAAAATTGTGAATATGATAGATTTTTTAGAATTTTTGCCAACTTTATTTCAAATAAATTCCATTTGTTTGTTTCCAGGCAAACAACACAACTATAACCCCTTCTACAACAACAACCCCTTCTACAACTAAAACCCCTTCTACAACTACAACCCCTTCAACAACTACAACCCCTTCTACAACTACAACCCCTTCTACAACTACAACCCCTTCTACAACTACAAGCCCTTCTACAACTACAACCCCTTCTACAACTACAACCCCTTCTACAACTACAACCCCTTCTACAGCTAAAACCCCTTCTACAACTACAACCCCTTCTACAACTACAACCTCTTCTACAACTACAACCCCTTCAACAACTACAACCCCTTCTACAACTACAACCCCTTCTACAACTACAACCCCTTCTACAACTACACCCCCTTCTACAACTACAACCCCTTCAACAACTACAACCCCTTCTACAACTACAACCCCTTCTACAACTACAACCCCCAACACAACTACAACATCTCCCACAACAACAACCCCCTCCACATCTACAAGTTTCCCCACAACTATAACCCCCTCTACAACTATAACCTCCCCCGAAACTACAACCCCCACCACAACTACAAGTTTCCCCACAACTATAACCCCCTCTACAACTACAACCTCCCCCGATACCATAAACATCTCCACAACTACAAGTTTCCCCACAACTATAACCTCCCCCACAACAACAACCCCCTCTACAACTACAACCTCCCCCGATACCATAAACATCTCCACAACTACAAGTTTCCCCACAACTATAACCTCCCCCACAACAACAACCCCCTCTACAACTACATCCTCCCCCGATACCATAAACATCTCCACAACTACAAGTTTCCCCACAACTATAACCTCCTCCAAAACAACAACCCCCTCTACAACTACATCCTCCCCCGATACCATAAACATCTCCACAACTACAAGTTTCCCCACAACTATAACCTCCCCCACAACAACAACCCCCTCTACAACTACAACCTCCCCCGATACCATAAACATCTCCACAACTACACGTTTCCCCACAACTAAAACCTCCCCGAAAACAACAACCCCCTCTACAACTACAACCTCCCCCGATACCATAAACATCTCCACAACTACAAGTTTCCCCACAACTATAACCTCCCCCAAAACAACAACCCCCTCTACAACTACAACCTCCCCCGATACCATAAACATCTCCACAACTACAAGTTTCCCCACAACTATAACCACCCCAACTACTCCCACTTCTCCATCCACAACATCGCCCACAACAGATTATACCATCCCTTGCATCTCGGATCCCCTAAACCCAGACATCGCTGCCGCCATCGACGAAGGTGCCGACGTCGTCGAGAGCTCCAGAACCGTAGCGACATCCGTCATTAACAACGCCCTCGACAGAATCCGTCTCGCCTCCGACCGACTCAACAAAGGCGTCTCCATCAACGACGGCGTCCTAGCGCTCTTCCAAACATATTCCAACAGGATCCTCGTCAGTCTGAACAGCGCCGTCGACAACGCTTTGTCTCGTGCTGGGCCAAACGGCGCGATGATTTCGAACTGTTTGGATGAACAGAACGACGCCATTGCCGCTGTCCCTGGGCAGATCTCAAGCGACCTCCAGTCTTGCGTCAACGACGTCGTGAACCAAGTGAACGCCTACTATGAGGACGTCACAGGACTACGAGATGAAACCGTTGCATTTGACTACGACGTCAATGAGGGTTTCACGCGTTGTCTGGAAGACAACTGCTATGAAGTCGAGGAGGCTGTGGAATGCATCCGCACAGTAGCGAGGGTGGAAATCAACTTTGCGACTGGAATCGCGAATAAAGTTCGCCAGGATGAGGAGGCAGTTGAGAAAATCATGAAGCATGTGCACTGGAATCTGCTCAAGTGCGGGGTTGCCAAGTTGAATGCTGTCGCCGTCCAAGCTGGCAACATTGCAAGTGCTATTAGAAGATGTGCACTTCAAGGCATTCAGGGATGAATTCAATAGTTGTCCAATATGTGTACAGTGGTGGAATAAAGACCCTGTTATTCTGCCTCTCTCTGACTCATAACATAAACATGTTTTTATACGGAGCAGAGAGAGACAACCAGCACAGCTACTTTATTCCACGCTTGTACACTTCGGTGATAATAAATGTAATTGAAAGTGCAATTAAATGTTCAATTGAGTGAAATATTTCATTTCAAATAAAGGAAATTAAAAATATTGATCCAAATCATTTCCTTCGAATCTGGTACTTGTATTCCTCCAAATTTATTTTTTAGGGAAAGATGAAATTACCTACTTTTATAAGCCAATTTATCGGGAGTTTTAACTCTCTTCAATGAGATAACATTTATTTTGATTAGTTATTTGAAGAGATTAATTAAATTATAAGCAACTGAAGAAGAATCATTTGTTGTACAAAAACAAAAACTTGTAAAATGACTGCCAAGCCCCTTCCCACCTAAAGAAAATGTGATCTAAAAGAAGGGCTAAGCAATAATATATTGTTTAAATTTTTCCGTGAAATCAGTAAGTATCCAACTTAAGCCTTCTAGTCTCTAGGGGTCCAATGCTTTTACGTGAGACGATGGATTTATTTCCAGCATTTTCTTCTTTAAATATGGTAATTATGTGATACGTAACATATTTATTACGTGGTAGAATCTGCTTCAGGTTAGTGGGAGCCTAAATCCAAATCTTACTCTCACGTAACAACATCAATACAACAACGTCAACAATAACATCAATATGAGCGCATTGGTGGCGCAGTGGTTAGAATGCTGGTTCCGTTGGAATCGGGTTCTCTTCCCGCTCTGGTATTTTTTATTTTATTTTGTATGATCACAATTTAGAGTTCTTCCGACTCAGAGTTTATATTTTGGGGTTGTTCATCTAACATTTTGCCCAGAAAGGCGAGATCATATTATGTAAATTTTTTTTTTCCTTTTGCTTAGTAATATCATTAATTATTAGAATACTTTAAGAATAAGGTATAACACAACCAAGGAATCAATCGTTCTCTTTCCCTAATGCTATCTTTATGGCAGCGAAATGAAGGGGGTACCTATTCTATATCTCTTTTTCATCTCGTCGCAGCCGCCTTCGTTTCACTGCCTTAAAGTAACATTACGCCGAATCGAAGGCGGCCGTGACTAGATCAAAAAGAGATATAATATATAGAATAGGTATCCAGGGTACCTATTCTATATTCCTGGATCTCAATCTCATTATCTAACTCAATAGACCAAAACATAAACTAGTGGCGCCCTCAAAGCGAACTAAAAAAGGGCGTGTCACTATGTGTGACCACTCTATAGTGCGCATGTTCCAAGTCACTTAAATGTCAATCTTAATGAGTTCAGTAAAAGTTATAATTACATCGCGAAATAACAGAAATTGATGCTTACCTCAGTGTCAACATTCAAATACAATCGGCGTATTTCATTTCAGCTCATCTTAATAGGCATCCTGTGTGAGAAATTGTTTACCTCGTTGTCATGCCAACATGATTAAATATGGTCGCTTCAGTGGTAGACGCTTTGAATCTGTGGACCTTGGTCAGTGACTAACTGACTGTCAAGAAGGCTCTGGAGCTGTTCTAATTTTCTTTCATTGGCCAGAATAGTTTAAGATATACCACGGCAGTGTTGTTACTTTTTAACGCTAGATGGCTCACTGCAACATTTCTAGAGACCTTGGAGAGATGCACGGAGAGATGACATCACGAGCAGGATTCCTATGAGCTGTCTGAAACTTTTCTGAATGAGCTCATTCAGAAAGGGAACGGTTCAGAAGACCGTGATAAAAAATGCGTTTGTCAAATGGTGATTTTGGTGAATAGACATCTAGTTTTCACAAGAATGTGTATGAATATGTGCTGAAATGAAATATGCCGATTGTATTTGAATGTTGACACTGAGGTATAAGCATCAATTTCTGTTATTTCGCGATGTAATTATAACTTTTACTGAACTATCGTTATACGATTGACATATAAGTGCCTTGACTGAATGTCACACATAGCTGGAAGAGAAAATGGTGGATTGGGCATGCGCGTTTAGTTTATGTTTTGGTCTATTGCAATCTCTTGTTACTCTTATTTACCCGGCTATCCTTCGCCTAGCCATAGAGATTCATCCTAGCATCACATCAAAGCAAGTTGCAAGTGCATCTACAGTGCACTTATAAGAACCACGAGCCACGAGAATATACGTTCAACTCATTCAACAGCTCACATCTTCATTTCAAGTAAGTGAATGCTCCTTCAAAAAATCATATAATATACAGTCCGCTATTTTCTACCCCTTTCGTTCCGCTTTCGTCTAACATTTTTTTAATTTGAACTAATCAAAGGATCCCGTTCAAAAACGATCCCAGAGACCGCTTAGATTACGTAAGTAATGTGTGCAAAATTTCAAATCGATTGGTTGTGCAGTTTGACCTGGGCAGTGCAGGCAAAAAGAAAAAAAAAACACACACAGAGAGAAAGTGGCATAAGAGTACCGTGGTGACGCTCGCTCAATTATCAAAAAGAACAACAGCTTATAAAAGTAGTGAACGGGCTGATCTTTATACTATGTTATAAATCAAACTGAAGCCTTAAACAAGCTCTTCAAGATGAGGAACAATACACATGTCATCAAGAAACAACAGGAAACGAAATGTGAATGTAAACAAATCATTTCGCACTCCATAAAACAGTTGGATAACTCAATTCTTCGCCTGCATTTCCTCTGCTCGTAGACGTCAACATCACTCGCAGCCAAGATCAGAGCTCGCAGGAAGAAGAGAAAATGTTTGGTTCGAAGATTGTGTTTGTGATGGCGTTGACTTCACTTGCTATGGTTCAAGTAAGAGACTTGTTTCATTTTCAATTGTTCAAAGTTGTAAAATATTGACACTCATTAAAATCACTTTCTACCATTAGATTTTACTAACGATTTTCTTACACTGTTGTCCAAACAAAATGTAATAGTTTTGTTATAGGTATTAAAAATAAAGGTATGTGACTTAAATTGACTATTTAAACTTTCAACCAATCAATAATATTGCTTCGTGATTTTTGGAAGCTTCAAATTGAGTTAGTGTTGTAATAGGGTGTTGTTTTGGCCTTGGGTTTTTCAATGTCAGAATCAATATGCTAATAATGCCTTTGGTTATCTTCACAGGCCAGAATCACGCACATACATAGGAGGTCCTCTACCACCACAACAACAACATCTTCTACAACGCCCTACCCCATTGTCACAGATACTACACTATGTGACTCCTCTCCCGTCGACGAAACTCCAACGACACGACCCTCCGTGTCACCTTCCGACCCCGCCATCGTCGCCGCCATCGCCCAAGCCAACGCCGCCATCGAGACCTCCAGAGAAGAAGCAATGATCGCCGTCTACGACTTACTCTACAAAATAGATTTAGCTTTATTAGACATAGACGACGACGGCCTACGGGCTCTCATTCTTCCGGCAGTCAAGAAGATTCTCGGCGACCTCCAACTTGCCGTCGACGACGCCG
The DNA here is from genome assembly GCA_934045905.1 of Leuctra nigra. Taxonomy (NCBI): domain Eukaryota; kingdom Metazoa; phylum Arthropoda; class Insecta; order Plecoptera; family Leuctridae; genus Leuctra; species Leuctra nigra. The sequence goes on along the minus strand of OW203766.1, from coordinate 18,315,006 downwards.
TGGCGCCAAACGGCGTCGTGTGGAGTTGTGTTGTCAACGCGACCGACGCGAACCCCGATCACATAGCCAGCGACTTTCGGTCTTGCGTCGACGACGTCGCCAAAAAAATCAAGTTTTACTTTGGGATCGTTGAGATGTACAGAGATTTCGCGTTTGATCTCCTCGATGCATCTTACCTCGATGGCGAGTATATGTCTTGCGTGCAATCTAGCGAGATCGTTGAGGATGCTGTAGTCTGTATCAACTCTGTAGAAACTCGGATGATTGAACAGGCAAATGGTGTCGAGACATATGTCGGGGAGTTGGGACACTTGGTGGACTACATTATGGAGAATCTACACTCGAATCTGCTCAAGTGCAACATTGCGAAGACTGTTGGGCGTTGTATTGTTGAGAGTTTACGTTTGTGATTTCAATGTTTCATTTTTAATAATATGTAAATTCTGTGAAATTAGGAGATTTAAAATGTAATGTAAACGTACCTACTTTGACTGTTCATGTCAATCTGTTTCCTCCTTCTCTTCCCATATCCTATTTGAGAGAGCTTGATCTCCTTCTTTACTCTTTTACTATATGTTTTGTTTTGGAATTGATTTACTCATTGAAAACTATTCATCCAACAACAAATGTAATATCACATCTGAGCTCAGGCATTTCTCAACTTATTGAAAGAGTATAATACGTAACAAACTTTGTGTTGGAAAGAAAGTGTAGAAATTTATTCGGGTGTGTGTAACCTTCAAGTTTTTTCATAAAATCGTCGTTTTCTCCTCACTTCAAGTACCATGTGTCTGACAAATGTGTTGATAACTGTTTGTCGGATAGGTGACAGAATTAACACATATCGAGCTTAGGGCTTTACTTTGTACTCTTCAGTTTGATATAGGGGTGTGCGAATAGTGAATTTTGATGTCGAAGTCGAAGTCGAATAGTTGCCCATGAATTTCTCGAAGTCGAAGTCGAATTCGAATATCGAAGTTTCTCGAATAGTTCCTCGAAGTCGAATATTTTTGTAAATAATGCTATTTTTCCTACCAACAAATTTAAAAAAGAATTCAAGAAATTTAGATTTATATTTTTTAATTAATGTAACAGTATCATACATAGGTAGGTAGCATAGCATGGTATTGTGCCTATAAATAAAAACATACTTTTTACAATGTGGTATTGAACAGTAAAAATTAAATACCTATAGACACCTAAAATTGAAACAATATCGAAATATTGTATGGAATCTCAGCTATAAACAAAAGGAAATTATTCCCCGCTCAATAAGCTTGTGTTGTACCTAAGTTGAAGATAAGGCGTCTTCAAAATGCTTTGACGCGTGTTGCACTTCGCCCTTGCCAGGGAAAAAGAGTTCCAAAGCCGCTTTTCCTTGCTCTAAATTTGCGTAAGCAGATTCCATAGTTCGACTTCTTGTCGGAAATATTTCGCAAAATTAAAAACACAACACAAAACACATGAATTTGCTTGGCACGGCGAATGCAACAAATTGAAATCAGCTGTCTGCTGTTGGTTGACACAAAACGAGTGTTGGCGTTGGAACTTGGAGGGGGGTGTGTATATTGTGCGCGCCGCGCGACCTTGTCCTTGGGCGAGATGTACGCTGATTGGTCAAATGGAAACTTCTTTACCGACGCGCGCGCACTATTCGAATTTGAACGAATACTTCGACATTTCGAAGTGTTCGACATGTAATAAATCAATATTCGACTTCGAGGTCGAATACTTCGACTTCGACTTCGGCCGAATACTTCGCCTAATTCGAATATTCGCACACCCCTAGTTTGATATTAAAGGTTGCGTTAACCTTCCACCAAACATTATTATTTTAGAGCTCTAACTGATAAAAGCTATGGTGTGCAATTACGTTTAGTAATGAACAAGAATAATTGATTGAGTTACAAGTGATAATAAGATCAGTAGGTACTTACTCTTTGATAAAGCTTTCTTCGGTCTTAAGCGTGGATAGGTATAATCTATACCTTGATCTCATTTATCAGCAGGAAATAACTTGTATATAACAGGAATTATGGATCAATAAAGAATTGACTTACTCAGAGTTTTCTTCCAATGTCTCTTCTCGTTTTATAACGTCCTTGTTACACCCCACTAAGAATAGTTTTAAGTACAATGATTGATTACTTGCTACGTTGTGAATTTAGTTTCATGAATAACGGTCAATTAATGTCTGGCCAGACTATCAGTTCTCAGTTAGGATAATGTCCTAGCCAAACGATTACGTAAAGGAACAACTGAAAGATGAATGTCAGCGGGATTCGAACTGGGGACTTGCGTGTGCAATGACTCAAGGTTCACTAGGCCTGCATCGTCTATCATAAATAAGTTCTTTGGCAGTGTTAAACTACTAGAACCGCAAAGTGATTCGATTTTTAGCGTGGTCTCCTAAGAGTGTTCTCTCTAAACTCTTTCTGGATGATATATATATTAATCTTTATTGAATAAAAAGACTCTGCCTCACAAACAAGGTTGCTAAAAAGCACAGAATAATAATCAACATATAAATGAAACTATTACTATTAATACAAAGTGAACTAAAACTACCAATTACAAATTATAAAGGTGATTGCGAAAAAATCTTATAGAACCATTCAAAACACTCAATACTATATCGTCTATAAAATTTCTAATATTTACAATTGAAAAACGTCGACAAAATTCGTAAAAAAAATAGCGGAATGGTTCCTCGAGCGCCAACAAAAAGACCGATGACCTCGATCTTATCGAGATCATATTTCTCTTTAAAGTACGTTATTGTGGGCTCGTAGTGCGCTTTCTTCTCGCTGTTTTTTTTGTCTGGGGCTTAACGTCGCACTGTTCTGCAGCGAGGCTAATGGCGACGGATGAATGATTATGAGGATGATTGGAAGATGATGGTGAAGAGTAGGTAAGGATGGAAGGCGGGAAGGATGCGGTCGTGGCCTATAAGTAGGGTACTTTCCCAGCATTTGCCTGTCGACTGAGGGAAAACCACGAAAAAAAAACCCAGTCAGGAAGGACGGCCGCGGGAATCGAACCCGGGCCTCCGGAATCTTCTCGCTGTTGTTGACATCATCGGGTTGTTGCTTGCTCTTCTCGTATCTGATGGTCGGATCTAGGATGTAGGCTTGACGCGATTCCCGAGAAATGACAATTATGTCAATGCGTTTTGTGCTGCCGTTGTCTGCTAGACAGTGGACCTCCTCGTAGACCTCGAATTGCTTCATTCGTCGAAAGGCGTCGGCGATGGCAGTTCTCACTGCATGATGACGAGTGTTGCGTAGCATGTCGAGATCATGGTCCTTTTATACTCTGTCGGCCGTTGTTATTCACGGACCTTCCTAATTGTTATTGCACATGTTATTGCAGCAATGATCGCTGATTAAAGGGACTTCACTAATGACGCGTGTACCTGATATGTTGACAGACAGAAGTTGTCTTGACAGAATATTATCAGATTTCAATATCATTACAACAGTCAAAGATCCAGGTGATGCTGTGGTGCATTTCATGTACCATCACAATATGTCACAATATATCAATATGTATTTACTATTCCCTAATTCACTCTCACACTATCTTCGCCTTTTTTGACGCACTTCGTTTAGGTAACATATCTCTTAAAACAAAACATTGACAAATTAACAAATTAATAACGAATGTAAGGCACACTCACAAACTAGCTTGAGCGACCTTGCGAACCTAATGCTGACTGTGGGTCAGGATCTGGCTTGGCTTCACAAAGCGTGTATGAGAAAGATAAGGAAAAATCATTTTTCCCAACACAAAAGCAACACAACAAAAATGAACACATTGTATCTAAATGACACGAACAACGTGTTGTTTTTATCCATGTTACTCAAAAGCGTGTTAGATTGATGTACATCACAGAATTGTGTAATAAATTCTTGACACTTAAAATTTATTTAACACGGAATATTTGGTCAAAAACAATTTTTCACACGGTTTTAAAATGTAATTATATAAACACTCTGTGTTACATTTTGACAAGGTGACACAACACTGAATTATCTTGTTTAGAGCAAACATGAGCCTTGTTAAATGCTATGTTGTGTTTTGATCCTCTGAGGACTTCGAATACTGCACCAGGATGACCAAGTAGGTAGTGATCGTTCCAAACATCTTGAACAAAATACAATATGAAACAAAGACTAGCTTTTTAAAAACAGTACATCAGACATTTTCAAAACGTTTTCAGGGATCATTAATGAACAGTTCCTAAAACAAGTTCGAAATTCTTTAAACTTTTGACACTTTCAGTTCCAAATGTGTGTACTTGTACCACATTAAAAGCTTTCTATAAATCTACCATTCAGTATGGTGACCACCAGTATGGTGCTTTCATCAATATGGTGACAGTATGGAGTCCATTACTGTACTTCACGTGGTATTTTGTACAACGCACTGCTGGGTGTTTAATCGTGAACAATACGGAGAATGTAGTTCAAACTTACGGACAATGCCAGGTTTAAGTCCACCGTGAAGAATCCAACAGCAGAGAATTCAATCTTCCTCTGAATCAACAAGTTCGACATATTCGACATCTTTTCACGAGGAAGAAAATTTATCAGAAACATAAAATACAAGGATTTTAAATATCTTTGTTATGTCATTGATATACCTCACTCTGAGCCGCCATATTGGATGAGGCAAGAATGATCTCGCTCAGCACATGTCTGGTCCTCAAGCTCTTAAATAAAGCCAAGGTTAAAAGTCTTCAGTCAGGTATATTTCTCCTTGGGTGGATTGTTTTCAATCACCTTGACCCCTTTTCGGTATTTAAATCTTTAAGCTTCAATCACTGCTCTAAAATTCTCAATTCTGCTGGAATCCAATTCACGGCCATATGGATTAATTAATAGCATGGAATCGGATTGCAGCAAACTATCTTTGCAGCAAACTAATGGAGTTTTAAAGTTATAGTATAGGGCACCCAGGTGGCATAAATAATGTTTTGGGGTTTATACTTTTTATACACTATTTAATCGATAAAATAGTGAAAACTAAATACTGGATGAATTAGAGGGCTGACATGGCAATGATCGACAACGCACTTTGTCGGACCCTATATTTTTGGATACGTGGAAACGTGGATTTTCATGGTTATAGATGAAAGACAAACTTCGGGAAGTAAAGAGTCATCTGTTGGTGAGGTGGGGTACTTACCTTTTCAGTCTTTAACGCATGCGCAGTGCGCACTTCAAACGACTTGGCGTGACGTCATCCCACCCACAGCCTTCTCGAACACAACACGTACATTTATGACAGACACCAAACAGACACTAGTCACTACACACTAGACGGCTGTGGACCTGTCAGGCATTTTCGCATGCGCACTGACTTTCTTAAATGGCCTAATGGTTTACTTGGTTGGCAATCGTGAAGTAAAAATAAAATAAAAATTGCTACTAATCTACAATCAGACTGTTCATGTAAACATCCTATCGAAGTAACACCACCTTATAAAACATTTTTTTCTTAAAGGCCTTAACAATAAGCTTGTCATAATTTATGCACCAATAATCTACATGATTTCATGATTTTATTATTACATTTCAATAGAGCACTTGGACGGCCTTGACTGAAGTTAAAAGGCCCGAATAAGCAAGTGGGCCCGCCCAAAACAAAGACAAAGAAAGACAAAGAAAAAAATATATAATACGAATTAACTAGGAAAACGCTCTGAGTAACGCGTTGATGAGCGAGCACGGATACGCGGAACACCTCGAACCGAAATTATGTATATCGAAAATATCATTAAAAGCCAATAATTCTTGAATTTCGTCAGACTTAAATAATAATCTCTAAATATTCCTAAAATGTTAGTATCAACCTTTATGATTGAACTGTTCCTTTTGTTTATATTCAAAAATCACAGGATATCTTTAAAAAAATATACCTGGGACCACTCAAATCATAATGATATTAGTGTGTACACAATATCAGATCAATCTGTTGAACGGTCATTATTAGTTTCATTTCGTTTTTAAACTTTCTGCTCTAACTACCTTGCCTTGATCTGAAGATTCGAAGTCGCCGTGAATTTGACAGCCAACACGCAAAATGTCCCTAAAATTACAAAAACTTTTGAAAATAACGACAGATTTGACTGAAAATTGGCAAAAATACCTTAAATGTTGGTACCAATGACCATGCAAAGTTTTTAGTTGGTCGGTCAATCGGTTCTAGTTTAAATTTCAAAAATCACAGGAAAAATGGTTTCAAATTTGAACCAATGGGAGGATTTGGCTGAAATTTATTATGATTGGGTACAATGTTGGTTGCAATGTCTTTGCTAAATTTCAAATTGATCAAACCAACCAATCGAAAGATAATTTTTTTTAAATTTGAACCAATCAGGGGATTTAAAAAATATTAGGGTCTGCAACAATCAGAAATGTTACGTACTTGTGTGCAAAATTTCAGCTCGATCGAAGAAAAACTCTGACCTGTATATCGTCAGTAACAGAAAAAAAAAAAAAAAAAAAAAAAAAAACAGAGGTCCGTGCCAAAAGAGCCAAAAGGAGACGCTCGCTTCGCTCGCTCAATTATTGATGATAATACACTAGGAAAACGCTCTGTGTAACGCGTTGATGAGCGAGCACGGACACGCGCAACACCTCGAACCGAAATTATGTCTATCGAAAATATCATTAAAAGCCAATAATTCTTGAAATTCGTCAGACTTGTAGCTATAAAAATCTCCAAATATTCCTGAAGTATTAGTCCCAATAACCATGCAAAGGTTTAAGTTGATCGATTGAACCTTTATGATTAAAATAATGTTCCTTGTTAATATTCAAAAATCATAGGATCTATATAAAAAAATATACCTGGGACCACTCATATGATAAAAGTGTGTGTACTTACACAATATTAGATCGATCTGTTGAACCGTCATATCAGTATCAGACGTTTGAAAGTTGCTCTAACTACCTTGGAACTATAAAGAGTCGAAGTAGCCGTGATCAACATTTTTGAGTAATTTGACAGCCAACACGCAAAATGTCCGTAAAATGTCAATAACGTTTGGATTTAAACACAGATAAGTCTGAAAATGTACAAATATACAGATAATGTTGGTACCAATGACCACGTGAAGTTTTAAGTTGATCGCTCAATCGGTTCTAGTTTAAATTTCAAAAATCATATGAAATATTTTTTTAAATTTTAACCAATGGGAGGATTTGGCTAAAATTTTTATGATTGGGTACAATGTTGGTTGCAATGACTTTGCTAAATTTCAAATTGATCGGAGCAACCAATCGAAAGATAATTTTTTTTTAACTTGAACCAATCACAGGAGCCCGTTCAAAAACGATCCCAGAGACCGCATAGATTACGTTAGCATATGTGCAAAGTTTCAGATCGATTGAATGTGCGGTTTAACTTGGGCTGTGCGGACAAAAAAAAACAAAAAAACAAAAAAACAAAAAACACACAGAGAAAGTGCCATAAGAGTACCGTGGTGACGCTCGCTACGATCGCTCATTAACACTGTTTATTACTGACAGATATTAAAAATGTCAATAAGTTCATACGTTCTTAACTGATTGAGATGAAATTTTGTAAAATAAGAGACAATGTTGGTCTTAATGATCATGCAAAATATGAGTTTGATCAGAATTATCGAAGACCGTTTTCATTTTTCAGCCTATCAGGAGATATTTATTTAAATTTTAACCAATGAATGGATTTCAAATATAATTAGGGTATGCAAACGGAGAAGATTGGTTTTACATGTGTGCAAAATTTCAGCTCGATCGAAGAAAAACTCTGACCTGTATAGCCAAAATATGAGTTTGACGAGATTTATCAAAGACCATTTTCATTTTTCAATCTATCAGGAGATGTTTATTTAAATTTTAACCAATGAATGGATTTCAAAAAAATTAGGGTCTGCAAACAGAGAAGGTTGGATTTACATGTGTGCAAAATTTCAGGTCGATCGCTGAAACGGTGCAACCTGTGTATCGGTTAATAGCGGAAAAAAAAAAAAAAAAACAAAAAAAAACAAAAGAAAAACAGAGGTCCTTGCTAAAAGAGCTAAAAGTAGACGCTCGCTTCGCTCGCTCAATTAAGTGGCCCATACACGGTCAATCTTGAATAGCAAACTTATTTGTGGAGCCTTGAAGTTTGACCATGTGTGGGCCACCCTTAATTTAATTCTTCATGTCCATGTCACCTGGATTGATATGCAAGTCGTCAAGTAAGATTGACCTGTAAGTGTAAGGGGCACTGAAGTGTGTCGAAGGAATGTTTTCTGAGTATTGCTTGTAATCAGAGAACATGATGGACTTAGATTCTCACACATAAGAGCGAGAAGATCTGAGTAAGTTCAGAAAAGTACTAACAGTTCCGGCACGGCATCATCTGGTTATCGTGAGAGAAGAGAAGAAGAAACTATATTATCTTCTTACCTCTATGATATTATGTGTTTGTAATAACAACACAATTAACTAAATTAAGTTCGAAGAGGACAGAATAATAATTGTTTTATACATTGTTTTTATGTATATACAACATACAATGTCTTTGCAAAATATAACAAAATGTTTACAGACTACTGGCAGTCCTAAAGGTTTGCACATCCAAATGTGCACCATTTCAAATACAACGTTTATTCTCCGTTAATAACATTAGTCAAAGATAGTTTTACTAACAGCTAAAGAATCAAACCAAAAAAGAAAACTAAACTTAATTAATAATTTAAAAATGTATCGACGCTTGAAAACATTTCTTGATGCTTGGATCCTTCCATCTCCAGTCGCCAACGTCAAGTTCTGAAGGTCAAGTTGATGGCTCAATTAAACTGAAATCAAAGCAAAAAACTACGTTTCAGAAAGCTCATGTCATTAGTTACATATTTCTAAATCGATTGTTGTCAGTATTGCTGTTTCAATCAGTATTGAATATTTGATCGATATTCTTGTATACAGATTTAGGAATAAAAAACGCATTCCAAACATATTAAGTCCCGACATATTAATACAGATATTTCCAGATATCTATTCGAGTATCAATACTTATCCGTACAATCAGATATGTACCTCAGAAGCAGAAGGCCTGAAGAACATATTCTCGATTTTGCGTTGTAAACTTTTGGAAATATGTTATCACGCTCTATCAATTGCAATTTGACTGATGTCAAGAAAACCTACAGTAATATTGAAGTTTTTTTTATAATTGAAGTCATCTCTTTCAAAATTACGGGTCACCATTAAAATGTGATTGGATGAAGACAGAGAAAGAAGTTTTTTTACCTCACCTCAAGAAGCATTGAATTGGATTTCGGGCATTCTACCTCTTAGGTATTGAGTTAGATACTCACCTCCCCGGTGACCCTGTTTGACCTCTCTTTGTTTGCCTTCTCGATGATCTACCTATCTATTATATTCTATTATATTTCATTCTATTCTATTGTATAGAATACAGTATTCTACAGTATAGAATATGTATAGAATACTCCTCGAATTAGTATGTGCCATTAAATTAATTAGTCATTTTGTTTAATATTATAATACTTAGGAATTATTAATCTTGTTATCTTTAATATTGTATCTATTGTATTGATCAGTACGCTGGATCTGAATGGTCAACCATGTATTTGGACAGCCGTCAATAAAGTTGAATTTACTACTATTCTTTTCTATTCTCTATTATACGCAAAGCGAGAAAACATATTTTTGTTAATATTTTTTGACGCTCATGTATTGGGCTTGATAAAATTTCAACACTAAAGGTGAATGTTCTATAAACATAAATGATTGTTAAACTTGTAAAAATTAGTGAGAAAATGAGACAATGTATCTATGCCATCACAAAGATCGAAGATAATGAAAGTTGGAAAACAAACAACCCTTACCATAATTTAAAATTGATTCCTTAAATTCCTTGATTAATTCCTTACATATTGATTCCGTAAATGAAATAGTTGTTATGTTATTTTATGTTAAACTAGAGGTACCCGTCATGTAATACATGCCAAAGGTAATATTAATTTGTGCGATATTTATGATTTTTTTAAAGTAAAACATTGCTTATTTATAGATATTTAATTTCAATAAATTATAAAGGTGGTGGAAAATTGGAGATGCAAGTGAAATAATAAAATAGGTGTTCATGGGTGAAATTATGGAAATGAAGGATAATGTTGAATATTTTTCATGATGTTTGGAGTATTAGGGAAAACTCTTACAACATTTTACACAATGTTTTGCGTAAAAAATGCATCGGTTGCAGTGGTCGAATGGGGGGGGGGGGGTCGCGGAATATATTGATGATTCCATCCCCCCGGGCTAATTTGCCCACTTCACCATCCCCCCACGAGAGATTAAAAGGCAGCACTTAGTAATGTAATTTGCCTACTTCAAAATAATACCATTTTCAGAGAATTTGTCTATATTTAGACTTATAGACGCCATTTGCCGAGATGAAAATAGGCTTAAAATAACGTCAAAATCGCGTAGAAGCGCACCAAATTAATATCTGACATTTTTTTTCGTAGCTATGCGTCCAGACCAGCATTGGCCTGGGGGCCGTCCCCCATTGATATCATGCAAATGTTTCTTTTTGTAACAATACAATTGTGTAATATTTGTACAGTAGGGAGGAGGGTGACAGGGGAAGGGATGTCAGATCCCCTAGATGTCAGAAAAATATTTAAATGAAAAAAAAATGTTTTAGTAAACTGTGCATTTTGTAAACAAAATGACGTCAAAACGTCTTAATATTGATTTTAAAGTGCCAAAAAACTAAAAACCGCTTGCGGGTAAAGCTGGGTTCCCATACTTTACATCGAATTCGCTTCCGGAATTCGCTTCGCTTTCGCAAAATGGCTACCTTTTAACAAAGGAAATCGTCCATGTTTACATTCGCATGTTCCCGTGTTTCGGTTTCGTTAAAGTTGAGCCAATTTTAACTTTGACGAGACCGAAACGAAACCGAAACAAGTGAATATGCGAATGTAAACATGGACGATTTCCTTTGTTAAAAGGTAGCCATTTTGCGAAAGCGAAGCGAACCGGAAGCGAATTCGATGCGAAGTATGGGAACCCAGCTTAAGGGTTTTTGTTGCATGCCCCCCACACCTTATTGGAGTGAAAACTGTGAAATATAAAAAAAAGGTGAAAATCAAAATAAATCTCAGAACGTCTAAAAATTGATTTCAAAGTGTCAAAAACCAAAAATCGTCCCGCTGGGCAACATGGGGGGCGCGCCCCTCACACCCCCTTTGGCGCGTGGCAAGTTTGTTCCTTCACTTGCCCCCCCCCCCCCCCAGGCAGAAATCCTGCAGTATATAATTGTAATACACCATACTTCCCAAGTTAAGCTTAAACTAACTGTAGTTTAAACTAATGGTAATACTGGTCCTAAGGCCCGGTCTTTCAATACTCTGCTAATGTCTCAATTAGCTCTTAACAGTTAGTTAGTGGTAATTTTAGGAATGTCATTTGTTGTTGCCATGACAATGCAGTCCTAATCAACAGTTTAAAAGTTAGCCGAGTATTGAAAGACACCCTAAGTGGAAGAGTGTTACTAATGTACCATTAACTTATGTGTTTAATAAAGATGACAAGTGGAGCCGTTGTGCCTGAGAGGCAACCCAGGAGGCCAAGTCTTGAAACTTACGCCTTCAGGACGCAAACGCTCTAGGACGTCAACAAGTCCCATTAACTGTAAGAATGATCGTCATTGAAATATTAATTTAAGCCACTTATTTGATTGGCATCCAGCAATCTATTGCAAACAATTTATTAACATTAAAATTTAAATTACAGATGTTATTCAGTCATAAAACCTTATTCAAAATTAAGCTAAACAGTTAAAAGTAGATTTCAAGGTCATCATTCTTACAGTAAATGGGACTTTATGACGTCCTAGAGCGTTTGCGTCCTGACTTCAGGACGCAAACGCTCTAGGACGTACGCCTACAGGCGTAAGTTTCAAGACTTGGCCTCCAAGCGGCACAGGGCCCTGATTCTATAACTCCATTGCGACCGCTTAGCAATTATTTCAATGTTAATCCTTATGGAAGAAATTGCTAAGCGGTCGCAATGGAGTTATAGAATCCCACCTCAGGGGATTCGAATTAAACAGATTTCTCCCACACCATTAGAGCAATCAAGTTGAGGTTTGCACTAACATGTTGATAAGAGATGCTACATGGGTAGTTACTGTATAAGATTTTTATTTGTTGGCCTCATTTTGTGTTACTGTGTGTTTAGTTTAAAAAAATTGTATTTTAGACAGGTCATAAAGACCATTTTAATTAGATAAACAAGAACATATCCACTCCAAATGAGGTTTCACAATGACACGAGCAACATACAGTTGTGTTCATCAGATCGAAGTATCAAAATATATGCTGGAGGGAATACCTTCCTTTCTCCAAAAGTATCAATTGGTATTGAAACAGTTCGGCTTAACAATACTAACGTTGGAGAATATCATTTCCGAAAATTTTAGATCAAAGCTGAAATTGTTTGATAAAGGACTTACCTAGAAGTGAATATTAAGACGTCTGTTCTGACAGCAAGATCTAGTGGTGACGCTTCATGTGAACAACCAGGCTCTTCTTGTAGCTGGTAGCAAAGGCGCAGTGGGTACATTGATAGGGTTTCACTGCTAAGTGTGACTTCATGTGAACAACCAGGTAACCCTTGTATCTGGTCGCAAAAGCGCAGTAGACACATTGATGGGGTTTGACTGCTAAGTGTGAATACATGTGGCTAGCCAGATTGCCCTTGTAGCTGGTCACATAGTCGCAGTGGACACATTGATAGGGTTTGACTGCTTGGTGTGACTTCATGTGAACAACCAGGCTCTTCTTGTAGCTGGTCGCAAAGTCGCAGTGGGCACATTGATAGGGTTTGCCTGCTAAATGTGACTTCATGTGAACAACCAGGCTCTTCTTGTAGCTGGTAGCAAAGGCGCAGTGGGTACATTGATAGGGTTTCACTGCTAAGTGTGACTTCATGTGAACAACCAGATAATTCTTGTATCTGGTCGCAAAAGCGCAGTAGACACATTGATGGGGTTTGACTGCTAAGTGTGAATACATGTGGCAAGCCAGATTGCCCTTGTAGCTGGTCGCATAGTCGCAGTGGACACATTGATAGGGTTTGACTGCTTGGTGTGACTTCATGTGCACAACCAACCCTCTGCTGCTGACACTCGTGTAGGTGCAAAATTTACAGGCATAGGCACGCTCGCTAGAATGAGTGCGCTGGTGGACAACGACGTTGCTCTTGGAGTGCGCTCTATATTCGCATGATGAGCATCGGTGAAACTTCTCAGAGGAATGGATCTTCTTATGTGCTATTAGGTTGTTGCTGGTGGAAGACTTGTAGGAGCAAACATTGCAGGCGTACGCCCGCTCGCTAGAATGTATAAGCTGATGTGCAACGAGGTGGCTCTTGGTTTGCGTTCTAAATTCACATGTACTGCATCGGTACGGCTTCTCAGAGGAATGGATCTTCTTATGTGCGGATAGGCTGCTGCTAGAGGTAGTCTTGAAGGAGCAAACATTGCAGGCGTACGGCTGCTCGCCCGAATGTCTGCGCTGGTGGACAATGAGACAATTCTTCCAGTGCGTTCTATATTCGCATGAAGTGCATCGGTACGGCTTCTCAGAGGAATGGATCTTCTTATGTCTGTATAGGTTGCCACTTTTTGAAGTCTTGTAGGAGCAAACATTGCAGGCGTACTGCTGCTCGCCCGAATGAGTGCGCTCGTGAATGATGAGACTATTCTTCCAGAGTGTTCTATACTCGCATGTACTGCATCGGTACGGCTTCTCAGAGGAATGAGTCTTCATGTTCATTGTCATGTTGTTTCTCGATGTACTCGGATATGTACAAGGTATCTTCTCATTGTATTGGTAGATTGTAGCGAACTGGTCCTGCGTATCTTCCGGAAGAGCCCTGGCAACATCAGGAGACGTCTTGAGCTCACTGTGTCTTGGAAGGTACTTCGATTCCTCATTCAATTCATGTTTTATTTGTGTATTGAACAGGTCTTTGTCGGTACTGAACAATTTTTCATTCTTTATCGATACGTCTTTTATTAGTTCGAAGGACTTGATTGTGTTATCATTAAGTTCGCTGCTGATGTTTGTCTCATCTTCAGGTTCTTGTGGTTCCACCTTGATGATGTAGCTGGGATCCCAGAACTGACTCGACATTGTTTCTTCAAGTCTACAACAATGCAAAGAAGCAAATGTGTTGCAATATATTTAAACTAGTACTACGTTATTTTCTTTAAAGTGGTTCCATCGTTTCGGCATAGGAATGAGAATTTGCTGTAATTCACACCAAAGATTAGTGAAACCATATTACCTACATACAACTAGCAAAAAATATTTGCCCCTTACGGTATCATATAATTAGATATTCTTGATTGAAGATCACCTTTTCCCCCATAAGATTACACAGGGAGACATGAAATTGTCCTGGAAAATTGGCCTTAAATTGCTCCTAAAACCGCAAAAGGAATGACAAATTATTGAAAATAGTCTCAAATTAAAGATAATAATTTTTAGAATAAAACTGCCGTTTGAAAATATAGGGTCACGGGCCAAATAAGAAAGAAACTGTGTACAATGTGTAAAATTTACCATAAATCTGGCAACATTGCACTACACATATGAATTATTTTGGGATAGTTTATTGGAACTTCAATTAAAAACATATAATTGGAGCACACGGCAAGATTTAATTGTTTTATACTGTTGTTTGAGGTATTATTTCATCAGAGATTTGTATGAATTACAGCGAATTCTAAGCACCTTGGCTGGAGCAGTGGGACCACTTTAAGAAGTAATTCTCTTCAGTAATGTACTGTTCAGAATAAAAATAAGTGACATGAGTTAATCCATTAGATCATTATTAAATAATTAAATCAGGTAAACTCTACGCATTTTCGGTATTGTCGAAAAATTCGAGCTCTTTTTAAAGCATTAATAATTATTTTTAACTCAATATGCTATTATTTACATGAAACTAATAAATTAAAAAAACTCAAAATAAACAATAAGTAAGTACCTAACCTAATATTTGTAACAGGTCGTTCACATTCTTAGTATGCCAATTTATTTAGTTATGTCCATTCCTTGTAGATGAAGTAGATGAAGATGAAGATGAAGTAGATGAAGATGTAGATGAAGCACAATTGAATTAAGGTATATGGTTTATGGTAACAGTAAATAGTGTTAGTGAATATGAGAAATGAAAGATACTGTTATAACGTTATCATGCACAACTGTCACAAGCGTCACAAGGTTTATAATATTAGGAATATACTGAAATAAGAAATCAACTTAATCTATTTCTTATTGCAAAACACTATTTCACCTTTAACAAACCAATTAGAAGAGAGCAAGGTAAATGTCAAAGTCAAATTCATACGGGAAGCTGAAAAATCTTCTGAATAAATGCCATTAGAAGCATTTTGTTTGATATTTGTGCCTAGTCTTGCTTATAATCTTTGTGTTTCCATAACATTTCTCCATCAATTATTTAATTTTTTCATTGTGAAATATCCTCGTGAAATAAAGCAGTTGTACACTGGACACTGTTATAACATCTTAAACACTAATCACTTAACCTTATACCATACCTATCTTATTTTAATTGTGCATCAGTCTTTACAGACAGATTTCAGGATGCAAATTTCACGATGTATTTACTAATGGTCGGTGACAGGCTAAGTTGAATCTTGTAGCATTGCCAGGTATAGGCCAGCCCATGCTAGCGCGGGTTAGTGAATGGGCCGGCATACCTGGCAATGCTACAGGATTCAAATTAGCCTGCCCCCTACTTAAATTTCTTACATCTTTTGACTAATGCCCTTCTTCGAATAATTGATTTAGTTGCACGGTAATTTATTAAAACAAACAACATTACAAAACATGACAGCTATTCTGAATTGTGAATTGGTAAAACAAGACGACGTAAACAATGAATGATATCACATAAAAACTATGAATCTAGGTTAGATTGTACCCTACCTTACTTGTCATTTTACTTTTTGAAATAGGTCTATTTATGAGGATTTTACATTTTGAACACGTTTAGTACAATTTTTGTAGGTCCAGCAAAGTTGAAAGTTCAAAACTCATATTGATTCACTTCACTATCAAAATGTGTCGATCAAGAATCAGTTTCCAGCAAAACGTTTTTGTTCTTGTTACAAACTGGTCCAAGTGACATGTAAAGTAAATAGACACCAAATAGTAATGAAATATAAAGAATGTATAGATATTTACCAAAAGCAGCACCCAGACGTATGTTACGTTACTATTCCTGAATGATTAGAATGCCGCCAGAAGAATTCAGTTGAGGTTATGTGGTTACTTCGTTGGTAATGAATGATTAAAGCGATTACAAGTGGTTGGAATGGAATATACTTTCAAGAAATACAATGAATATATATATATATATATATATTATATTTGTTAATTAGTTATTGTTTAGTGAATCTGGATAAAATGAACAATGTATCGTACGCACAAGACATCTGTTCATTTGTCAGTTGTCACAAAGTAGACAAATCTGTTCTGTTGCCTGGTGGTAACTGACATCCAGCCAGCCGGGAAACTCAAAAGATGAGTTTCAGAAGACCGTGAGGTTTAAAAATACGCGCGAAATAAGCATTTATTATTGACAGGTATATTTATTTTTATCTTTTGTAATGAAATAAACATTTTTGTAAAGATGCCCATACACGGTCAATTTTGAATAACAAACTAACTTGACAAGCCTGATATTTTGATCATGTGGGGGTCTTTCAGTGAATCTTGAAGAAGCTCAAACAAGGACAGAAAATGCTTCATTTATGTCTTCATGCCATGGTCACATGGCTTGACATGCAAGTCGTCAAGTAAGATTGACCGTGTATGGGGCACTGAAGGGTTTTGAAGGAGTGTTTTCTGAGTATTTCTTGTAATCAGAGAATAAACTAAGATTATCACACATAACAGCGAGAAGATCTGAGTAAGTTCAGAAGAGGACTAAAGTTCGTTCACGATAAGAATATCACTGACGTTTTAGTCGATCACGTCGTTCATTGGTCAGTCACTTGAACACTGCCCTGTCAATGGCAAGACTTTCTTCTTTGTATTATTGAAATTGTATAAATTATGTCAAATACACAATTTTTAATAGTAGTAAATATTAGGGTTGGGACTTGACATCGATTTTTCGATTTGACATCGATGTCGAATGATATTTTGAGTTTCGATTCGACATCGATTTGAATTGTTTAATCAAATAATCGTTTGACATCGTTTAAAAAATTCCGAGAATCAGCGCGCAGTATTGTAGAGCTGGCAACAGTGCAACGCGCCTCTCAAGATCAGCTGAGTGGCATGCTTCCGCCCTTCCTGCATACCGCGTGTGCAGTTGAGGGTGGGTTGGTCAGTTGTCTCTTGCCATTCAGCGCGTGTTGTTTTTATTCTCTCGTGAAAGATTGTTTCCACGCAAAAAAATAATAATCCCGCCGTGGAGACGAAGTGAATTGTGGAAAGTTTTCGAGTTTGAAGTGAACATTACGGGCAACATTGCTAAAGGATGTTGAATGCAGACAATGTTACCTATGCTTCACGGGATATATTCCGGCAACAAGTCTAATAAAACCATGAATTTGCAACTGGATTTGCAACGAAATTTTTTCATTAATTGTTCCCTTTTACATAAATAAATGCTTGTACGTTATTTGAAATGAAAAAGTTATTTATTTCAATCATTTCCTCGTCATTTGTTGCCGCGAGGGGGGTGTGAGAGGGACATCTCTAGCGCTGGAACATGGCCTTGGGCAGACGCAATTGCAGTGTTGCCACATTTCGCCGTAATTATTTCGATGTGGCCCATTATTACGATGTCAAAATTATTTCGATGTCGAAATTATTTCGATTTGATGTCGAAATCTTCAGTTTGACATAAATATTATAAAAATTCAAGAAAATTGATTTATTTTTATCTACAGCCGTATTATACACATTTTTTGATTATTAAGCGAGCGGAGCGAGCGTCTCCACTTGACTCTTGCGGCACTTTCTCTGTGTGTGTGTTTGTTTTTTTTTTGCTGGTTCAACCCAGGCCGCACCGGTCAACGTATCGATCTGAAATTTTGCACACACCTTCATCTCATACTAACTTAGACCTGTATAGTTTTTGAGAAAGATCCGTTCACAATAAAAAAAATCGCGTTTTCCCATATAAATAGCATTGTAGGTTCGAGGAGTCCGTTGCGGCCGCCCGATGCGCTCCATTCAAAACAACTCGGAAGCAAGCAGCTGTCTATCTATTATTGTTTGAATACGTAACAATTATTTCTTTGCGGTTAGATAATAGTTAAAGCAATACATGCGAGGTTATACTTAGGGTTTATTTTATTATTTTTGAAGATGTAGTTAATAGGTATAGGTATTTATTGTTTATGAGAGTTTTAACATGCAGTCTTACTTCCAATCTTTTCAAAGGCTGAGCAAATTATTTGTAGACCGATGAAATGTCTGCTTGATTGTAGAAATAGATTGGTTGGTTGATAATAGGGAAGTCTCGTGAAGATTAGAATTCAGAATAATATTTATTTTATGAAAGTTGAGATGTTGCTGAACACAGATGTGGTATTATTTTTGTTGTTGGACGAACAGTTCTCATGTAATTAATTTACAAAGTTTGATAGATCTACTCTCATTTAAAAACAGGAAAATTGGCAATGACATCACAGTTTGCTATATTGCCATGGTAACAAGGGAATCCCCATGTCAACACAATGTTCAAGACTTGGAAATGACATCACAGTTCTGATTCTTGTTAAAGGCCGTTTTTCCGGCCAAAAATCCTATGATATTTGAACTCGATTTTTATGAATGAAAATTTAAGATTTCACAGGTAATAAGTGTATTTGACATTATTATTTGTGTTAATTTATAGAAATTTACAAGAATAAAATTTCAGGAGACTTCGCTATTGAAATTATGTTTATGAAATATTTATTTCATTTGTATCAGATACAATGTGTTAGGTTTGTGTTAGGTAAGCAATGTGCTAGAAGAAATAAGCTCTTTTATACGGAACGGCAAGTAATTGTTTGGATAATGCTTCTTAAATTATGTTTGCTCATATTAGCACTTAGATAATGGCCTATTTTGTGGTTTGAATCTCTGTATTTTTTATTTATAATAATTCCATAATACCTACGTACCTAAATACTGAAATAAATACACATGAGTGTGTATCATGTTGCAATGACTTGCAATAACTGTTGCAATAACTTGCAATGAGAAACAAATTCAGTTATTTTTTATATAATTTAGTGGATCGTGCTTCTAGATTTCAGTTGTTTTAGGTATATTATTGCCGGCTTTTAAGGAATTATGGTTCGAGGTTTTGCACGTATCCGTGCTCGCTTATCAACGCGTTACACAGAGCGTTTTCCTAGTTATATTGATATTTACATGTTTAGGAATACGTTCACTTGACTACGGTAGTACACGCCGCCATTACGGCTTGCTATTCTAATCGTGAATGAACTTTAACAGTTCCGGTTTGAATTCAGCCCTGAGCAGGACTGTATCATCTGGTGATCGTGAGAGAAGAGAAGAGGAAACTAGATTTATTAAGTTCAGTTCGAATAGGATATAATAATAAATTGTTTTATACATTGTATCTAGTGGAGCGGTCGCTCCACCCAGCCAAGTCGTACCGTACACTCACACGCACTCAACATACCGTAAATGCCTAATAACTGAGGAGCAGACCAACCACTTTTACTGTAAGCAACAACATGGCATTTTCGGCCTACTGGATCATAAAATTGGAAAATCTCACATTGTTGTGAAATATCTTAATTTCGAGCTATGGCCCACCCCACTCCATATACTAAATTTGGGAACAATAGGTTATGCCATTTGCGTGCTAGAGGGCCGTGAAAACAGTGAAATTTCACCCCTTTTAAAACCTATCTGATGATGATGATATCAGGAAACACCGCTATCACCGCCACAGCCTAAACGGCTTAGCCGATCGATCTGAAATTTTTACCACATGTGCACTTTTGGCGTGCACTTTTGGTTTTTTCTGTGAGGACAAAAAAAAACCAAAAAAACAAACAAACAAACAAACAAAAAAAAAAAAAAAAATACACAGAGAAAGTGCCATAAGAGTACCGTGTCGCTACGCTCGCTCAATAAAGTTGACCGTCTAAATTGTTTAGCGCTGGTTACGTTTAAATCTATTAAGACGTTATTAAGATATGATGTCATTTCTGGTTTCAAAATGGCGGCTTCCGGTTGGTTTTATATCAAGTCAAATAAAATCACAAAAGAACATACGTTACATAAATATCAAAATAATTGGATCAAATTTGTTGCCGAAATGCCAATCGATGAATTAAATTTCATGACGTCATTTCCGGTTTTGTTAACATAAATTTTAGTCTGTTGCTATTGATAATCCATATAGATGACCGTCCGAATCGTTTGGCGCTATTTTCGTTCCAATCGGTCCAGCCGTTGTTGAGATATGACGTCACTTCCGGTTTCAAAATGGCGGCACAAAAAATTCATGGGGTGAAGGTTAAATCAGACGCCAAAAGTGCACACGTGGTAAAAATGTGAGATCAATCGGTTCAGCCGTTTATGCTGTGGCCTGTTTACAGGATTTGAATTCCAGGAGACTACTACTACTACTACTACTACTGAGATTATTATTATTATTATGAAAACCGCCCTAAAACACTGTTTTCACGGCCCTCTAGCGTGCAAAGGGCGTAACCTATTGTTCCCAAATTTGGTATATGTTGTAGGGTGGGCCATAGCTCGAAATTAAGATATATCGCAACAATGTGAGATTTCCCAATTTTAAGATCCAGTAGGCCGAAAATGCCACTTTGATGCTTACAGTAAAAGTGGGTTTGCTCCAGCCTTTATATGAGAGTGTGCGCGCCGAACGACTTGGCTGGCGTGGAGCGACCGCTCCACTAGATAAACCATTACAAGCTATGGAATTATTTTCATTGAACTGTTCTGAAGACTCGTACAAAGCCTTATTTATTTTGTTAACAATTACATTGGTAAAAGATATTGATAAAAATCGATTTAAAAGAGAACTTAAAAAAATAGAGAATGTGTCCAAAAGTGCAGAATGGTGGAGACGCTCGCTACGCTTGCTCAACTAAGTACGTATTTTAATAGTTTATGTCAGGAATTGCTATTACACTTACGTGTTGAAAGCCGAGCTTCTGTTAGCATGCAATGATGTACCGAGTTGTACGTTTACCGTTGATGGCACGAATAGATAGAAGAAATGCAGATTAAAATAATGTTGAAATCGTTCGAGTACCACTTTACAATATTAACAAACTCCATAAAACACTACGTGTAAAAACAGCAGTCAAGTTTACTCTAATTAATAAAAAAGGTGCGTGAAGTTAACCCCCCCTCCCCAGCACAAATTCTGGGACCATGCGCAAAAATGTTAGCCCAATTTGTGCTACAACCCTGTCAAATTTTTAGAATTTATGATCTACTGGTTGCCGAGATATCAACCCCTAATGATGGGGGGGGGGGTCAATTCACGCTCCCCCCCCCCCCCCCCCCCCCCCAATGTCAGCACCATGTCCCATGTCCCCATGCTGGCCAGTGTCTTGGCCAGTAGACAGATGTTTGGCCAGCAGTCAGGTGTGTTGGCCAGCAGAGAGATGTGTTGGCCAGCATACAGATGTTTTGGCCAGCAGACAGATGTCACCAAGCAGATGTGTTGGCCAGTAGGCAAACAGAAACAGTATAGGTACACATCAGCAGATACGTAATGTGAAAATGATATCAAAGTCATTTCGCACGAACGTCTTTTGTTATACACCAACAAAGCTAAAAAATTTATTTTCCTATAGGGTGGCTATTAGAGCGGTTAATTTGACCATGGAGTTATATTATTTGACTGTTGGTCGTTGGAGTTTGCAATGGAGTGATTCTCACTCACGCAGGTATAGCCACTAGATAAACGCTCTGTGTAACGCGTCGCTATGTGTAACATGCGCATTGATGCGTTTGCAAGGTCATGCGTCCATGTACGCCAGTACTATTTATAACTCCATGATGCGTCAAAGTTGCAGTGATAACATATCTGAAATTTGCTTCAATACATTTTACAAATATTTCCAAATACGTATAAAAACTTTCGAAGTTTAGTCTGAAAATTAACAGAAATACCTTATATGTTTGTGCCTAACTATTATTTTTAGCCTGGAGACATTTGCCCTATTTTGAGATTGTGTCGTCATGTGAAATAATCCATTTTGGGGCTCTTTCCCCTCTTTTCGAGGTTACAATGTCATTTTGTCAGCCAAATTGGAATCCAAAAGCTACAAATATCTTATGAATATACTGCTCATAGTCATACGTAATAATTGCGCAATTTTTTTACGTACGAATATTTTGCATTGTTTGTAGTTCTCTAAGTAAAAAATTAGCCACGATGAATAATCGAATGAAAGTATTCTGATAGGGATGTTGAATTGGAAGGGTTAAGATTATAGGTTTAGGGAGTTGTATTTGGGTTGCGCGCCTATTTTCCTTCAATAAAATACTTCCAATAAAATTATAGGATATTAAATCTGTTTCTCCTTGATTTGAAAAATCAAAGAAAAAATGTTTTTACTCATGTTGCAGAGGGTACAACTGGAGTAATTTATGTGTGTTTTGTACCCCGCCGCGAAAAAACAACAAAAATAAAAAATGTTCGACCATGGGAACGAAGATCTACTGATCACACTCACTGATTTACTGATTTACAAATCTATCTGTGAAATTTTGAAGACAATCGGTCAAGCCGTTCAGAAAAACGTAAGGGTAGAGCGTTCACTCTTCAAAAAACTTTATTTCATTCTTTCAGATTAAATTAATTGAATTTTCTGGAGAAACTAAGAGCCCGATTTTGTCTAGAAATCAATAGGCAGACAAACAGGATAACATATAGATTCAACTTTTGTGAAAAAAATTTACCCGAACTGTTATTTCGTTTAACCACTCAAAGAACACACATAAAACAGAGATTCGAGCTACCTATATAAGTTGCAGTTGTGACATCTATTCTATGGTAACATACTCTATAGGGGTCATGACTAACTACTGTGTAACAACCTAACCTAGAGTCGTTCAACTTAATCCACTAGTAACGTATCGCAGCACAATCTGAATCTTATACCGAGGAAGACTTCAACTTCAAGTTTTTATTGAAAAAATTATAATATTACAATGACATGGCCTCATTCTATCATGACCCAAAAAAGCAAAACTGTCCCTTACATTGACGTCTAAAAATGAGCACTATTTGTAAAAAAAAAAATCCATCTATAAATAAGTAGTTCAACAAGGAAAATTAAATGTTTGATCTGCTAAATGTATACACATCTAATTAGAATTACTTTTCTTACTTCCTTCTATGTGGCTTGAACTGAACTAGTTTGAACTCTTTGCATCAATTGAGTAAGAAAGATTGCAATGTGTGCTTGAAGTAAATAATCCAGAAATAAATTTCTTGTATCTCAGAATACTGTTTTTACATGTTTTCCTCCCCTCAAATATTTCATTGAGATGACCTGTTCCATTTTCAATAAGACTTTTCCAAATAAAACAAATTATATTTTAATAAATCAAATCCTCCCACATTCGAGGTGTTGAACAATATGTCAACTAGGCAGCAGGAAAACGAACATTTTAGTTGTAAACAAACCATTTCGCACACTATAAAGCATTTGGGCAACGCAATGTTTCAGCATCATATCATCTGACCGACGTCTTGAACATCTCATTGAGGACCTTCTTCAACTGAACAGCTGGAAGAAAGATATAAATGTTTTGTACGAAGATTGTGATAGTACTTGCGCTGACTTCACTAGCTGTTGTTCAAGTAAGAGAAACCTATCATTACAATTTCAAAAGCTCATAAAGAAAATAAAAATCGAAACAGGACTAATAAGTTTTTATCGTTGTTAATCATAGTATAAACTATAATTTTAATAATAATAATAATAATAATAATAATAATAATAATAATAATAATAATAATAATAATTATTATTATTATAATTCATTCATTTTCAATATTGTATAAGCTTCAAGCTTGTATGTGGAAAGTACTCAGAATGTAAAAATAGTTAATTTTCTCTAGAAGTGTATGAGTTGAGGAAAGGAAGAACTACGTATTTCAAACAATTTCAAATTTGAAATATTGAAACAATTTTCATATTTGATATTCCAGTACCTTACATCTAGTGGAGCGGTCGCTCCACCCAGCCAAGTCGTACTATACACTCACAGTCACTCAACATACCGTAAATGCCTAATAAACTGAGGAGCAGACCAAACACTTTTACTGTAAGCAACAACATGGCATTTTCGGCCTACTGGATCTCAAAATTGGTAAATCTCACATTGTTGCGAAATATCTTAATTTCGAGCTATGGCCCACCCCACTACATATACCAAATTTGGGAACAATAGGTTATGCCATTTGCGCGCTAGAGGACCGAGAAAACAGTGAAATTACACCACTTTCTGATTCTGAAGATGATGATGATTCTGATGATATCACGAAACGTCGCTATCACCGCCACAGCCTAAACGGCTGAACCGATCGACCTGAAATTTTTACCACATGTGCACTTTTGGCGTCTGAGGTGCCTTTTTATAAAACCAACCGGAAGCCGCCATTTTGAAACCGGAAGTGACGTCATAACTCAAAAACGTCTGGACCGATTAGAACGAAATTAGCGCCATTCGATTTAGATGGTCATCTATATGAAGTATCAATAAAAAAAATATTATTTTCTTATTTTCTAAACCGGAAGTGACGTCATAAATACGCAATATTTAACTTACTTCAACAAATTATACTTAAAATACGTACATAATTAACTTACATTGTAACATAGACAATACAATTTATATATTCAAGGTAGCAGTGTTCTCGGCCGCCATTCCTGAAACCGGAAGTGACGTCATATATCTAAAACGCCTGTACCGATTGCAACTGAACTAGCTCCTGCGTATTCATTCTGCTATTTATTTGAAAAATCAATTGTGAAAAATGAATAAATAAATTAATGGTACCGGAAATGGCGGCAGGAACCACTAAATGAAACCGGAAGTGACGTCATATATTACAAACGGCATGACCGATTTTACGGAAATATAGGGATTAGGAATTCAGATGGTCGTTCATGAAGGTATCAACTAGATAAAACTAGATTGTTTTCTTATTACCTATACCGGAATTCGGCCGCTATTTCAAAACCGGAAGTGACGTCATGTATCGAAAACGGCTGGATCGATTATAACGAAACTTAAGCTATTCTTCTTGGATAATCATTTTCATCTTATACCAAACGCAACTTTTCATAGTAACCAAATCGGTTGAGGCGTATTTTTTTAAAGAAATTATTCCCTGCTCGGACATGTGCTACAAGCTGTATGAATAAACTAACAAAAGAAGTGATATCCCAGAAAAAACACTCCGTGTAAAAATACCAGCCAAGTCTCTTTAACTATAAAAAAAAATAGACGAAATCTAAAAATTCAGCACTGAAAAGGAGTGATATCAAAAAAGGAGCCAAGTCAACGAATTTTCCAAATTTTAATCGTACCATTGAAATAAAAATATCAACCCCCGAGAAATACTTAAAAAAAGGACTTGGCGCATCGTTTTTTTAAAGACATTTTTCTATTCTTAAGCTTATGCCACTCACATACTACGTAGTTCAGAAATGCCTAGAAAAATTGGGACAAAACTTTCAAATTAAATATTGAACATTCTGTAAAATATTTTAAATTTAAATATAAGTACGCAAAGAAACATAGCATTGTCTTACAAGCAATAAATACAGAACAGTTGTGTTTGTGATTGGTAGGTACCTATAGTTTTGTGGGTACATCAACATACCTACTACAGCATTATACTTTGAACCTTCTCGCCGTGTAATTAATTGCTATTAATTAACATTTTATACCAAAAAAATTCATAAATTACATAACGTATTACTTTAGATAAAAATCTAGTCAGTAATTATTTGAGCAGCATGGCTCAGTGCACTAGTCACTTATACAAATCTCATTGACGGCCTTCTTGTAATGAGCGCTTTCGCTATTTCCCTCAGTCACGATATTGAGAAGTATGATTGATTAATATGACCCTAGAAATAGTGGCAATAACGAATAGACTAGGCCGCTTCCGTTTATTCGTTATTCGTTTATCCGTTTATTTCCTCTGAATATTGACAAAATACCAAAACTGCCAGTAGGTAAGAGTACTAGTTATATTAAAACGTAGTATGATTCGTCGATAATGAATGTGATATACTCAGGAAAATATACTTGTAGAGTTCTTCCTATACTTTTAGGATAGAAAAGTGTCTTTAAAAAAACGATGCGCCAAGTCCTTTTTTTAAGTATTTCTCGGGGGTTGATATTTTTATTTCAATGGTACGATTAAAATTTGGAAAATTCGTTGACTTGGCTCCTTTTTTGATATCACTCCTTTTCAGTGCTGAATTTTTAGATATCTTCTATTTTTTTTTTATAGTTAAAGAGACTTGGCTGGTATTTTTACACGGAGTGTTTTTTCTGGTAGCATAATACTCCGCAGTAATTATACTGCGATAAATCCGTCGACCTACTTTGCTTTCCATTTTTCAATAGCCTAAACCTTGGTATTAAAACTTTAAACTTTCAGAACAAATAATTTGACCTCTCTTGTTTTGGTAGTTTCAATTTTATTTTGGTTTTTGCCCGGGCTGGAAGATAATTATAATTACTTCGTTTTTGGTGTTTGTAAATTTGAAAGTTAATTTTAGGATCGATCTTCCACAGGCTGAAGTTGAATCTCGTGGTTTTACAATGTCAGTCAATAAGTTTATAACACCTTGTTTGTTGTCCCCACAGGCCAGAAACAAGCATAGAAAGTCATCTACCACCACGACAACAACCCCTACTACAACATATGCTACGTCACAAAATCCCTTCGTGTCATCCCCCGATCCAGCCATCGTCGCCGCCATCATCCAAGCCAACGCCGCCTTCTTCAGCGCCTTGGACACAGCGAAAGCCGACATTTCCGACGTCCTGGACAGAGTCAATATCACTTCCGCCAACATCACTGCCTCGATCCCCATCGACGACGACCTCCAAACTCAAATCCTCCAAGAAGTCAACAAGGTCCTCGTCGACCTCCAAAGCAGCGTCGACGCCGCCCTGGCACTGGCGGGGACGGACGTCGTCGTCGTGCCGGGATGTAGGAACTCCGAGAGCGACGGCGTCGACGCGATCCCCGTTCTGACAGCCACACACCTCCAGTATTGCATTGCCAACATTGTCTATCTAGCCGACTCCTACTACGCGAGGGCAGAATATCAGCGAGATTCTACGCTCAAGTCATTGTTTCGTTACTACTCTCAAGAAATGAAGAATTGCTGGACCTATGACGATGTGGTGGTAGAGGAAGCAGTGGACTGTATTCATGGTGTAATGGCAGAGAAAATAACATATGTAACTAGCATCGTACTTGGGGCGCAAAGAGTAGCAGACTTCTTGGAAAGCGTCGTAGGAAATCTACACGGACATCTTCTCAAGTGCAACATCGGGATCAGTATTCAAATTTGCGTAGCTGACGGTTTACAGAAAATGATTTAAATATGCATTTAATACAGAATACTAATAATACTCTCAATATGACAAAATGATTATTAGGTTAGATTGGCAATTTGTAATAAAATCGGGTAAATACTTTACATTGAATGTAGCGGTGTAAATCTGTTCGCCTCTTTCTGTCCTGCTTTCCTTTGTTCAAGTTTGAACTCCGAAAGTGTTTCGCATCTTAATTTCCTTGAGATTAATATCAATTATTGTTGTTGACATTAGTTGTAACTTGAGGGGATTAGAATCAAAACCAAGTCCAAACCAAGACCAAATAAAATGTGTCTTCCACTTACGGCATTTATAAGAAGGTTAATTATGTAAAAAGTAATACATATCCCAGAAAAAAACACGTTTTAAAACGTTTTAAAAAGGCAGCCAAGTCTCTTCAACTAAGAAAAAAATTAAAGAAATCTAAACAGCACTAAAAAGTACCAAGTGATATGAAAAAATGGGCCAAGCCAAAACTATTTAAAAACCAAACAATTATACTTTGTGCATAATTTTTTGTGTTTTAAATGCATACTACAGATATAGGTAGGTAGTATGCAATGATTTCTGGCCTACACGTCTACAATATTTATACACAACACGCAAAGTATTATTTTGACTTTTTAAATTGTTTTGACTTGACCCTTTATTTGATATAACTACTTTTCAGTGCTCAATTTGAGATCTTTCAATTTCTTCTTAGTTGAAGAGACTTGGCTGACATTTTTACACGGAGTGATTTTTTCTGGGATGAACTTTACTTGAAGTAGATAAATTGCAGAAGATAAGTCAATATTTTAATGCGGCCATCAACTTAAAAATGGCGTTTCACAACAATCATTTTCATTATTTCATCCATACAATAACATAATGATAGAGCAACTGTTGCATAAAATCAACTAAATATTCGTGTAATCAAAATTTCAAGTAAGAGGCTGTCGCATGTGAAAGAAACTGTTGAAATGGTTGTTGAGCACTCAGTTATATTATCAGTCACTTTGTACTCCTCATGCTAGAACACTGTTAGAACACTGTGTTATTGAACACTATTAGAACACGGTTTAGCACACTTCGTTATTAGAACACTATTAGAACACTGTGTCTCTAAATGGGATTTTTCTCTTGGTTACATACAATTAAATAATACAAAAAACAGTTGAAGTTTCAAACAATTATGAAGATTAAAACACATAATTCAATAATCTTGTGTAAAATCAAATATAATAAAATAATTCATAACATTCTGGGTATGTGCTTACATAAATTACACGATTTGAAAAGACAGCTGCTATACCTTCTCTTCGAAATGTGCTGTTTTTTATTTCTTATTTATTCATTTAAAGCGATCGAAGCGAGCATCTCCTTTTGACTCTTCTGACACGGATTTTTTGTCTGCTGCATACTTCCTCGCCGCCTCCCCCAGCGACGACCGACGCTGAGCTCCACAAGAAGGAACGTCGCGGCGCTCGCGACGCCCGCGACTACTATCGTGAAGATAGGAATGAGTTGCCAGAGGGTGACGCTATACAGCGGACTCTGGGTGAGCTCTGGCAGATCTGGCAATAAGCTGTGGTGCTCGCGGTTGATGATCCCATAGTTCCTGAACATCAACAAACTAAGGGCAGAAAATTGGAGAAAAATAATTAAAATTACAAATGGTGGCAGATGTGGGATAACCTAATTTAAATTGACAATCGCAAGCTTTGGTGTCAACTTACCATTACGAATTATTGATACGATATAATAAAAAATATATGAGATCGATTAACGGTGTAAGAGTTCCAGGGCCACAGCAGCCGAAAAGATTGTTGATGATGACGATGACGAAAATAGCGTGATTTGAATTTCATATCTCTGAATGATATGGCATCAAATTAAAGCATGAATAGGCAGATGTAGGAGCGTTGTATTCGCCTTCAAGCTTGCATTTTTAAAAATGTAATGTGTTTAAAAGTATTTCTATTCAAAAGGTGACGATGTATTACTAAAATAATGCTAGGTAGATGATAAGGAGGAGGAGGGAGGGGGGGGGAGGAATGGTTAAGAGTGGAAGGTGGAAAGTAGGCATCGTGATCAACCCCGAACATCTGGCGAGCTCGTATAGAGCCAACCTTGTCCATGGTTCGGTGTAAAAGTTAAGCACAAGCAACTAATGGTAAGTTGTAACAGAATTGTAAAATCTTACAGGCGGTCGATATTGTTTCGATACGGACTCTTCTTCGGTAGAATAATGCCCGAATTGATCGGTATCTTCGCATACGGCAAAGCGATCACCTCGCATTCCAGCGAGTCAGCCATCGCCAAGACGAGATTCTCAGAAGTGAAGAACCCGTATTTGGCTTTTCGGCAAACGTGTCCCATACCCTCCTCCACTGTCTTCGGGAACCTGGCGGCGTGTGACTTTACGAGCTTGTCGTAGATCTCACTCAGGAGGGCGTCGTTGCTGGACTGGAACAAGGAAGTCGTCAACAATGTTCCTCATTCCCTCCTCCACTGACCATTAATATACTTATACAAAATCTAGTTTCGCTCACCAAACGCTAAATTTGTCTTAAACTAACTACTGAGTGTAAAGATCCACAAAGTTAACTGTAGTATGCATATGATTACAAATTACACTTTTTAATATTGGAATAACAAAGATGGTAACTTACGTCAAGTATATTCGAGTGACCGGAGTTGGCCAGAACTCCCACCTTGTAAGATCCATCCTTGAGGAGCCCTTCAAGAGATTCGAATGGGAGGGGAACGATCTGCGCGGTGAGAGAGGATATGAGTTCAGCTGCGTAGGCGGCGTAGATGATGATGGAGGCGACGGCCGCAAAGCAAAGTATGATCCTGCAGGAAAGCGATCTCGGAGGCGCATCGACGCCTTGCTGACACAGGAAACCGAGGATGCAGAGCAAAGAGTCGCCGACGTCGTAGGGTGCCGTCCCGACGTCCTCTTGACCGTAGCGTCGTGCCACGCGGTACACCAACGTCAACATCCCGCTGACGAAGACGACGAGGAGGACGGTGGCGAGCCAGAGGGTCGGGGAGAATGGAGCGAGGAAATTACTCCAGACGAGTTGGAGGGTCGTGGGACGGCGGATGTACACTTGGAGTCTGTGGGAGGTAAAATGAAATGATTAGTGATCAGAATATGTCTACAGCCCCACTACACTATAAAAGTGGGAAACCACTATATTTGAGTAGTATAGGAAAAGAGTGTTATGTGTAAACAAATTTCGAAATATTCCGCTATACAGAAATATGTTTTAAGGGTACTGCAACGGTACCACTGACTACAAATATCATGGGTGTCCACGGGGGGGGGGGGGGGGGGGGCAAGGGGGGGGCTTGCCCGCTTCCCTGAATAACAGGAAAACATCAATTTTTCGTAGTGTTTTTCGTATGGTTTCAAAAAAACTCAAAATATATTATATGCCCTGCGGGGCAAGGTCATGGGCATGCGCTCCAGCACCACACAATGTAAAATTTTAAAAAATGTTGAATATTTCAACAAAATAACCTCAAAACGTCTCAAAATTGATTTCAAAGGTTCAAAATCCAAAAAACGCCCTGCGGGGGAGGGTGACGTGCGCGTCCCCTACATCCACCTTAGCCCTGTGAAAATTGGTTTCCTTGCCTTTCCTGCGAACGCCCATGCAAATATAAAAACTCTATAGACTTGCAAGGAGGCTCATTGGCTGCGTTATGAATGGGCGAAGAAAACGACTACGAGGTCGGTAATTATAAGTATTTCAGTCCTGTCCATCAGGCAATAGAAAATGCAGGTTTTCTTGATAAAAGAAATATCCGGTATTTACCGATTTTATTTTAGAACTATTGCAATAGAATTACCGAGAATAAGAATATTCATTCCAAGTTTCAGCTTTATGGTTTGCTTGGCCACAGTACCTGGACAAAATTATTTCACTAATTTTAAGTGCGGACGTATTTTAAAAATATTTTGCTTGACCCTCCTTTTAATCTCAATACTTTTTTACAAGTTTTGTTTTTGTACAGTTAGTATTTACTTGGAGTGAGTTATCGAAGAAAACTGGGTAACTTCCCGTCTTAGAAGAGTCATCGACAACAAATTCACAGCTACATCAATCTCCTTGTCAATGACGAGTTTCATCAAACCTGTCCATGAGCCGTTTGCAAGTCGAGAGCCCCAGGCGTTGCCCGGAGACTGAACGAACTTCGTCCTGAAATATCATCGAAATGCAATGACTATGTTCATATTTCATACCGTGCAACTTAAATGTCCTCTGTATACTTACGTAAAATTCATCTGATCTTCAAGATGTGCCCACAAGATACCCATAATTCCATTGGCCCTTATAGTGTCATTGTTTATTTTGTAGATTCTGATAAAAGGTGGATCCTGGAAGTTCATTGAATAGGTACTTTTATATATTTACAAAGTAAAATCCATAATTTCGCATTTTATTAACCCCTTCTCTACTTATGACGTGTCAGACCCGCCAAAATAAATAATGCATTGAGGACCAAAGACGTGTCCAGCCCGCCAATTGCCTCTATGATTCAAATCATTCTAGTTCACTTGATTCCTCATAGATGGTGTTAGTAGTATTAATTGTTGTCGTTGAAGTGTTAGAGAATGGAACTAAGTCACTGTTGAGTAAGTAAAGTAGTGTTTTACTTTATAATCCAAGGTATTTAGATTAATATTCAACACATCCTTCAAATTAAATGGAATCTTTTGGGCAAAGAATTTTCAGAAAAATTGAGTAGGTAAGGGGTTAATAAAAAGAAGGCTGGGCGTCCGAGGACCAAGTGGATGGACAGCATTGAAGAGGATGTGGCGGAGAGAGGCGAAGATTGGAGGAGAGTGGAAGGAGAGAAGAGGTGGGAAGATTTAGAAAGATGGAAAGAGTTGGTGGAGCGGCAGGTGGAGGAATCAGAGGAGAGCGAATACGATGAGGAAGAAGAAGATGGGGAAGAAGTTGGAATGGCCGGCCGACTTCGGCATCCCAGGAGGCCCTAGAGGAAGGTGGAGCTACTTCCACCCCCAACCCGACTTTAGTTGGATGGGGTAATTAATTGTTAATTAATTGATATAATAATAATTATTCTTAACTCAACTATACATCTCTGCCAATGTCTTTGTGCAACAATTTCACGCGCACACTTTGTAAGATATTTGAAAACTGCCCAACTCTAATAAGTGATCAAGGTAATAAACAAATAATTATTAATTTCTACTGAATTATTAAATTATTCACAAGAAGGCATGTCTTTGTGTAACAGGCGAACATTAATTTGCCTAGTTCCTTAAAATGTAACCCTACATTAAATTAAATTTACTAACAACTTTTATACTAATGTCATCATCATTACTATATTTTTACAACGAAGTGTTCTTCTCATTGGTGTTATTGTGCAGACTTTAAAATGGCGTAAAACTAAAAGCTAAACATAGAATTTCTGGACTTGCATCTAGCTATACTGGTTTAAAATTATATGCAATCAGTTATGTAAGAGCCAAAATAAACAGTCGACGCCCTTGAAAATGCACTCACATTCTTGACCCCTGCGGTGAGGACAATGCCGTCTAGGTTATTCCGCCGGGTGCACAAATCCTTCGACGTCGGTAACTCCAACCTCTTCGCCGCCGTCCACGTCCCCATCACCACCCTCTTCAACGGCAAGTCTCGTCTCACTCTATACACCTCCGTCAAGACGACGTGATCCCCACGCCGTTGAGCCACGACAAACTCGCAGTCGAACGGGACATCGATGTCGGCGAAGAACTCCTCGACGTCGTCGTCATCGCGTAAGAAGATTAGCCAATGAGCGAGAGACAACTCACTGCCGAAGTTACCCAAGAAGTAGCGTACTTGCTGGTCGCTGGAGAGGATCACGTAGAGCGGACGGTTTACTCGGCAGTAGAGCTTTTCAGAAGTTAGGGTCAAGTTAGGAAGAGCGAGCATTGATGCTGGAGCGTTTCGCTCAGAAAGATACCTTGCGATTTGAGTGATGTTTTTAGCATTATTGAAAATGTCTTCCGATGACAATAGACACGTGCAACCTGTTTCGTAGTATTCTTGAAAGTTTGAAATTAAGCTCATATGATCCGTTGTGGTAAAAGCAAGGGTACCTTGTTCAAATACCGTCAAATACAAAGTAACCAAATGAAACATCTTAGCATTTATACGAGCAGCACACACATAAACTCTAGCACATACTAAATTACAAAATCTGCTCAGAGAATTTATATTTCTCTTTGAATATTTTACTATTCATTTGCCATCTATAATTCTAATTGCTGTTGATTTATTCTTTATCCCATCCATCGGCAATTATTTATGCATAAATTGTGGATTTATGTACATATTAAATTATTACAATTTGTGTTTTCATAATAAAACGATTTCAGTAGTTTGTCAATTGATTCCTTTTACGTGTGAATGTGGAGCATATCGTGCATTGGCATATAATTGAGATAATGAGGAACACGACTATTGTATTATTAGGTACAGGGGCAAATGTCAAATGCACTTTGTATAAACATCCAGAGTCTGAGCCATTTGACCCAACACAAATTGCAACAGAAGGAATTTTGATGGGAATTGATTCATACGAATTTCCTCTATAACATAATGAAAAGTCCTCCGAAATTTGGTTCGGTTAGAAATTCGGTGAACCAAATTGCCAAATTTATTATAAAATCATTGTTGCCATTATCAAATTATGAAAATTTATCAACCTAGTCGAGTAGCGCAGACTTTCTTAAACTGGGCTCGCTGAATCCTCACAGGGGGTCCGCGAAGTCTTCAAGGAGTATTATCATAGTTTTACATTCAAAATAAAGCACAATAAAACATTATGTATAAATTTGTGTATGAATCGTGTGTACTTCTTCTCCCATTCTCTCCTAGTTTGGAGTAAACGAAAGTTTTTAAACAAATTCTCATAATTTTATGAAAATATACTTATGTGCCGAAATACCATATCGACGAAGATTGTTGTCCAAATCGCACAGAAATTATCAAAATTTTCTTTGGAATTTCAACATGTCCAAATTTTCAAATTTTTCAAACCCTCATCGTTGTCGTTAACAAATTATCAAATTATATATACCTTGTCGAGTAGTATATCAAATAAAATCTGATGTTTAGTACTACAAATGAATAGATTCAGAATGTTAAAAACAAATTGTCTTCAAATAATTATAAACAACAGTCTTTCAATACTCTGTTAACTTTTAAACGGTTAATTAGGACTGTATAGTCATGGCAACAACCAAGAGTATTGAAAAACTGGACCTTATAGGTTGTTTTAAACTATTATTCAATTTCAAAAGCACGGACAAATTTACGTACACTATGGGAACCATTACTAACTACTGTAGAGCCAACAAGAGTAGTTCAGATTATTCCCACAAGTCGATTGATATGTAATTTATTGAATGAGACTTAAAATTATTAAGTTTGTACTTTGTAAATCTTATAATCAAATTATGCATTCTTGCAATCCTATAAGCTATAGAACAATGGATAGATCAACAAAAATGTCACCTTGAAAAACTGATTTCAATTATGAACTTTGTCGGGGTACGATCATTGCCCTGCGTAGGATAAGATTTATCATGTTTGAATTTTATTCAAAGATAAAAAGATGATTTTGCAAAATATAAACTAGTGTCAAGAACACTTTTTCCGCAATTGTTAAAGAGTAAGGTTGACATGGCGTCTTCAAAGATTGTGCTCGTGTTGGCTTTTGCTGTATTTGGTGTGGTCCAGGTAAGATGTGATAATTTTACTCGTCCGATATCCAGATATTAATATTGATTAAAATCTGAAAAGTAATACTTTCAAAGTAGGGGAGACCGGGACTAGTTGGCACACTTTTTACATTTTATGTTTTTCTGAATAAACCTTGAGAGTTATCGTATATGTCTTGATTGTTAATTGTACCCTCATGTTTTGGGATCGTAAAAACAGTGGAAATGATGGTTTTTAACTTACCAATAAATTTAAAATAAACATTTAGTCACGTGAAATCGGTGTGCCACCTTGCCCCAATTTCGGGGTAAGTTGGCACAGTACTTGGGGTATGTTGGCCCTGGTTAAGTTATATGGAAAAATGCTTAAAAGCACATACTTTTTTATTTTAATTATATTTGATATTGAATAAGTATAGATACACTTGTAATAAGTATGAAATGAAAGCATATCTTTTGTAGATAATTTTAAAATTATATGTTATTAAAGTGGATACAGTATAAGTGACGATATCACTTGCAAGGTTGTAGGTACACCATAACCTCAATGTATATCTGCAATTTATAAAAGAAAATACCTACCTACCTGTTATTTCCTAGATGATGTATCATTTAATCATTAATCATTTATCATTTAAATGATTATGATATCTTACCCGAGGAAAAATAAAAAATGGGGGGATACTGTTTCCCCCAGCGGAAACTGCCACCGTTACGGTCACAAGAGTTCCTCGTTCCGCAGACGTCATTTTTCCAATCTGTTTCCATCCCTTTCGAGCAACGACTTTGTTTGGCTTTTGTACTGTAGTGACACCGGTTTCATCTACGTTCCAGATATCACCTGGCCTGAATTTATGGCGATTCATTACCGTTAAAAGGTTGTCGAAGAATGCGTTCACGTTCGTTCTGTTAAAGCTCGACGCTCGAGCTAAGCTGGTGGCTTCGGGCGTTCTTATTGACAGCGTTTTATTTCTTTTGATAAAGGAAGTGAACCAGTCTGCACCAGCCATTTGCATTTCAGACCAATTTTGTGGTATTTTTACCTCATTTGCAGAAGCATATTGAAAAGCGAGCTTTCGAACTTCTTTGGGAGACAAACCGTAGTATATATTGGATGCATTAATTATATACTTAACAAGAGCTTTCTCATCACTGTCACTAAAGACTTGTCTTGCCTTTGAATATCCAAATTTGCCAGCGCCTTGATCCAACTCTTCAGCTGTTATTTTAGAACAATACCGTGCAAGAGTTCTGAAAGGTATTTCGAAGCCCTTCGCAACGCTTCTTATTGACTTTCCTGTCTTCACGCTCCTTACAGCCTGAAGTATGATATGATGTGGAGTCTTCCCATGGTCTGTCTTTCTCTTGTAGACTCTCATGATCTATAAAACATAATAATATTGTAAAAATTCAATTAGGCTGGCCATCTGTCAAACACATTCTAACCTTACAAACCAAAGGGGCAAGTTGGCACATATTTTGTGCCAACTAGCCCCGATATGAAATTTTGTGTTTGAGTGAGGTTATAAAATTCATTTCTGTGCGTAGGAACTAAAACTCTATGTCATTTGAAACCTTGAATCATTCTGCTGAAAGTAAATTCTTGGATTTTCGATAAAATTAATACTTCAAGAGTAAACAGGAAAGTTTCATTAGAAAAAATAGTTGGTTCTTACCCTCGAAAACTTCAAACTGCTGTAGAATCGCGAGGTGGTGACCGATCGTCGTGAACTAAGGACTGGCAGGTGCGGGGAGCGGCTAGTAATTATGTCACACAATCTTGAGATCCTAAGTCACTAATATCGCGAGTTATAGGCTCTGAGTCAACTTACCCCTGTGCCAACTAGCCCCGGTCTCCCCTAAACTCTGTACATGAGATTTCAAAGACTTCCCAGCTTTATCGAGAATTGATTATTATCTAAAATGATTTTTGCTATAAACTCCGGAGGTTTGTAGACGAGGCCAACACGTATGGGTTATATCACTCAAAATTATAAAAAATAGGTACCTATAATTGTTATGTTTTTTTCGACAATCGTTCAAATTCGGAAATCTGTGAAAACTAAAATGTGTAGAATCAACTAATGGTCTTGTCTTATTCATTTATCATTTATATTTTATTCACATTTTTTAAATAGCTGTGATTAAAAATTCGATTCTAAATCTTATTTCGCAGTCTGTAAGTTTAAGTTGAGTTAAGTTAGTACTATCTTATTACGTCATCTAAATTAGCAGTCCCTACAAACTTACTAATAAACATTGTTTAATTTTGTCACCCATTTTAATATTTATATTTTCAACAGGCCCACGCACAAGCTCTGTTTAAGTGGGAGTAAATTCCTTATTTATTTA
Organism: Leuctra nigra; assembly: GCA_934045905.1. Lineage (NCBI taxonomy): Eukaryota > Metazoa > Arthropoda > Insecta > Plecoptera > Leuctridae > Leuctra > Leuctra nigra. The sequence goes on along the minus strand of OW203766.1, from coordinate 18,277,210 downwards.
TTTATCATTTACTAGGTAAATTACACATTGTATCTAGTGCTTTATCTTCTGCTGATCTATTGTATTAATTAGTGTACCGTACTGTTAACTGTAATATAAAAAAATAAATAAACTTGAAACTTGAAAACTTGAAACATTAGAACTTCTCAAAGCTTTCAAAGAAAAATCAAAAAGTGCCCTTACTTCCACACAGGCTAAAAGTCTACCTGCATCCAGCTCAGCATCTCGCCGCTGCCTTGACGCGGACGTCGTCGCAGCCATCGCCACTGCCAACGCCTCCATCCACGCCGCCAGCGCCCGCGCGTCAACCGCCGTCAACGCCGCCCTCGCCCACATCAACATCGCCTCCGCCAACCTCTCCGCCACCGCCTCCACCGCCACCAACCTCCAGGCCTCCATCACGCCGCCGATCAACGGCGCCATCCTCGGCTTCCTCAGCGTCGCTAACACCGGGCTGGCTCTAGCAGGAGCAACCGGAGCCGCGGTTGCTGCATGCCTCAACCTCCAGTACGCCGCCATCACCGGGACCCCTGGTCAAGCGGTTAGCGACCTCAATTCGTGCCTCACCGACGTCCAAGATCAAGTAAACGCCTACTACACGGACGTCGTTGAGAAGCAAAGCGCCGTTGATAATCTTGTTCCTGCTGCCGACGCCGCTATCGCCGTCTGCACGCCGACGACGGCTCCTTGTAAACACGGGAAATTCAAACACAAGGACTCCGGCGAGGACGTCGTAACCGACTGCATCAACGACGTGGTGACGGCGACGAACAATCGAGCAGATGCCATCGCGCAGGAAGTTGGCGCAGACTCGGAGGCTGTCGACGTGGTTATGCAGAACTTGCGTGAGGATCTAATGAAGTGTGCAGTCTCGAAGATGTATGGAGTTTTGAATGGTGCAGGAAATATTGCGACGGCCCTTGCGACTTGTGTCTCTTCAGGGCTCGCAGGCTGATGTCCCAACAGCCATTCTAAATGTCTACCTCTTGTTCATATTACTTGATAATTAAGAGTCTACAATACTTGATGAAATCCATGTTTTATGAAGCACAAAAAGGCGGCCCCTACCCAGCCCTAAAGTTTTATTTTTTGTTTAGTTATTTCAGGGCACAGGTGCCAAAAAGACTCCTATATTGCCCATGTTAGCACTTCCTCAAAACGAGATTTTTTTTTTTGGATTACTTGGAGACACAGATTTACTCTTTATCTCTATGCTGTTAAATTTTTAAAACAATCGCTCAAGCCGTTAAGAAAAAAGTAGGGGCAGCCTTTTTATGATTTTTTGTGGATTTCAATATTTGAATTAAAATAACTTACTTCACAGCAGTATATGCAACATGCAACACTCGATAAAATGTCACAAATGTCACATTTTCATGCATTTCTAGGATTTTTTTTACATCGGAGTACTGTCTGCGGGTAACATGGGTTTTCTGCGAGTTCTGTCGACTAAAGAGCCCGATTTTGCTAAATTAGATTTCAGACAATGATTATTGAAGTTGAGATGTGCCAGAACGCAGAGATGGTATTATTTTTGTTGTGGTATGAATGGTCACCAAGAAATCGTTTTACGTCATAGTGTAGTGCATTGCCATGGCAACAAAGTTCTCAATACATTGTTGAGGACTTTGCCATAGTGCTGTCATACGTTACCATTTGGCTTTCCCCATGGCTTTTTACCATTTGTTCTTTCCCCGCCAAAAAGTACCATTGTGCATTATTTGAATTTTATGAATGCAAATTTTACACTTTTCGTAAGGTAATGTGCTTGTCATTATTATTTGAGTCTTATACAAATATATGATAAAAAAAAATAATGAGACCATCGCGTTTTTACTTTCCTCGATCAATATCCTCATGGGTCAACAAATTGAAATGTAGCATAGTACCATTTATACAATTAATTACCTTTCGACATCAAAATGTCGATCATGCATGCACATTCTATTATTTCACCAATATAACTAATACACCAAAGTTATCACTGTACTCGAAGGTAATTACATTGGAGATATTATTCCTAAATCTCGTTTCGTTATAATTTTTGTATTATTAAAATTATGATAAAATGTGAAAAACAATTAATTAGCTAATAATTTTTGAGCCGAGATAAAAACTATAACAAGTTATAAATTCAATAATATTTTATGCCCAAACTCGCGTCAAGACTGGAATTTCTATCTTTCTACTTATCTGCGCTGCGAGTTATGAGCACACATATTGAATTAAGTTGATGTTTACATTAAAAATTAGCCATGCTAATGTTTACTTTCGAGTGCAGGTACGTCATCAGTGAATTTCTAGTCAACATCTACCGAATCATTTCAATCATAATATGAAGCAGTAAAATGCTTTCATGTTTTGAATAATAAACATTTGTTTCTTACTTTACCTTTGCTCGATGTTGAATTCACGTAGTAATTTGCTTCTGGTTGTTGATGGCCACGTAATGACGACTGCATAAAATAACAGTATAGAGGTAAGCCTATACGATAATGTGCTTATGTTTAAAGCAACAATAGCACCACGCACCACTCACAAGTTCAACAGTCAAAATGCATTAGGTGTCAATCTCTAATCTAGTATGACTTATTAGTTACTTCCAGAAACTTCAGAATAGTACACAAGTGTTCGCTCATTATCCTGTGAGTGAACCGGTCTTCCAAACCACAAAGAACGACTGACTTCCCCCTCGTGCATTTTTCAAAACTCCCTCCTAAAACCTACTTTATCGACCATTCATCGCTAAGCTTCCACACATCTCTGCTAGATGGCGCTAGCGTCTCCAAACTATTGATATTTCCGGTAACGACCGGAGTCTCAAAATGGCGGTCTGCACATGCGCAGTGTGACGTCACGACCATGACGTACCGTCTGAATCAGTCAGTGTGACTTCTTGCGTGCATGTTACCACCAGTAGAAATTCCTGTAGTGTGAAAATGTGTAGCTAGTGTTTTAGGTGTGAAGTGTTTAAACGGTTTTTAATGACTACAACACTGATTAATTCCTGAAGGTAAGTGATGTCAGTTATTTTGTCTACCAGTAATTCACAGAAAATACAATTATTTATGTAATAGTGTGCAGTAAAAAGATGTTGATTCAGGAATGCACAGGTTGCCTCTGGAATGTTTTGTCAACCGAGTCACTACCTGTCAAACTTATTGTTTCACAAGTAAATTACCATAACAATTAAAATCCTTACAAATGGCCAGTCCAGTCATAGTGTCGTATTGTTCATAGTGATTAATATCAAATCCATACTGCACGCATGTGCACACTATGGATTTTTTATCCTTTTAAAAACGTGTTTGTAAAAACCGCGTAAAAATCTACATTTTAAATGAGCAAATTATCTTGACGGACTATCTTTTTGTTAGAGCTAAAATCAATATTTATAAATTACATTTCAATGGAACACAAACTTGAATGAATAATGTAAATTGTGTAGGTTTGTTACTGGCTTGTGGTGTAGGCAGTAGCCTACGCTATAACCACTTTTTTCCAACCCATATTTTGTTCCATCAACACTAGTTCAATCTACAAGTGGGTGCTTTCATTGACATTTTTAAACCACAGAGCCTGCGAAATTGGATCATTGGTCAAAGGATCAATTCAATCTTAGGAAATCTATCCGTTAGATTATTCCTTTATAAAAAGTCGTGGATAGACAGGGGCCGATAAAATCATCATCACACCTACCATTAGGTACTCAAGCTTCGTCCTAATCTAACGGTACCTCTGGTTTTTAATATATGCGCCGTGCAATGCATCATTGGGCATGCACATGTTTGCTTTTACTGTTGCCAATCCAGCAATACGTCCCCTGAGGCAAATTGTCTAGAAGACAAAATTATACCAATTTGAAGAGAACTGCATGATTGTTAGTGACCCATCGAATATACTTGCCCGGAAATGAATCGAGTTGAAATCAGCTGGTCCACTGATTGGTCACTGTGATTAGGTCCGTATTTGGAGTCGGAAAAGCCAGCGGCGATTGGGGAACTGTGGGGAACGCGTCCAATCTCATGTCATCTTAAAATAGCTCTCTTTGTAGGGATCGTCTCAGGGAAAGTAAAGTGAATTTATGAAATAATATCACCAAGGTTGTAGCATCTTTTACTAGCCTTGGATGTATTTACTCTGCAAATCTAGATATTTCGAATGGAAAATTAACAAAATTATCTTTATTGACACTTGTGGTAAATATGAAATATCTAATCTTGCGTAAAAACGCTCCTCGGCCAATATATTTACAGACCTTCGATTAAAGTATTTAAACTTATTGATAAAAATTAATTCTTCTAACAACAACAACGTACGTAGGTACACAGTACTACACTAGTACCTAAATACCTGGAATGCTATGAATTGATGACGTAATTAAAAATTACATGTTGATGTTGCAATTCCATTATCAAGACAGATCATATTTTGCTTACAATTTCAATAATTCTTTTTTTATCTCTACACATAATTTCAAACAATAATCGAGTGAACAACGTTATAGCAGTAGCAGACACATGTAATTTATGTGTCCATAGAGGTACAAGTTACGTGAACACTGCTATTTCTAATGAACATTTCTCGAGTTGAATGATGATGCTATGTTGCCAGCTCTCTTACCATCTATCATACGACTTTAATTCCCATGTTTTTTATTACCCGAAAACCAACCCTTGGAACATCCAATGAAATACCATGAAATACTTGAGCATGCTATAAATTTCTTTGGCGCGATTCAAGTGCCTACCTAACCCTCCCTCATCTTGGGGCCTCTCATCCATAGAAAAATTGCCCCCCCCCCCCCCTCCCCACCCCCACCCCCATCAATTCCTCGGCCCATCTTGCCCTCGAGAAGGGGTGACGTATTATCATCCAAGTTTCTTCTAAGACGCTTTGGAATGAATCGATATTCACCTTCTATATGATCGAGTTGCGTATTTGATAACTTGGGGGGGGGGGGGGGGGGGGGTTGTTGACTTGAAAGGTTATCAGGAGGGTCGTTGGTCAGGCTGGAAGAAGCAGAAGGGCAGAAGAAGATACAATCTCAAGGCAACCCCTCCGCTTATCTGATGCAATAAAAGTTACTAGACGCTTGGAAAATATGTGCATTGCATTTTGTGGCGTCTTGAAATTGGTTGAAGTTTGAGAATTTTGTCACCGAAATGATTGGGGATTTTAGATTTATATGAAAATATTGGGTGTTGTTGGGAAGAGGGAATGATGGAATTTGTGCTCCTCAGTCCTCGACAGCATCCCTGTTGACAATCTTGGCAAGATGCTCTTCGCAAGATTTGTCAGCAAAATTACTTCCCTGATCAGAATTTTGGGTACCTAGTGTGTGATTTTATAACGATGGGCATCGGACACAAATTTTGTTAATAATGTCCTTTCCAATGAAAAAATAGTAGTAGAACTGCCATAAAAACGTACACGCTATTCTGATCCTTTTTTGGAAGAATTTCTGTGTAAAGTGTGAAAAAGGAGACAACAGTGAATCCATGGGTGTCTATTTTATTCCGATCCTGAGCTTTTGAGTACAATTGTTCCAACACTCACTCTTTGTTGCCTTTGTTCTTACACTGCATTCGTACATAATGCACGTCAAACGAAATCAACTGCGTTTGCTTTGCGTCAATGCGTTTGCATCAATGCACGGAGTCTTTGAAATCAACTGCGCGGAGTCTTTGATGTGAACGATCAGTCGAAAGCGACTTTCAAACAAAATAAACTCTAGAAAGACATTATTGTTTTCTATTATGTAAAGTAAGTCTTGTGGAGGGGATAGAGGGCGAGCTCCATCATCCACTTGTCATTCATCATAAGTCAAGATTCCGTACGCCAGTGCTGGGGAGCATAGCAATGAACATCAAACATTTTCCTGGAAAGATTTTTCATTTCATGTCAAATATTCGTGTATAAGTTATGTGAAGGTACAGCACTGTAACTGGGACGGGGGTGGTTCTTCACCCTCCGGCACTTAGAGAGATCGACTTCATGAATGCGTCTACCCTCTGATCGGCGTTTGACGAGCACCTCAGGAGTTCACACGCCATCTTTGCGACGTCTCGGATCCGTTACGTTATTTGGCTGACAGCTGAAGAAGGGGGATTAGGAGAACCAAAACGCATTCTTGTACTAAAATCCCCTAAACCCTCTTGATTTGTAAATAGAAAAAATACGCTTTTTATTTGAAGTTACAGTGACAAATTGAAGTGTCATTTTTGTCTAACTGAGCAATTTGATTCCTCGAAACTCTCTGGACTTGTACTCCGGAGGTCGTGGGTTCGTTTTTCTCAGCCATTATGACTGAAGTGTTTCGTGATTCACTCAGTCTGGGAATGTTTCTGCTAACAGGCCACGACCGTCTCCTTCCCACATTCAATTCTTATCAATTCTCCACTACCATGATATTGGTCAGACGTTCAACGCCACCTCTTTGCCTCTTTCCCGTTGAATAAACCAATTTAAAAATTATCTTTGTGGCTCTGTTTTCTAATAAATTATCGTATGCATTTTGATATCTAGGTACCCAAGTCCCTGTTTCAACAATAAAGAGGACAGGGACCTGGGTATCTGGAAATCAAACTGCATATGATTTTTGTTAGAAAGAAGAGCCACCAAGATAATTTTTAAATCGGTCTATTCCAATTCGCATCTAAGCACCTTGCTACTTGGCGACATCCAGTAGGCCGTGATCGAGTCCAAAGGCTCTGACTTGGACATCTACCTGCTTATCTCTGCATCTGTTGCACTCGTCTTCTGGTCGTCGCGCTCCTGGCAGATCGCCAACCTCCAGAGTGTCGAGTGTGAGGGGGGAGGTGAACTTGTGTCGTGTACATGGGTGGGTGGAAGGAACTTGGTTGCACTCGGCTTCGGTCGCAGCGATGTTCCAAATACATACATCAACTCCAAGTCTGGGGGCCATTCCGCACGATTTACCCCGAGACGTATTGGAAACAGTTGCGAGCGAGCGAGCCTTCTTTTATTTCCCCCTTTTAGTGCGTACGTAAATACCTAACATTTGTTACAAGAAGAGCTCCAAACTATAGACAAGAACTCATGCTGTGACAAAATTTTGGTCGCACAAATCCGCCAAAACTAAATAAATTTAAAAACTTTTCTCAAAATATGTCCACCTCTTCAGTATCATTTCTAACTATATTCATCAAATTTGGATCGAAATTTTAAATTTGGTGTAGTCTTTTTGAGTCTCTATTCCTGAAATATGTGACAAGTAATAAAATTTTCGGCCAACAGGGTTCAATACTGTCCTCACTGTTTTCTCACTTCTCCCTTATTTTAAGAATAGTGTTCAAAGTCCAATCTAAATACACGCAAAACAAGGATTAAATCATAAACTTGTTCTCATTACAAGTCATAAAACTGTACATTCACAATTACTTTCTCGTATTATGTTTACGTCAGTGTTGGGTGATGTCATTGTGATCCTCAAAGATGATTCAATTCCAATTGTTTCTCGGAATCCGTGACGAAACATCTCTTATCAGACCGTCTGACCTTTGAAAAGATAAACAATTATTGTTATTATCAAATAAATAACAGTTAATTTGACCACATCTGTTATTTACGAAGTTGTTATGTCATAAGCTAATATCTGGAGTTACGTTTTTGCAATTTCCTGCTTACTTTTTAGTACCTAATCATTACTTCGAAAGTACCTATTTAAAAGATTAATAACTAATCCCCAAATAATTTTTAATCGAATCCATACTGAGAAGAGAAAACGCATGCCATACGTTCTTCGAATTGTTAATAGAGACGAAGCTAGTGAGGGGGCGGGTGGGGGGAGGGGGAGAAACTATTTCCGGTGGGCCAAAGTTTCCGAGTCGAAATCTTCCTTGGTTCAGTACGACGTCTACTGTGGAGGGAGTGACGTCAGTGGACTGGATTATCGACACCAGTGTGATGACAGCGATCTTAGAGACCGTGCGCGCCCCTTCGATCGTTTATTTCTATTAATTGGTTGATGCCGTGCGAGGGGTAGATCGTGGAGTTCGAGGGTGAAGAGTGTGTGTGTGTTGGGTGTATAATAAAGTGGTTTTTAAGTGTCGGCATTTTGTCAGATATTTAAGGGTTCGAAATTGAGATAGAAATCTGAAAATGTGGTGAGGGTGATGTGAATAAACAGTTGTGTTGCATACGAGAATGTAATATCAACAGTGGTGGTGTGTGTACAGAGTGTCTGGAATTTAATACTGATAAGCTGCTTCACGGTAGGTTTATTAGTCTTTTATGTTTAGTTTCTTTTATCGAGTAACTTGGAAAACTTATTAAAACATGGCGAAGTCGTGCATGGAGGAAACATAAAATGTGCTTCTTATCGATTCGATCAAATTACTTTTAACTTTCTAAGACATGTTTTTATGTACAAATTTATTCTAGATAATCAGTAACAAAAATCTTTGCAAGATCTTGGAAAGATCTATACAAGTTTCTAGCAAGATCTTGTTATGATTGTACCTATCAAGTCTCGCAAGATTTAGACGAGATTTCTGTAGGGACTGAACTAATGTTTCAAAATTTTATTGTTTGTGCAAATGTACACAATCTAAACCTACCTGATATGAAAATCCGAATGCACAATCTTATTTCGCAAATATCGTTCTCAAGGAGACGAAGTCGGTATTTTGCAAATCAAAACTTGGCTTGACATTATCGATCACATAATCGTTGTTTATTTCTTTTAAATGACATCATTGACATTTCGTTGTGTCTCTGGTTTCATCGATGGTGTCATGGCAAGCGAGATGATGATGAGGTACAGAGAAGGTGGATGCTGGGAGAGAGATGTTGTCATGGTGATGCACGCGCCAAGTTGGTAGGACGTCCCTCTGACTCAGTCGGTAAAACAGGAGGGACGCATCAGTCCCATGCACCTGTGGGAGGCGACGGGCTGGGGAGGATCACTCCATTTGTTTAGATTCGATTATAGCAAGGTGTGGCGAAATCTATAAATGGTTTGGCATAATCAAGTCGTTTTTACTTTTTCTGCATCACCTTGTTCAAATTTATAGTTCCGGAAAAATAAACTTTTTAGATCGTTGTCATCGATTTTAAAATAACACAACCAAAAGGATCGTAGCATTTTTTATTAATATTCTTATGAGACACGTTTTAAACGGCCATTAGGATCGTGGTTTGTTATGATTTTGACCCAGGTTCGACTCCACGTCGAAGTTATCGTGTTATCCTCCGTATTTCCTCAGTCGGAAGCCAAGTACTGGGATAGTTACAAACCATAATGCTGCCTGAAGTCAATTTCATCCCAATCATCCTGCCACAATCAATTTCCATCACTTTTCATAACAACATCTCCGTCATTCCTCGGTCCTAATCGTCGGCTGCAAAGCGAATCGCTCAATTACAATCCCCGAAGATAATTGGTGTGTTGATGTTTTGTTTTGACAGCTCGTAACAACTGTTGAATATGAGATGATGTTTTCTTCTCGATCGCAGACGGAAATCACGGCTGCTCTTTCCGGCTAACAACCCCCCCCCCCCTCCCCCCCCCCCCCCCGTGAGATTGTAGTTTATCACCGGCACAAGCTTTTTACTGCACCTCACTGAAGTCATATTAATAAGACGGTCAGTGCCGAATACAAATCAACCTAGCAAACAAACAAACAAACAAACAAACAAACAGACAGACAATGCGGCCAGACAGAATATAAGCCTCTAATTCGTTTCGCCCCGAGTACACTAAGCCCCCTTCCACCTCCCCCCCGCAACGTGATTCGGGGCTTTAACACCAAATGGAGGAATAAATTCGGATTAGAAATGACTTTCTTCACATTTTCCTTTCTTCATCGGCGGCATTGTGAAGCCTAATTGAGAAGGAATGTGAGTCTTTTTTTAGAAATCGAAATCCTTTAATATATAAGCCATTTGTTACTTCACTCATCTTATGTCACAATAAGAAGGAAACGCACGTGGGGGCGAAAACTCGGCTCCTTTGACGTTCAGAAAACCATTAATATCTCAAAAAATAAGATTTTTGACAGTTCCCTAAATAAGAAAAGTCACACTTTGATAGGGTGCATTTACGCAGCGTCACTATTCTATTCTTGACATAGATTTAATCTTAACTTCTAAACACCTCATTATCAACGGTAATTACTAATTAATGACGAGGGGCCGGCTTGGAATAATCATTTAAATCATCCACTTTACCTGTTACGCATGCCATGATCACGTGTCAACGCCCCCACCATGACGAATTGCACACAAGGTACTGAAAAGCCTGCATGTTTGATCACCTTTGATTGAGGGTTGCGCCCCCTCCCCCACCGTGTTTGCTAATGAATAGAAATTACCATGGTACTTGCGACTCTTAAGCAAGACGCCCCCATCTTTTATCGGGATCCCTCCCCTATGTTGAAGCTATATTAATGGTCTAATCTAAGTCTCCAAGTGTAAACAACATTATCAATTCACTGTGTGGCGGGATGGTTTTGAGAGTCAATTGGGTTGCGTGGGGGTTTTTTATGCCACAAAGGAGCACTCTCTGGTGCACTCTGGGTTGAATCACGGACTGTGTTTGTGGACCACACAGATTTTCACGAGATTCGGAGTCTTTCATGCGAGGTTTTGTAGACGAATCTGTGGCAAGTGTGGATCATTTACAAATCTAAATAAGTTGATTGTTTATTGAATGCATGCATACTGTTTATTTTTACTTGTTTAAATTCTATCGAGTTTCGATTTACTAAGTATTGGAAAAACTTTCCTTCAATACAATTTTAGTTTTTCTTTACTATAAATCTTTTCTATAGTTAAAAATAACAAGCTATAATATTGACTAGGAAAACTTTTCTATGGGAAAAATTGTCCTGAGGCATTCCATTAGTGAACCAAAACTGTTTTTAGGTTCGGTTTCGGAAAGAGAATTCTCTCTTTCGACTTTCTTTCCACATGGTCCTTCATCTGTGCTTTGAAATCTTATTCATTTCCACTTCCCAGTTCTGCCCTTCCTCATTCCTGCCATGATCTTATCTACAAGACAGCCTGTTACAGACATATCACGATACTGTTTTATTTTGAATATGTACCTAATAACATCTGCTCTATTGGATAATTATGATTATTGTAAAAGATAAAATATGATTATATTGTATAATTACCGCAATGTTCTGTTTTTGTACAATTCAGTAGTCATTAACCGTGTCTACCATTGCAATTTTATAGCCAATCGATAGCGGGTTTCATTAGTTTAATCCTTTTCAGCTTTTATTGGCACTTTGAATGTATCTTTTTACGACGAAAAGTTCAGAACAGTGCGCTTTTACCGAGTTCAAAACAACTGTAAAGTTTTAATGCATTTTTGAGGTTTTATCGGTTTATTGCAAAAAGTACCCGACTGCTTGGAATTGTCCGTTGCAAATTGCATTTTACTTCAGTCTGTGAAATTGAAGTATTCCAGAAACGTCCAGTCTGGTTTAATTAATCCTGATTTTCCAATAGAGTTGATTTATTATTATTTTTCTCTCTTTGAACTGGCGTTTTCATTATTTTATAGAACATCTTGTGCAGTGGCGTATCCTAGATTTTTGGTGAACTGGGATTGGGACGTTATTTTAGAATGTATAAAGTTGGCTAGGTTTGCAATAGAAAATAATTAGGTACTACAGCTTGTACTATATTTCATTAGATTTTTGAAATTTTGAAATTTTCTGACAATCTCAGATGGGATGATGTTATGTTATGAACTGCAAATTTAAAAGATTTGACCTCCGGTGGAATTCGAGCCCACGACCCTTAGATTGCCGGTCTAATGCTGAGCTACGGAGAATCCTTCAAATTTGCAGATTTAATTGAGCGAGCGAAGCGAGCGTCTCCTTTTGGCTCTTTTGGCACGGACCTCTGTTTTTTTTTTGTTTTTGTTTTTGTTTTTGTTTTTGGCTGCCAATAGCCGACACACAGGTCGCACCGTTTCACCGATCGATCTGAAATTTTGCACACATGTAAAACCAACCTTCTCTGTTTGCAGACCCTAATTTTTTTGAAATCCATGAATTGGTTGAAATTTAAATAAACATCTCCTGATAGGCTGAAAAATGAAAATGGACTTCGACAAATGTGATCGACCTTATATTTTGCATGGTCATTAGGACCAACATTGTCTCTTATTTTACAAATTTTCAGCCAAATCCTCCCATTGGTTAAAATTTAAAAAAATATTTCATGTGCTTTTTGAAATTTAAACCAGAACCGTTTGACCGATCAACTTAAAATTTTGCATGGTCATCGGGTCCAACATTATCTGTATTTTTGAAAATTTTCAGACTATAAACTGTGTTTAAATTCAAAAGTTATCGACAGTTTACGGATATTTTGCGTGTTGGCTATCATATTTCTCGAATTTCATATTTCACGGAATCTTCGAATCTTCACTTCAAGGTTGTTAGAGCAGAAACTTTCAAACGTATTATGAAACTGATATGACCGTTTAAAATTTTTTTGAACGATATCCTGTGATTTTTGGAAAAGTACAAGGAATCGTTCAATCATAAAGGTTCAATCGATCAACTTAAAACTTTGCGTGGTTATTGGGACCAATATTTTAGGAATTGTTGGAGATTTTCATACAAATCTGTGACGAAAGTCAAGAATTATTGGCTTTTAAGGCCATTTTCGATAAACATAATTTCGGTTCAAGGTGTTGCGCGTATCCGTGCTCGCTCATCAACGCGTTACTCAGAGCGTTTTCCTAGTAATCCATAATATGACTTGTACAAGCTCAGAAAGTGAACTGAAGTTAGTCATCAATATCAATTTCAGATATGTCTTGGGGTGGTCAAGTCCCCTATTTTGGAACTTATACAACTTTCTCAATGGATACACATTTGTTTTCTTTCCACATTTGATAAAAATTACATAAAACACAGTATTTTGTACTTCAAATCAAAACATTCTCCCCACAGCCCTCTAATTGTTTTCGTGCTTACTTGCGTGCTTGAAGGCGAGTGGAAACGGGTTTTCCCATTTATCATATCCGATCACAAAGGTCATAATATACTTTACTGTTTTTAGTATTTTGTGTATTTGTATTGCAAATCCAATATTTGTTTTCGCCCCCCCCCCCCCCCCCCCCTCCACCCTGAAGATGTCTTAAATCATCACTATTTGTAATTGACGTGACTCGGAAGCTTGATCGAAGTCTCAGTAAATCATAACATTCAATTTCCCTCCACATGCGTCGTCTCTGTCTGTACGTGTGTGTGTATATAATCGTTCATGAATGGCCGGGCCTATGTGTGTTGATCGTGCCCGCCCACTGTGCGCATGTGCCGCGCGCATCGTTTCCGGTTCCTGTTCCGCCATCTTGTTGCCAGATGAGTCGTCTCCGCACCGCCTTCTTGTAACAATAGCGCGGCTATTAGTGACTCATCTTGATTGTTGCCATCTTGAGACGGTTGTGGGGGGGGAGGGGGGATATCCGGTCATCGGGCGGACAGAAGTTGTTGCAACATATTCATTGGGTAGAAATATTAGCGGAGTTGTGAATTACTGAGCGGGTTTATGGCTTCCGAAATTACTTTTGAAAGTTTTGGGATCGTACTCGTAACTTGTTGAGAAATCTAGCGTCGGGGAAATTGCCATGGTAATTTTGCTGAGTTTGTAGTTTTGGTCGGAAGTAACTTTCAACTTAATCAACTCCTTTCCTATTGGCTCAAATTTGCCGCATTTGTTTAGTATCCTAACCAAACCGGTATCTTTTTTCAATCTCAAGAAATTCAAAAAATAATTATAAACACCACATTCAATTATTAAACATGAAAAATATGTCGTACGGTCGTCGGTCTGTGAATAATTTTTTTTTTTTTTTTACTACATTTCATTCGTCACTTCCAAAATATTTTATTCAATAATATCACATGTACACTCGACAATTCATAAAACGGTATTTGAAAGAAATGGATGGTCTGAAAAAAAATGTGATGGCATCATCCGATGAAGTCTATGCTTACTCGTCATCTACCTCTAGTAGGTGAGCTCTGATTTAATTGATAATAACAAGGATTGATTGTCAATGAACCTTACCAGCAGCCAATCCGTTTCGTTCAAATACCGTTTTATGAATTGTCGAGTGTGTGTGTGTAGTGTGTACCCGTGTTATTTTGTTCAATATCTTCGTTTTATTGCTACGTTTTTCATCTAAAATTGATCCGGCAACATAGTAGATAAAAGTGTGGTGTGATTTGCAAAATAAAAAAGGCGCGTGTTAAAATGTTTCCGCCCGGGATCGAACCGGGGACCTTCTGCGTGTTAGGCAGACGTGATAACCGCTACACCACGGAAACTGTTGGGCGATGGTCGGAAAGTTTAGCTATATACGGCTACAGCCAGCCAGGGGACGGCGAGTAGGCTTGGCGCGGTGCCAAGAGCATGAACTGCACGTGGGGAGGGGAGAGCTAGACAGAGTACATTCAGCAGCAGTGCTTTCTTTTTGTTCAATATGCTAACCTTTTGTATTATTTTGACTTGCCATGTTTTCGAATTTGTTATGACTTATGAGTAGAGCCAAGATTATATGGTTTTATCACTTTTAATCACGAAATTTCGCTTTAAAATCATACATTTTGTAAAATTTCTATTTTGTGATTTTATATTATTTGTGTTGATTATTAAACTAAGAGAAAAAAAAACACTCCGTGTAAAAATACCAGCCAAGTCTCTTTAACTATAAAAAAAAATAGAAGAAATCTAAAAATTCAGCACTGAAAAGGAGTGATATCAAAAAAGGAGCCAAGTCAACGAATTTTCCAAATTTTAATCGTACCATTGAAATAAAAATATCAACCCCCGAGAAATACTTAAAAAAAGGACTTGGCGCATCGTTTTTTTAAAGACACTTTTCTATCCTAAAAGTATAGGAAGAACTCTACAAGTATATTTTCCTGAGTATATCACATTCATTATCGACGAATCATACTACGTTTTAATATAACTAGTACTCTTACCTACTGGCAGTTTTGGTATTTTGTCAATATTCAGAGGAAATAAACGGATAAACGAATAACGAATAAACGGAAGCGGCCTAGTCTATTCGTTATTGCCACTATTTCTAGGGTCATATTAATCAATCATACTTCTCAATATCGTGACTGAGGGAAATAGCGAAAGCGCTCATTACAAGAAGGCCGTCAATGAGATTTGTATAAGTGACTAGTGCACTGAGCCATGCTGCTCAAATAATTACTGACTAGATTTTTATCTAAAGTAATACGTTATGTAATTTATGAATTTTTTTGGTATAAAATGTTAATTAATAGCAATTAATTACACGGCGAGAAGGTTCAAAGTATAATGCTGTAGTAGGTATGTTGATGTACCCACAAAACTATAGGTACCTACCAATCACAAACACAACTGTTCTGTATTTATTGCTTGTAAGACAATGCTATGTTTCTTTGCGTACTTATATTTAAATTTAAAATATTTTACAGAATGTTCAATATTTAATTTGAAAGTTTTGTCCCAATTTTTCTAGGCATTTCTGAACTACGTAGTATGTGAGTGGCATAAGCTTAAGAATAGAAAAATGTCTTTAAAAAAACGATGCGCCAAGTCCTTTTTTTAAGTATTTCTCTGGGGTTGATATTTTTATTTCAATGGTACGATTAAAATTTGGAAAATTCGTTGACTTGGCTCCTTTTTTGATATCACTCCTTTTCAGTGCTGAATTTTTAGATTTCTTCTATTTTTTTTTATAGTTAAAGAGACTTGGCTGGTATTTTTACACGGAGTGTTTTTTCTGGGATATCACTTCTTTTGTTAGTTTATTCATACAGCTTGTAGCACATGTCCGAGCAGGGACTAATTTCTTTAAAAAAATACGCCTCAACCGATTTGGTTACTATGAAAAGTTGCGTTTGGTATAAGATGAAAATGATTATCCAAGAAGAATAGCTTAAGTTTCGTTATAATCGATCCAGCCGTTTTCGATACATGACGTCACTTCCGGTTTTGAAATAGCGGCCGAATTCCGGTATAGGTAATAAGAAAACAATCTAGTTTTATCTAGTTGATACCTTCATGAACGACCATCTGAATTCCTAATCCCTATATTTCCGTAAAATCGGTCATGCCGTTTGTAATATATGACGTCACTTCCGGTTTCATTTAGTGGTTCCTGCCGCCATTTCCGGTACCATTAATTTATTTATTCATTTTTCACAATTGATTTTTCAAATAAATAGCAGAATGAATACGCAGGAGCTAGTTCAGTTGCAATCGGTACAGGCGTTTTAGATATATGACGTCACTTCCGGTTTCAGGAATGGCGGCCGAGAACACTGCTACCTTGAATATATAAATTGTATTGTCTATGTTACAATGTAAGTTAATTATGTACGTATTTTAAGTATAATTTGTTGAAATAAGTTAAATATTGCGTATTTATGACGTCACTTCCGGTTTAGAAAATAAGAAAATAATATTTTTTTTATTGATACTTCATATAGATGACCATCTAAATCGAATGGCGCTAATTTCGTTCTAATCGGTCCAGACGTTTTTGAGTTATGACGTCACTTCCGGTTTCAAAATGGCGGCTTCCGGTTGGTTTTATAAAAAGGCACCTCAGACGCCAAAAGTGCACATGTGGTAAAAATTTCAGGTCGATCGGTTCAGCCGTTTAGGCTGTGGCGGTGATAGCGACGTTTCGTGATATCATCAGAATCATTATCATCTTCAGAATCAGAAAGTGGTGTAATTTCACTGTTTTCTCGGTCCTCTAGCGCGCAAATGGCATAACCTATTGTTCCCAAATTTGGTATATGTAGTGGGGTGGGCCATAGCTCGAAATTAAGATATTTCGCAACAATGTGAGATTTACCAATTTTGAGATCCAGTAGGCCGAAAATGCCATGTTGTTGCTTACAGTAAAAGTGTTTGGTCTGCTCCTCAGTTTATTAGGCATTTACGGTATGTTGAGTGACTGTGAGTGTATAGTACGACTTGGCTGGGTGGAGCGACCGCTCCACTAGATGATATCTTAAAACCACCAAAACGCGAAATTGCCAATACTTTAAACGATTTTTTTTTAAAACCATATAATCTTGGCCCTACATGAGTATTATTTCGTATTTATTTACTTTTCATCAGTCAATCCTTTTATTAGTTCTTGTTCAAATTTCAAGATTCTCAAAATTGATTTTGGTTTGGTGAAACACGTAGATAACTTGGGCTTGATCGCTATCTGTAAAGTAAACATTGATCAAGCTATAATGTTGAGAGGGGGACACTTTATATTTCGTAATTTTCCCCCCGGAATCCCTGCAAGTTTTGCATCGCCGCCTCTCATTGGCTATAGATTTTGATTATATAAACTAAGTTGAAAGTTTGTTGGTAAACTCTTGAGACCATCAGGTGACTGGGGACGTCGTTGAAACTTTAGTTCGCGCTCGTTTTGCATCACCACTTCTAATTAATTGAAGCCCTGAGAACACTTCTTGTTGCTTTCATTGGGCTTGGAGGTGGGGGTAAACGTTCCATTCATTTCGGATGGTCGGTTCTTCAGTTCTTCAGTGCATTATTTTTGAGGTATAAAAAATGTTACCAAAATGTGACATTGTGGTCAGCATTAATTGGAAGGTTTTTGCAGTTTCAACAAAACAAATACGTTCAATTCTCAATAAAATTTTGTGATGACATTTTCTGAGCAATTTTGTTTAGTTTTTGTTTGGAATTTCTATACCTCAAATCTTATGATATAAGTTTAAAGGGCTGAACGTAACTATTCAAGCAAATCGAAGCTGAGATTTTGATTAAATTGTGCGGTGAAGTAAACATTCGGAAACTCAGTAAACTGGAATTAGATTCAAATAATTGATGAGCTGTTTTCGGAAATATGAAAAGAGCAGGTGTATTCTTCGTTCAAGTTCATTTTTCTTGCGAGAGAGCAGAGTAAATCTTGGAAAGAACATCTTAGACTGCATTTAGGGGTGGCTTTTATAATGTACAATGTTGTCCCCCCGTATAACATTAATCATTGATAGACATTAAGAATTCTTTCAGAAGTTTCCTTGCAACGGAGAGAAGTGAGGGAGGAATTGGGGTGAACTTGGGGGTTGGGGGGGGGGGGGGATGAACAATCCGTCTTTTGTCTGGATTCGAATTACGTTCGAAATGCCAGGATCTCATTGAATTCCGACAACAAACTGCCTCGCACTGTCTGGAACATGCGGGAAGAAACGGGATGAAAAGTTAGAGGAGGGGTAAAAGTGAAACAAATCGCTTGTTTTTGTTTCCCTCCTCGCGAAACTTACTAATACTTCACATCATGTAAAGATGTTCTCACATGAAGAAAACTTCAATCTTAGTTGAAACGGGTTTTTCTCTCTTCGTTTTCGGAGTGAAATATCGAATCAGTTTGCGGTGAATTCGATTACGATGCGATTTCGCCTGGAGCGCGATGCTATTATTGCAAGATATGAACAGGGAGGGTTTCTTCTCGGTCTGATAGGAAGATGGTTCGATGTACTTGTCGACGCACTTGTTTACTCTGCAAGGTGCAATGCTAATAACAACCGTATCTTATCTAATGTCCTGTGTGCCAAATCGATGATCTAATGGCGGGATTTTTAGACGCAGTTTCGCGATTGCGAACAACCTCAATTTTTTTTATCTTTTGTTTGGTTTTCATAAGTTAACATGGTTTTTTCTTTGTATATTCGCTTGTTAAATACGTTTATTTTAGTAGGTACAGTGATTAGAAATAAGTGCCAAATTCTTTTCTTAATAAAAGTTGGGTTTTGTATTTTTTACTTGTCTACGATTGAGAGAAATCGGAAATAAAAAACCAGGAATAGGATTGTTAATTATATGACCAAAATAATTTTTAGCTGTATTGAAGCGTAGAAAAATGCAAATTAGAGAATGTTCTGTGTGCCGAAATGTATAGGCTTAGACTGTATAGGTATAGTCGTGGTATAAGATGAATCTTGACACGTAGAAGTTGAACAATGGCTGAACAATCTTGCCATCAAAAGTCGTAAAAGAATTGCAACAATAAATGTATAAAACATGGCATATTCATGGCCAAATCAAAGGCCAAATTCATTGCAAAATGGCTTTGGCATAAGTTCGCAGTAATATTGGAGTCTCATCTTTTTTTATTAGTTAAATAGTGTGAAATTACACAAACCCTTATTCCTGGTTTTGACCAATTTTAGGGCAGGTAGTTTTTTTGACACACAAAGTGTTTAAGTATGACAAAAAATTACAATATGCATATTTCGCAAAAACTTAATTCACAATTTACACAAAAGAGCGAACGAAATTTGTCTCTATAGCATTCATGAATATGGCACAAGAGGACAGTAAAACTTGTTTGTCCAAATGTCTAGATTTAAAACTGTTTTGTAAGATGGAGTCGAGTGATATAAGAGATTAGATCATAAACTGCGTCAATTTAAAATGAAAATTATTGAATACTTGAAAAATTTAGAGTGTAAAATGTAAAATGTAACAATACTAAAATAGCGAAAGCTAAATAAATATAAATGAAAAAGGCAACATAACTTCTATTCCACTTTGCCAGAACATAAAGTCGTGTTCTGTTCACTGGCATCTATTATCATCCGATTGCTTCTGACATTCTGAGCCCGCATTAGCCAGATCAAAGGTACAGAAGATTCGCGTCTCACAGCCTCAGTTCTGCAGCGGAAGCTTATCTTCACGTTGAAACCAGCTCTAGAGACGTGACATCTCGCTTTTTACAGCGGCCTAGTAGGGCTTTTATTGGTCCAGGAGGCGGGGAAGATGATGATGTGAAGACACTGGACGGTTTTTTACTGCCCCATCAGGATGTCTCGACGGAAGTTGCGATGACTTGATGCCAAAGTGGAGCTCCGTTCGCACGGTTCTCGAACTTGATATTGCGAAATTTTTAAGTCAATATCCACTTCGCTGGAAAAATAAATAGGATTAACGTTGTATTGATTATACTGAGTTTTTTATAGTGACAAGATAAGGACTAGTTTTTGCTGTTTTTATAAAACATGTCTGTCACTTTCGTCAAATTTAGAAGGTTATCTTGACATTTTGGATATAAATTACGTTTTTCCAAGAATCGCTTTTCTACCAAATATAGCAAACAGTGTGGTACATTAAAAGTAGAAGGCACGAAGTCCACTTTCTTAAATTTTACTTGCATCCTTTTGGATTCATAATTGAAATATTCTCCAAGACTTCTGCACAGGCGCGTAGAAAAAATCCCTCCCCCCCCTGATTCAACTTACCTCCCTTTGTTCTTGTACATTTTTGTCAAGATAAAAATATTCTTAAAAAGGGTTAAAACTTAAAACCGCGTAGAAATGCACCAAATTCGTGCCTGAAATTCAAAAAAATCCGGGTCTGTGCGGGCCCCGAACCCTAATTTCGCTGAGGGCCCTCCTTCCAGTCCCCCCATTGTCTTCGTAGACACTAGTATCTCCAGCTCAAGCTCTTTTACAATATTATTCCCCCCCTTGCAAATTTAGTTCCTACGCGCCTGGAAGCTTAGAAGGCACGAAGTCCTTTGTCTTACATTTTACTTGCACCATTTTGGAGTCATAATAGGAGAATTCATTCTCTCTGGTGTCGTCACAAATGTTTAAGCTCAACTCGGGAATTACTGAAATTTTCGTCAAGCCTTCCGCATCAAATGCACCGAGACCCAACAGAATCAATAGTTGTGCAACAAACTGCATAATATTAGTCACTCTGCAGTAACATCCTGGGCATGTCGCCGCCATCAAGAGGAAAACTATTGGCGCCGGCGTGCATCTCAATGTCCTGGCGCCAGCCCCGAGTTCGCATCCCAGTCACGTGTATTACCGATGATCCACGCAGCCTCCCGGCCCCGCGCGTGACGTCAGCGCCTCTCTAGCAGACACATGCAGCGACTGGCACCGGGTTTTTGTGCATCTCCACATGAGTTAGTGAGTTCGACGCGGGTTTTGAGTCACTGATCAAGATTGAGTGCTCAGCAGTGGCGTGTTCCCTCACCAATACACTGCTACCTTGACGCGGTGGTGGGGCTTAAGGGGCCACCTCACTTTACCCAACTATGTGCAGTCCAGGGTCGACCTAGTCGCATGCCCTCCCAAATTCGCGGGCCCCTCTGGCCGGCCTCCCTCCTCGAAATGGCGATCCCCCTGAATTCGGGTCTCTCCGGCCCGAAGTCCCCATCCCCGGGCTGTCCCCATTCTGACCTGGCTTTCCCACCAGTTTCAGACTCCCCCGATCGGGTCCGTTAGGTCGACCCCTCCCCATGTCCTCCACTTATGATCAACAAAGTTAATAGTAAATATTAATGTGCGCAATATAACCTCGTCGTTTACGCGCCGTTAAATCTAAGCTAGAGTACTTCGAGTAGTTAGGTAACTACTCTAAGGTTGGGGTAATGCAGGCTCCTTGCCCTCATAAACCCTAACCAGTAGACGCCACTGCCAGCTCCTTCCTATACTTGCTCGGTCCTATTGTCCGACTCGGAACATCTTCGCCGGCGCCCTGCTAGACTTGTCTGTCTCGTTATGCTTCCATTTACATACTCACGTCACATTCCAGGCCGACGTCTACAATACCAAGTGATTATCTCTAATGAGGCGTATTTATCAGTTTTATAGACCATATTGTGTGGGGTTTACAGTTACGCGGGGATTCGATGCTGCAGATGGCATTTAAGTTATTTTTCAATCGTATGAAAGGAATTCAATTAATACGATTGTTAGTAAAATATTGTGTATGAAATAAAAATGTAAGTCACTCAGTGAGTACATAATTTATTAGCAGCAACATCAGTAAAGATTTGGTATGTTAGTTCGTTAGCTGATATAATAATGTACTTTGTATTCCTAACATAATTAGTATGTCTGCGAAAATGCTCTGGAACATTTTACACCAAATAACGGAGGTCCAAGTTCAAATCCCGTGGGCCTCCTTCCTGACTAAGGTTTCTTTCGTGGTTTTCCTCATTTGATAGGGAAATGTTGCGAGTGGTTCCCTACTAATTGGGCTCAACCACCTCCTACCCACAGTCTATCCTTGCCCATTCCTCATCAACATCGTTCGTCCATCCGTTGCCATTAGCATATAGTTGCAGAACAATGCGACGTTAGAACAACAACTATTTTATTGTGATTTAGCAGCCAAATATTAAGTATTTTTCTACCTATTTTGACGAAATGCTTGTTTTGCGTGTTCAATAAATACACCCACAGGCATTTATTTTGTTCAATAAATACATCAATTTGTATGCGGCATTTAAAATGTTTTTGTAATGCTACAATGTTTTGCTTTGTTTTATATGTCTTTGTTTGCTCAATAAATACATTATACAACATATTTTGAAAGTGGAATTTTAAATAGTTTTTGTCTTTTATATATAATGTTCCCGCAAACATCCTCCCTTGCGGTTTTGTAACATGTAAATTAGATTATCAATAATATTTTGTCCGGAAATCTGCAGGCGATAAATGGTGCCCTATTATGAAGATAAAAAATGATAACTGCGAACGCGTTAATAGTTTTGCTATCACATTTCCTGTTTGGTGCGTCTCCGGTCTCGATGTAATGAAAGAAGCCACTGTTCTAATGCAAAGCCAAGAAATAGAATATCAATAATGCAAATGTTTCTATGAATGAGCGGCATTCTTAGAGGCATCAACTTGGTCGAGGAACTTTATTAGCCGAAAATTGCACTCTTGTTTTTTTTCGTCCAATGTGTGATTTAGAAGAGTGCTGTTATCTTCCCTCTAGGCATGAACTGAATAATAAATACAGTCCAAGAAAAAACAGATAACTTGTGAATTGATTGCCTGTGTGGGCTTGTGAAGGGGGGAAAGCACCCCCATTTCGTACCAATACTTGTGTGTGGTCGGTGGTATAGTGATCGTCATTGTATTGGTTGAATTTTTAGATTTTATGTTCCAATATGATTTAGGATTCAATTTGAATTTGTTGTAAATTTATTTCAAAATGTATTTTCTCATATTGCCATGAAATATATTTCAAAGCATGTAACGCCCATCAATTCCAGTTTTTAGCAATAAAAATACTTAAGTACAACCGCATACAGATACTAGGGAAGGCTGCAGTTACACCATGTTACACTCTCTTATTTTCACTTCAGAGGCCCCTGGTTCGATTCCCTCAGTTCGATTCCCGACTGAGGATTTTTCGTGTTTTCCCTCAGTCGAGAGGCACATGTTGGGAAGATTCCTTACTAATAGGCCATCTTCATATCATCATCATAAACACTCGTCAGTCACCATTAGCCTTGTCCATGTAACCACTAAATTAAATTATTAAACAATATCAGCTCACATTTTCATCTCTCCAGTTTTTCTTCAGTGAAATGACGTTGGATGGTTTATAGGATTTCTCTTCTAGTTTATCAATGTATAATTCCGATGAGTTGAAGTCTTGTGAACGTTTTTCTCGGTTATCAGCCTGCAAATAGTTGGTGTCAACAGTGCCGCTGTTTGTTATTTGCTGACAGGCAGAATTAATCGGAATCGATACCCCAGCGTCCTAATTCTCTCCCCCCCCCCCCCCCCCCCCCCCACTTTTATTGAGGTGAAATTCAAATATCCAACGCCTCTAGATACTTGACATTTTATCACATCACAACCCCACTATCAGAGGTACAGTAAGGTTCAAATTGAGATACTCCCGAATCCGGAATTCGAAAGGTCGGAAATTAGTGTCTCAGAATTACTAAACTTTAGTCTTGATTTACGATTACATATCATCAGTGATATCTTATTTGTACAGCTGCATTTACATCCCCTGAAACATCGATTAAAATATTGTTTTTCTTGGATTCAGGGAAGGGTCGCGCTAGCTGGAACAGATCCAGCAATTACGTAATCCGATGAGGACAGATTGAACAAAGCGCATGACAATTCTAGAGCGCGCCAAATTCAAAACTCAGCAACTCTTATTATCTTCGTAGTTCTTTGATACACTTTTTAACTTCAAATTTGTATCAAATAATTTATGAACCCCTTCATTTGAAATGTTATTGTTATTATATCCGTGTGTGGACATGAACCCATGACCCCAGGGAGCATCTTGGTGTGTGTAGGCTCTAGAAGTCGTAAACTGGGACAAGTCAAGTACCGAGCAATAAACGCCGACGAGCCGAGTGGTGATCACTGTACAAATGAGATAAGACCCAAGTTGGAATAAGGAAATGATTTATGCAGGTTACGTGCTAAAACCGACCAGGTTTTGTGTATTTTACGAACGATTCGAAGATGGTTTCTGTTGATTTACCGAAATATAGATCCCAGAAAAAAACACTCCGTGTAAAAAAGGCAGCCAAGTCTCTTTACTTTAAAAAAATTCAACACCGAAAAGGAGTGATATCAAAAAAGGAGCCAAGTCAATGACATTTCCAAATATTTAATCGTATCTTTGAAATAAAAGTATAAACACCGAGAAATACTTTACAAAAGGACTTGGCGCATCGTTTTTTTAAAGACATCATTCTATCCTAAAAGTGGAAAGAAATTTACAAGTAGGTACATTTTCCTCTTTCTATTAGAGCCAGAATCTATGAATCAAGCTACTTTTAGTAATGACTATTTTATAGTTTTGTCAATGGCGATAGAAGCATGATTTTATGCTGTAATATATAAGTAATATAAGGGTGAAAGAATTACATAACAATTGGAAGTGGTGAGAATGTAGGTTTCTTTGGAAAACTTCCATGGAGTCAGGAGTCAGGATCCTCATCAGTGTGTTGTGTCTAATGTCCGCCCGTCCGATCGGGTAGCTCAGTTGGTAGAGTTCTCGCCCGGCAAGTGAGAGGTCCCAAGTTCGTGCCCCGGTTCGGTCGGATATTTTTCACAACACACATCCCTTCATATCAATTGGAAGTGGGCTCATACATATTCTTGCAGTACTGTTAATATGGCGATATTAGACTGGTATCTTTTCATAATTTGATCTTGACTGAAGGAAATCATGAAACGTTGTCAAATAATTACTAACTAATGGAACACAATTATATATTTTTGAAGTGTCAAGTGTATAAAGTTAAATTTTTTAATAGAAATTCAATATGACTGTCTTCTTTGTGAAATGTATTTTTATAAAATGTGTATTAATAGAAATTGTTACATGATGAGAAGGTATAACGCATGAGACTTAATTATATTCACCACGAAACAATATTACGAAGATAACTATTGTGTATATTTATAGAAAGCATAGACAACAAGTTTCATAGCGTATATATTCATATAGAAAATATTTTACCGAAGGTATGTATAATATGTACCTAATTGAAAGATGTTTCCCTATTATTCTAAACATTCAAAATGACGGTTGTATATAAATGGCACATGCTTATGAATAGAAAAATGTCTTTAAAAAAACGATGCGCCAAGTCCTTTTGTAAAGTATTTCTCGGTGTTTATACTTTTATTTCAAAGATACGATTAAATATTTGGAAATATCATTGACTTGGCTCCTTTTTTGATATCACTCCTTTTCGGTGTTGAATTTTTTTAAAGTAAAGAGACTTGGCTGCCTTTTTTACACGGAGTGTTTTTTTCTGGGATATCACTTCTTTTGTTAGTTTATTCATACAGCTTGTAGCACAGCTTGTGTCCGTGCAAGAACTTATTTCTTTAAAAAAATACGCCTATGCCGATTTGGATACTTAGAAAAGTTGCGTTTGGTATATAAGATTAAAATAATTATCCAAGAAGAATAGCTTTAAGTTTCGTTACAATCGGTCCAGCCGTTTTCGATATATGACGTCACTTCCGGTTTTAGCAATGGCGGCCGAAAATAATGTCGTCTTGAATTCATAATTATTACTCCTACACATTTCCAAAATTTGGTTGCAATCGGTACAGCCGTTTTTGATATATGACGTCACTTCCGGTTTTAACAATGGCGGCCGAAAATAATGTCGTCTTGAATTCATAATTATTAGTACAACACATTTCCAAAATTTGGTTGCAATCGGTACAGCCATTTTCGATATATGACGTCACTTCCGGTTTTAACAATGGCGGCCGAAAATAATGTCGTCTTGAATTTATAATTATTAGTACAACACATTTCCAAAATTTGATTGCAATCGGTACAGCCATTTTCGATATTTGACGTCACTTCCGGTTTTAACAATGGCGGCCGAAAATAATGTCGTCTTGAATTCATAATTATTAGTCCAACACATTTCCAAACTTAGGTTGCAATCGGTACAACCGTTTACGATATATGACGTCACTTCCGGTTTTAAAAATGGCCGCCGAGAACACTGCAACCTTGAATTTATAATTATTTACAAAGTACGTTTACTTATATCTATTTTAAAGTATAAAGTGGTGAATTTAGCGTCATTTAGCATATTTATGACGTCATTTCCGGTATAGGTCATAAAATGTGTGACGTCATTTCCGGTTTCGATATTTGAATCATCAAATATTACTGATTACATAAAGTTGACCGTCTAAATCGTTTAGCGCTGGTTTTGTTCTAATCTGTTTAGCCGTTTTTGAGACATGATGTCACTTCCGGTTTCAAAATGGCGGCTTCCGGTTGGTTTTATAACAAGTCAAATGAAATATCAAAAGTACAAACGTTACATAAATATCAAGACAATCGGATCAACAGTTGTTGCTGAAATGCAAATCGATGTATATTAAATTTCATGACGTCATTTCCGGTTTATTTAAAATAATGTTCAGTCTTTTGATATTGATAATCCATATAGATGACCGTCTGAAACGATTGGCGCAAATTTCGTTCCGATCGGTCCAACCGTTGACGAGATATGACGTCACTTCCGGTTTCAAAATGGCGGCACAAAAAATTCATGGGGACAAGGTTAAATCAGACGCCAAAAGTGCACACGTGGTAAAAATGTGAGATCAATCGGTTCAGCCGTTTAGGCTGTGGCCTGTTTACCGGATTTTAGCTCCAGCCTACTACTATGATTACTGATTATGAAAACCGCCCTAAAACACTGTTTTCACGGCCCTCTAGCGCGCAAAGGGCGTAACCTATTGTTCCCAAATTTGGTA
The DNA here is from genome assembly GCA_934045905.1 of Leuctra nigra. Classification (NCBI taxonomy): domain Eukaryota; kingdom Metazoa; phylum Arthropoda; class Insecta; order Plecoptera; family Leuctridae; genus Leuctra; species Leuctra nigra. The sequence goes on along the minus strand of OW203766.1, from coordinate 18,250,157 downwards.
TATGTTGTAGGGTGGGCCATAGCTCGAAATTAAGATATTTCGCAACAATGTGAGATTTCTCAATTTTAAGATCAAGTAGGCCGAAAATGCCACTTTGATGCTTACAGTAAAAGTGGGTTTGCTCCAGCCTTTATATGAGAGTGTGCGCGCGCCGTACGACTTGGCTGGCGTGGAGCGACCGCTCCACTAGATAAGTAGACAGAGAGCAGAAAAATAAGTGAATATTTTTTAGTAAGTTTTTTGTTTGGTTTTATTCTTGGTCGTTCTCTCGGCGTTTCGGTATTGGAATCTAAAAAAAGAAACTTCAAAACCTTTTTATTGCTGTTTTGAACTTTTGTGATCGCTTTTGGATACAGCTTCAGTAAATATAAAAATGTTACTGACCTTACAGAAGTTCAAGAAATAATGAAAACCAATGGATTGTTATCATCTTTTTATAGTTTTTTGATGCGTGAACGCAGAAAGTGGAAGACACAGTATGAGGTATAAAAACTAGATAAAACCTAGAAGAACTTTTGAATAAAGTTAAAAGTATTTTTTTCAAATGTAGCGAGGTCCACTCCTGATTTATGTTGAAATTGAATACACTATATAGTGATTAATTGATAAGCTACATCATTACGTACTAAATAAATAAACTTATTGGATATTTGAAGTACAAATTACATTTCGGTGACACAATCACCTGAGTATCACATCGATTACAATCAGATTAATTCCGAAAGTATAAATCTAGGCCCGATTAGATTTTATGTCACTTTAAAGACACAATTGAGTTGATTGACTCATTTGAGATAACCTTCTCAGCATTAGTTCTGTCAGCTTTAAATGCGAAGGTAAACCGCATGTCATTGGCATTAGGACTTGGTGGTGACAGCTGACGGAGATATAACCATTTCCTTCAGATAATTATCTCGCATATGATTTTGGTAATGCTGATTAAATTTCAAAGCGTAGACGCACTTGGGAACTATTTGTGATGAAATGTGTAGGTAAACGAAATCGTTTGAAATTTTAAACATGGTTAGATAAAAGACTGTGACTTTTGCATACGTATACTTGGTTCCTTTTTTTTGGTTCACTTGTAGCATTGCTTGTAGTAAATGTTTTTTTTTCTTCCAAATTTGCAATTATTCTCGCTGGGCCCCTACAAAAATGAATGTAAAAGATGTGTCGAGTATCAACCACCGACATATCTTTGAAATATTTTTTTTTTTTTTTTTTTTTTTTTTTTTTTAATCTCATATAAAATTTGAACTTTGGTCTTCAATCGTTATACCGATTGACATAATTTTGTGCGATTTTGACGCCAAATAAGTTCTGCGAAATGATATAAATTGAGCGAATCAGATCAGTTCACTTCACTGCATACAAATTTATTATTTATACCAAATCGTGTGAGCTAAAACCAGCTGAACGACGCCATTATTTACACTTTTTTAATGGTCATTACATCCCAACGAGTAGATTTTCAAGTGCTCAAGCTCTTCTGGCCACCGCAAAGTGTCGGCACTTGGATCGATGTCCAGCCTGGAATCTGGAAATATTCGTCTCTTGTGCGTGAAATATCTGCGGCGAAGTATTCCATTTCACTCTCTGGAGCGTCTAGACTAGATGGAAATCACGAAGCTCGGCGCCGGCGCCACTATTCGGGTGCAAGACCTCTTTACGACGCTCGCCAGCGAGGAGAAAGTGGCGAGTAAGAGGCTGAGATACAGCGGCATTCGCAATGGAGATTATGCAGAGAGGAAGGGTTGTTATAAACATGGCGGGATGATGGAAATCTGAGCTCGGGAAGTTGTTCAGATTAATTGCTAGGAGGTTTTGCATGTTTATTTTATTTTATAGGTTATTTTGAGATTAATTTACATGAATTATACAGAAGTGGGTCTATATAGTCTTCATTACATAAATGATACATATTATACATGCACAGATTGTTTATTAATTTTGAAATAAAATCACTTTCTAAATTGAATATTATTTTATGATGGCATAATTATGTAAGTAATGAATTATAGAATTATCTTTCTTTAACCCATGTGTTTGATAATTAAAATAGTATAATTTTATTTTATTATTGATTGGACTTTATGGTCATGTTTTATGGACAGCCGGCAATAAATTTAGTTTCTCTCTCTTGCGACAATATAATTCCAGGAATACTTGCTAAAAATCCGTAAACCTGCCCACACTTATGTCGCTTGCAGTTGGTACAGAAGACGAGTATCGCAAAGTCTTACTTTCTGATGACAAAATGTCATGCTCAAACGCAATTTCTTCGAAGCAATCTCAATTGCCGACATTATTTCCCTGTAATCGATCTAAAAAAACTCTATCATAAAATGAAAACGTTTAAGATATCAACTAGTTTCATACTTAAGATTCGATTTTCAAGATAATTCGCAGACATCACGTATAAGCAATTCGTGCTATACAACGATTTTACACCGATAAATGAAGTAAACAACAAAATATTTCTCGCTAATTATACAAATCTCGTTTTCTGCGTGACTGATTGGTGACACATCGAGACATATTAGCTAATTTTTACTGACAAACAAGTTTTTTACGACGCAGTGAATGAATATGCCTGCCAAGAATGCCGCGAAACGGACGTGAAATTGTGAAAGTGTCACCAATAAGACATGTGTTTATTTAGTAAAATGTATTCCAAGAGAAGAAATTGTGAGGAAAAAAGTGGCATCGGCGCCTTAAATAGTGAGCAGGATCTTCATATTCAAAACGCGTCTCCGACGAAAGAAAAGTTCATTCCATTCAAGTTACAGGATTTTCAGAATTTTCTCTTTCAGAAAATATTCAGTTATGTTGACTTTTGAATGTAACAAATTTAATAAGAAACGTCAACTTAAATTTTAAAGCAATCAAAATGATATGTCAATAATCTTTCTTTGAGGATAAGATGAAAAAGTCGACCCTCTTTTGATGTGTTTAAAATGTGTCTCCGGGATTCTCTCACCGGGCTGTCATGTGCAGATATGTCGAACTGGTTCGACGGCGAGCGAAGGAGGAAATATGTTCCAACTTGTCGGGCGCGGATTGAGGCAAGTGAGGCAAGTCGATGTTGCAGAGCGATTACGCTCATGTAAGCCGCTCTCACGGTCAATTAGGCGAGAGCATGTGAGTCGCGATATGTTATCTGTCTCTCTCGATCAGTTGGTCTGTCTCGCTCGGTGCAGTCAAGCTGGACCGATGTTGCAGAGGAAATTGAACGTTTTGGAGACTTTGGCAGTAGATTTTGAAATCTTTTCCAAAGTTATGGCACAACTGTGAACTGTATTCCGGCGGTTCCGGGTTCGATTCTCGCTTCCGTCTTTTATGACTGAGATTTTTTTCGTTATTACCCTGATCTAGGATGATAGCCCTGATATAGAACAGACAGGAAAGATTATCTACTAAAAGACCACGACCACCTTCTTCTCACCAACCAGCCTTACCTCTATTCTTCATCATCACCTCCCTCTCATAATCATTCGTCGTCATAGCCTAGTTACAGAAAAGTGCGACGTTAAACGCCACTAAATAAAATACAAATAAAAACCGCAAATATTGCGCTAAAATAATTTACTTTCATCCACCAGTCTGTAATTAAATACTAAACAGTACTTGTTGAAAATAAGTCGTACACTACCCCGATATTAGTCCTGTTTTACCCCTAGAAAAGAGTTGATAAGTAACCTACTGTGCCATTGTACACTTGACAAAAGAAAATGTTTAGTTGAACAAATTGAATCACTGATGGTCAGGTTCGTTGCCAGTCAATCCTCGATATTATCAATGAAATCAGAACTCCCTAGTCTGATCTAATATTTTTCAGTTCTGATTATGTGAGCGATCATTTTTTGTTTCGCCGAGTGTACCTTGCTCCCGTGTGTCATCCACGACGCAGTTGTCACGGTGACATGGATCCATCAGATCACTCTCAGTGACATATCACGTGTCGCGCGACTCTGGTTTCTCTCTCGTCATTCACGAGAACGTGTCTGGAGGTCGCTGGACCAGCCGTGCAACAGATTCCAGGACGGCAATTACAAACTCCACGTCGCGCTCACCAACTGGTCGAACTAGCGACAATATTCCGACGCTTTAGTCGCATGAACTTGTTTTGCAATCGCGTACCCGCCTCACACACATTCGATATTGGATTTTCAGAAGAACGATGTCACTCTATAAAGGTGCAGAAAACCATGGGAATTAATCGAACGGAAAATTGTTCAGGCATAAAAAAAATCAATTATCCCCTTTGTACTCATTTCTCTGCACATTGATTGGATGGTGGAGACCGTTTTACCAAACGGTCTCCACCATTTGTAATATTTAGTAAATGAGGGTTGAAGCTTGTCAATTCATAGTAAACACACACAAAATTGATTTGTAACTTCCTTGTTATGAAATTAGATAAATTTGGACAGTGTATGTGAAAAGATATAATGGTAAATATGAAGGGAATTTTAAAATACTCATAAACAAGAAAATTGAATATAAAACTATAACTATTTGTACCACAAGAGAAGAGGCGTTTAGAAATTTATTTAAAAGTGAACTTTTGACAGCTTAAACATAGCCTTTTTATGTAGATCCTATTCTTATTCGCGTTCTTAGGCGACGAAATGGTGGTTAATTGCACATCATCTAGATCAGGGGTCGGCAAACTTTTTTGGTCAAGGAGCCAATTTCCCAAAATTAATAAATTAGATAATAATGGGAGTCGTAGTAGAGTCAATCAAATATAATACACCGAAAATAATAAATTGCATTGCTAGTTTATTTTGATATTTTTGCAAATCCCCATGTTGCCCATCAGGGCGTTTTTTTCGAATTTCATCAAGGGCTCTATAATAAACAAATGAATCAAACAAACAACCTTCCAATTGTTGCCCCGCAGGGCGTTTTTTTCGATTTTTGGTATTTTTCAATTCCAGATCTTCATTTAAATTAGCCATTCAAGAACCACTAAGGAGCCGCAGGTTGGCGACCCCTGACCTAGATCATGCGTAAGAAAGGTCGTGTGTGTTATCTACCTACGCAGGAGATCTGCACATGATCTGGATGCTGCGTGAAGCAATGAGAGTTGCTAATTACACACACCGCCCGGCAGATTGGTGGCGTCACGCACCTCGGACATCCAAGTGGCGCCTGTCCGCTTCCATCTAGCCAGCCTCGCCGTCAGTGTGACAACACCCAATTAGACAGTCGAGAAACACTTCGCCACGTCATGTGTTGGCGCTGATGAATTGCTGACAGGAGAGATTTCTGCGGGGCATTTGGTTTAGGTTTTACAAGATTGAATCTGGACATTCGAATCGCGATTCACTGATGTGAGAAGGCTCAGAAGAGAGTGGATTGTTTTTATGAGTAAGGGATGATATGACAGATTACGCGCATATTTACCTGAGTATTGAGTTTGACTTTGAGGAGATTTTTTTATCGATTTTTATCAATATCTTTTACCAATGTAATTGTTAATAAAATAAGGCATTGTACTCGTCTTCAGAACTGTTCAATGAAAATAATTTCATAACTCGGAATGACGTATTAATTTTATTTTGTCCTCCAGAAGTTTAGTGCCTGAAGATTAGTAAAAATATGGCACTAAACGTCTGTAGGACAAAATAAAACTAATAACCCATTCCAAACCATGACATTATTTTCATTGAACCGGTCTGAAGACGCGTACACAGCCATTTGTACAACATACTTATTGATAAAAATAGATTAAAAAACTATTTTAAGGCCACGCTCACTATACACTCAGTCTTCTTAAATTTAAAATTTAAAAAGTATGTCCGATTATAACATCATACCTAATATAAATAAAACACACATGTAAATTTCCTTAAAAAGTCACAATAATGAGATATCAAGGCCGAAACTCTTGACAGGGGGCACACATCATTCACGTGACGTCAACCTATAGTTCATGCTCTCATAAAATTTACAATTACAAAAATATTGCACCTGCCATTCTTTCCCCACATGCCGATCTTGCCCCGCCCTCCCCTACACGAGACCGCTCATATGACATTAGTGTGTGTACACAATTTCAGATTGATCGGTTGAAAGCCTACAAAATCACAAACAAACAAAAATAACATTACAGAGAAAGTGCCAAAATGTGAAGCGATGACGCTCGCTTCGCTCAAAATGCAATAACTTGTTGATTTAGCAGTCAACTAATACTACACATGCGCAATTTTAATAGAATTGAGTCTGCATACACGTAAACAAATTCTGTAAAAATATAAAACATAGTTAACACTCGATAGTCGTTTCACTTGTGTCTGAAGATTTTTTTAAATTGGAACCAATCAACGGATTTAAAAAAATGATATCAGGTCTCAAAATGTCAGCTCGATTGGAGAAACGGGGCGAACTGTATAGCGGTACGAACAAAAAAGTCCTTGTCAAAAGAGCTAAAAAGGGACGCTCGCATCGCTCGCTCATTTCCACGTTGCTTTCACGGAACCTCCACCATTATGACGTAGATATACATTTTATTGGCTTCAATATTCAAATGTCATTCCTCTCAAATGACATTATTTCGTGTCGGCTCTCTATTCATGATGGTGTCCCCACGAATAGGGTGAGCGAATCAAATCTCGCCTAAATCCCCCTGAAATCGGGCCGTGTTGATCGCCATGAAATGACACCCGTGCGGTGGACACTTTATTTCCTTGCTTTCGCGCCATGTGGGCTCGGTAATGCAGTTAGCCTACTCCGCCTAGACACTGCCTACATGAGATACATTTCCTACACACGCACGGCCCACGAGAATCAAGGCACATCGGATAGGATGTCGGCTATTACGTGTTGGTGCAGCTTCACTTTTCGAACTTGTAAACGTTCCAAAATTATGATTTGAATCTCCCGGTTTGCCACCAGTGGATAATTCGAATTTCATTCATTTAAATTTTTTGATTGTTTTCGATTTTATTCTGTTTTACCTTGGTTTACCAGTAGAAGGCAGTGGATTATTCGAACAAAATGGCGCGAATATTCAGTTTAAATTTTTAAACTTTTTCGACTTTTTCTTTTTTTTCCTGTTTTACGCAGCTTTTAAAATCTCTCGGTTTTACATTAGAAGGCAGTGGACAATTCGAACAAAACGGCGCGAAATTTCATTATAGTTTAATGTTTGGAATGTTTTCGATTGTGTTCTGTTTTACCTCGGTTTGACACTAGAAGACAGTGGATTATTTGAAAAAAGGCGCGCAAATTCATTCAATTGTAAATTTTAAGAACGTTTTCGATTAAATTCTGTTTTACGGCTAGCCTAGCCTAAAAGCATATTCATATCTCATCTGCGGTATGGTCTTGGTCCATGTTCAGATTCATTGTACTGTAACGGCTGCCTTTTTAGCCATTCCTCACGGACAAAAAGTGTTTTTGTCGGGCTGCTAATGGCTTTGCACTTTTCATTACAATCTCATCTGGGGAAAATGAAAATCCACTCGAGAGAAAAACATAAATGCTCTTGAATTCCAATTCAAAGTTCCCACAACGCTTCGGATTTCATTATAACGCGCCATATGTCGTTCGAGAGTTCGTTCCATAAGGCGGAGAATTGTTGTTTCCAGTTTGTGTTTTTCACGTAATGCGTGGAGCTGATAATTAAAGAGTAATGCCATTCACAAGTAGTTGGATGTTATTGCGTCATTAAAAGATTAAACGTGTAGGGAACATTTTCCGCAGTGCTACCGGCGTTTTGGACAAGCTTATTCTGAACTTGAACGTGGATCAAATGTTGACCGATATTTTCATCAGTCACTCCAGGCATAGTTACAATTATGGGCATAAATAAATAGATAGTTTATGCCGTCAGTCGCAAAAATATTACTGCACCTTGAAGCATAAAATACCATGCCATAGGAATAAGAAACCTAGAAATATCTAGTAATGGTTAGTTGTAATCAACCGTCAGAAATGTCTGAATCGACTTTAGAATTCAAATACCATCGTCAGAATTATGTTTGAATCGGCTTTAGAATTCAATTGCAATCGTAAGAAATGTCTGAATCGGCTTTAGAATTAAAAAAACAATCGAAAGAAAATGTCTGGATCGGCTTTAGAATTCAAACGATCGTCAGAAATGTGTAAATCGGCTTTAGAATGAGCTAGAATCCAAATACAATCGTCATAAATGTCTGAATTGGCTTCATATCGAGCTAGAATCCCGACACAATCGTCAGAGATGTCTGAATTGCCTTCATATCGAGCTAGAATCCAAATACAATCGTCAGAAATGTCTGAATTGCCTTCATATCGAGCTAGAATCCAGACACAATCGTCAGAAATGTCTGAATTGCCTTCATATCGAGCTAGAATCCAAATACAATCGTCAGAAATATCTGAATTGGCTTCATATCGAGCTAGAATCCCGACACAATCGTCAGAAAATGTCTGAATTGCCTTCATATCGAGCTAGAATCCCGACACAATCGTCATAAATGTCTGAATTGGCTCCATATCGAGCTAGAATACAGACACAATCGTCAGAAATGTCTGAATTGGCTCCATATCGAGCTAGAATACAGACACAATCGTCAGAAATGTCTGAATTGGCTTCATATCGAGCTAGAATCCAGACACAATCGTCAGAAATGTCTGAATTGGCTTCATATCGAGCTAGAATCCCGACACAATCGTCATAAATGTCTGAATTGGCTTCATATCGAGCTAGAATCCCGACACAATCGTCAGAAATGTCTGAATTGGCTTCATATCGAGCTAGAATCCAGACACAATCGTCAGAAATGTCTAATCAAGAGAGGCTCATCGCTTCCTGAATATCCACCCGTCATCTGCGAAGTTTTGGCAGTCCGCTCTGTGTTTTGTTGCTAGACATTGGCTGTAACCGCGACTCGCGAGCCAATCATCCGCCATCAATCATCGAAGAATCGGCGCCCGATCGCTTACAATGCGTCACTCATGAAGATGACTAATGATGGCTAATGACGGCTCAAGCTTGTTGGAGAGAGTGATGAAAGCAGGAGTCGTGCTAAGAATGTGATGCCGTTTTTTACGCGGTTTCGAGTCAAAATACGCGCCGATTCATTCGCAAGACATAGATGGTGAAGCTAAGGAGCGGTAGAGATGTTTAGAAATACTTTATCCTGTTTGAGCAAATAGTGAAAATGTGTTTTACCACAATTGACATGGAAATATCACTTGCAAAATGTTCAAGCTCCAAAATGTCGTAATTAAAAAGCAAAATTGTGTTAGTCACAATTTTGCTGACAATTTTGCATGATTGTCTAACTCTTCAAATCTAACCGCAATTAGATTTGATATAATATTTGAAGGGATGATATTATTCAAAATCGTGTTATATCGTGATCAGTGTTGGGTCAGATAAGTTTTTTTTTGTATCTAGATACAGATACAGATGCAGGTGGATATTTGTATCTAGATACAGATATAGATACAAATTAGAAATCGTATCTAGATACAGATACAAGATACAAAAATATGTATCTAGATACAACTGTAGATACATAGATACATTTTCAAGGCGCAGTTTTAGGATAATGACATTTTTTATTTTCCATAATAGATATTGATGATACTAGATTTATTTCACTGAACCATGACTGAACTGAACTAAAAACAATTGAACTATAATAATCTTTCTAAATAAATTGTTTAAACTGTACTTCAAATCAAAAAGTTAGTTAATTATGAACAACAGCAAATAATGTTCATAATTATTTTGTAATGCCTTTTGAACTGAACATCAAAATGAGTTCCTACCTACTACTGATAATTTATTAACTGAACAGCATACGATATTAGTTATTATTACCTAATTATAAAGTTTGTAAATTCTTCTGAACTGAACAGCAAATGGGTTGGTACTGATAATTATAAACCTATGATGACACTGATAATTAGTTTTCTGATTTATCTGAACCGTACTTAAAATATTAAACTAAATAAATTCATATGTTGACCTTGAAAAGACAAGTTATTTATTAAGCGCGAAATTCAAAATTTAAATTTTTTGGAAAGAAATGTATCTACGCATCTAGATACAAAGATACAGTCTTATTTGTATCTAGATACAGATACAGATACGTGAAAATAATTGTATCTAGATATAGATATAGATACACAAAACGTATCTAGATACTGTATCTAGATACAATTATCTAGATACGTCCCAACACTGATCGTGATCCATATTTAATTTCAGTACAAAGTTTCTACCTGCAATAGATTATGGTGATTAGATTACTTATGCTACTAGGTTAATGATGATGGATTGATGATTAGGATGATGATCGATAGGGAGATGTAACGGTGGGAAGGACGGTCCGTGGTCTATTAATAGGGACACTTTATCTCTCGACTGAGGAAAACCATAATAAATCCTCAGTCGGGAAGGTCGGATGCGAGAATCGAGGCCGGGACTTCCGAAGTGCAAGTGACGATATTTAAAATGAGTCCAAGATCATCTTTTGACTGCATCCTATTGGGGACAAAAGCTGTCCCACATAGAGAGCTGACGTGTGTGTTCTGGTTGCAGATGATGGAGCCGTACGAGGACTCGTCGTACAACTCCACAAGCGATCCGGAGCTGGACTCCGACCCGGAGCCGGACCCGGACCCGGACGACCCGACCCGGCTGCTCAATGAGTGGCTCGGCGAGCTGGACATGCTCACCATGGTGAGTGTTACACCGGCATGCTCATTTGACGCGTCGTTGATACGAGCGACGTTGACGCGTCGTTGACGCGACGTTGATGCGTTGTTGATGCGACGTTGGTGTGACGTTTTTATGCTCATTGGACGCGACGTTGATGTTGATGCTCATTTCACGCGTCGTTGATACGAGCGACGTTGACGCGTCGTTGAAGCGAAAAATATCTTTAAAACTCTGATGTGTCTGAGTTATCTACATCTCTTTCATAATGTCTATAGATTCCTACAAATTAATTTCTGAAAATGTTACCTGTGCATAAAAAAATTATTTCAATTTGTCGTAATGGCTATCTCCCCCCCCCCCCCCCTGGATGTCAAAAAAAACACAAATGTTTTCGAAGTATGAAATCCAAAAAACGCCCTGCGGGCAAAAAGTGCTCTCCCCCACATCCTTATCACTCCCTGGTAAAAAGTTTTCCTTGCCCCCATCCCCCCCGAGGAAAAATCCTGCCAGCCCTCCATATCAGCATCAGAAACAGCGTTCTGTCGTTCTGTCGTGCGTTGGTTTTCCTTTTTCTCAGTATTTCTGCGTTCAATTGAGCGTTTTCGAGGCGTTTCATTGTCTCTGAGTGGTTCGTTTAAATCCTTGTTTACGTCCATCTCTACACACGCACGCGCGTCTACGCACTTTTTGTCGCCAGAACATTGACTTGGCTTGGCACTTATGTGGGCCATTGTAAAAATAGTTCGCCCAGGTGATTCGTCACCTCCCCCCTCCCCCTCTACCCCCCTGCGTCGCATTTTTCAATCATGTCCTGTGTTTTTGTCGCCAGCTCATAATTCCACGGCTCCAGCTTAGTGAAACAGAATGCCAACGATTTTAATTACATGTGACACGGGATTAAGAGCGAAACATGATTTAAACGCGAGCAGTAAAAATCTGATTAATGTTAGGCACTTCGTCATTGTTTTGGATTATTTGATAAGCGAGATTGTGGAAAGTAATATATTGCATTATAAAAATACCACGCGTTGAAAGTTAGTTGTACCTACACAAAAAAAATACATTCGGCAGGGAAAATGAATGAAAACGGGATTTCAAGATATGTCAATGTCCACGTAATATTTAAAAAATGAGAGCATGTCCCATCATGTGTACAGTCACGGAAATATGTTCTTGTAGAGAATTGAAACTTGTGGCTATTAGGCTCTAAGGGCGAATTTCTAGTGATTTAGTATAGTAATTTCGACCTGACGGTAAATCACAATGAAGTCGAAATGTTTTCCATATATCAGTGAGTTTGCAGTAAAATTAAAATAAATTGAACGTTCTAATTCCGATTCTCATTTAAAAACGTTTTATAATTGTAATGATAACCTCAATAATTGTACCTATTTCATATGGAATTAATTGATTAACTTGCCGGTACATAATGTAAACATTTACCTCCAACAAACACGTTTCTTCATCCTTGTTTGAAGAATCTCAAGAGCTACGACAGATAATGGAACGTTATCTTTATCACATGCACAGAAGCAAAGTTCATGCGCTCTGATTGTTTTATCTCTGGTGAGACATAACTGGCGGTTTTATTAACTCATAACTATGCGCCGTAATGATGACTACATTATCCATTAGTGTGTCTATGGAGGACCTTGGTTCGAGCCTTGGGTCTTGTAGCAGTTGGGATCAGGTGGGATCTGGAGCAGTTGCAATATCAGTTCAATTCACAGCACATAATAATTGGATAAATTGAAAAGTGTTTTGTTTTAATTTTGTCTTCTAGACACTCTTACACGGGAAGTAACGCAATTCATGTCTCCTCTACTACATAATGGGACATTACGACCTCTTTTACGACCTCAAAGTATTAAATACGATGAATATCTTTACCAGAGGTCGTAATGTACACTTGGCCGAACAAAATTTGAACGTTCAATAAATCTGATAGGCTGATAAATGTAAGATCGCACCATCAGAAGTCAGTCTAAGCGATCTCATTGTCTCACTCTAGTAGGAGACCTCACATTTCAATGATAATAACAAGCTTTGATTGGTAATGGGACATGACCAGCAGTCATTCAAATTTGGTCAACTTTCAAGTTATGTTTGGCCGAGTGTACCTATACTCCAGTGTGTCATTATTTTAGTAGAGTATGATCGCTGGTATACGCTGACATTGTGCGTTTCTCATTGGATTGTTGAAATTCTTTAAATTTGAAGACGACCCTAGGAAAAAACCTTTCAATTTTGATATTTTGACTTTTTTGACGTTCTTAATTTTTTTATATAAATGTTGAAAAAAGGTCATCGACAACTTTGCCAAGAAGGCAGAGGTCATCGACGAAAGATTTTACCTTCTCACTGATCTTCCAATATGAAGAATGTATTGATTAGTCCCGATAGCGTATCGCATTATTCTCCGCTGCGACCGGCCTCAATCCTTCTCTGTTTATTTTCCGTCCACCACAGCGATATTGAATTCCGCCGCTTCTGTTTGGAGTCAATATCGTCTTCATCAGCGCAAAGGACGCGATGGGAATCGAACACGCGGCATTTTGCTGGCGACAGCAGTGCTACCAACAGAGACAAAACATCTAGATCTTAACTTTTGTAATTAAGAAGTTAACTGTCTTCACCTTCCTAATCACTTCTTGCATCAAAACGATTAAAAAAAAGTTCATGCAATTATCTAAATCGTCTGAACTTGAACAATTAAGTTAATTAATGAACTTCTTTGTCGGATTGACGCGCAAACAGAATTCCCCCCTCGTGTCGGATAAGAAGTCGGCGTCTTTATCGACGCTATCAGTATCGCCATCTGTGAGATGTTTTTGTGAGTAATTATAATGACGACGTTTCCGTCAACAATGGAATAATAAGCGGAGTGATAGCCGGAAGAGGTTCTTGGTAAGGCAGTGACGGCATAGGCAGTTATCTATCAGTATCACCCACTTATTGCTTTCAGCAGTATAGCGAAAGAAGTCAATTAACACCCAAAATCTTCGTAAAAATGTAACCTCCAGGTATACATCCAAAAAATCCAAACAAAATCCAAACAAAATTGCTATTCAAAAAATCGAGATTTTTAGAAATAAATCTGAATTAAAACTGCATATTGATATTTTTGCATGAAGTTTTCCAAAACCAAAATTCATCCCAAAAAATCCAAAATATCAAATAAATCGAGATTTTTCGAAATAAATCTGAATGAAAACTGAATATTGATATTTTTGCAGGGAGCTTTCCAAAACCAAAATTCAGCCCCAAAAATTCAAAATATCAAAAAATCATAATTTTTAGAAATAAATTTGAATTAAAACTGTTTATTGATATTCTTGCAGGGTGCTTTCCCAAACCAAAATTGTAATTAGTATGTAAAATTAAATACAAAAATTTTGTGACTTTTGAATCGAACATGTTTTTGTGCGAATCTTATATTAAAATCTCAGTCTATGGGCAAATCGGGGGAGGGAGGGGGGGGGTCTTTTACTTCGGCCAAGCCCGCCTCCTTCCCTTCATCCTAATCAATTCTTCTTCCAATCATCTTGAACCGTCCTAGTTTTACAACACATGCGACGTTAAAAACCATTAAAAAAAATTAAAAAATTGTGAAATATTTGTGTGCATGTTAACTCCCAAATTGTAGCGATCAATCGACCTTGAAACGACCGGACCGACTCATCTGTGAAAAGGTTTTGTCCAGGACGTAATAACACTGGTAATTGAGTAATTGGGCGGCGCCATCGATGCAATTGCGTGGTCCTTGTCTCTTGGCAAATATTGCGGCAGAAGAGCGCGTGCCTCATTGATCCTAATTGATCGTAATTGAACAGATGGTCTCATGTCAAGAGCCATGAATGATCGATCATGCGACCTCGACAGCTTTTTTAAACTCTATATTGATGCTGATATTTATTGGAAAAACGGAATTTTTCCGGTTTTTAGGGTAGTTTTATATATGACGTCGTAATCTCACTGAAGGACAGATGTCTCCAGGGTAAAAAAGGTAATTTTTCTCCCATTGAATATTTAACTGGCAAATGTATAATGGATTAATATTGCTAATATACTATAATTTTTGTAATTTCTTTCTTTCGCGACTAATCACTCTAAACTGCTGCTCCTGTCCGATTGGTTTGTCCATCCGTTCGTGTTACCTACCGTTGTAACCATAGCAACCAGGCTGTGAGTGTGATGTAACCATGATGTAACTATGCCAATATTTTGAATAGCTCTGGTTTCTTAAAAAAAATTGCATTAAAGATTTGCTTTCCAGATCAAACTCCATGGCCCATATGCAAATCTGAACTCCATGCTTTATTTGTCAGAATGTTTTTTTTATTTTATTTTATTTTATAGAAACATAATTTGTTTTTGACGGTAAATTGCATATTTTATTACAGGACACCAATAGCTTCCAATTCTGTTTCTGGGCTCTACATTTACGATCAATAACTGTATTGGAAGTATGAAATGAAACGAAGATTTATTGGGCTTTGTTTGAAAAGAACAAATGAATGCAGAATCATGCCTCCCTAGCAACAATAAATGTCATTGTTGGTCTCTTCTGCGCCATGCTGGTTGTTATTGACTACAACAATATTCTTCATCTTTTGTCCTTGTTTCTGAGGACTTCAGGGAAACCGTGAGCCAAGTCAACGGCCCAGGTCATGGCCGCCACATTCATCGTCAATTCCCAGTCATGCTCATAATCATTCTCCGTTATCACATTCATCGTCAATTCCCACTCATGCTCATAATCATTCTCTGATATCACATTCATCTACACTTCCCAGTCATTCTCAAAATCATTCTCCGATAGCACATTCAGCGTCAATTCCCACTCATGCTCAAAATCATTCTCCGGTATCCTTGCATGTTACCATCGTTTAAAATTACAAAACTTGCGATTTTATTAACAAATTGAGTATTTGAAGGCGTATTCCGCAATTTTTGTTTCAAGGTCACTTAATTCGATGCACTTTTATCTTCTCAAGTATCGTATAATTATTCCAATTTTTTAGTAAACCCACGCCTTTCTTTACCAGTTTTTCATCTCATCTCCTATAACTTCTTTTATTTCCTTATTCTATTTTTGCAAGCAACTGTAAAGATAATTTGTAGTTGTAGGTGACTGAGACAAGGGGCCTTGAGCCCCCCCCCCCCCCCCCCCCCCCCCCCCCCCCACCAGTACCAGAGGCTACTATTTACCATTACAAGTATGAAACTACTAAACCGCATGACATCATGTAAAAAGTCAGGTACACTCGGGCAAAAAAAAAACGGTGTTCGCATAAATCGGAATGGGACCAATGCAAAGTTCGCTACGGTCTTCACGAAGTGATGTCTTAGAGACAAATTTAAATTTGGAACCTAAATTCTTCAATCTTTACTTTCTGTACCTCAGAGGTAGAAGGACGGAAGTCAATTTCAATGATTCTTGAGGTGAGCTCATGAAATTATTTCTCATCCAATCATATTTGTATTGGTGACATGTGTCGTTGTGTAAGAGAACTTCTACATAACACGCATTTGTTGGCATCAGTCAAATGCCAATTAATTCAGCTTGTTTACATCATTCAAATAGGTGTAACGCGAAATCGAGAAATTGTCTTACGCCCTTCTGCGTCTGAGCTACAGATTAATGTTATACAATTATTGCAAACATTGCCCCATGCCTGCAGACTGCACATGCAAGTCTGCATCTTGGAGTGGTACTCAACCTTTTTGACTTGCGGGCCAATAATACGAATTTGCTTTTGTTAGCGGGCCGCATTTAAAAAAAATGCAACAAAGCTCACGTGATCACGTTGGTGTTAATTCCAGGCGCGTAGGAACTACTTTTATCAGGGGTGGAGAGCGGAGCCTCTCAGTTTTAGTCCCGCAGGGTGTTATTTTTAGATTTTAACCATTTAAAAGTGATTCTGGGGCTCTAAAATGCACGAACTGAAGCGAACTACCCTCCAATTGTTGCCCCGCAGGGCGCTTTTTTGTATTTAAATATGTAAGTGATCCTTCCTACGTGCCTGGTTCATTCAGTGTATTTTGTTTATTAAATCATTATGAAACGAATCGAACAATATTTCACACGCCAAACCAAACACTTTACAATTTTTTGAATTGGTAAATAAATGGCTTCATCATCGTAGCAACAAGTATGAAGTTTAATTTTTGAGTAGCTTTCCACATATTTTCAGCCTGATGCGTGGTTCCTAACATGACAACCTACTCTCAAAAAAGTCTCAAATGAAATGAGATTTGTTTTAATATTATTTTTTCAGTGGACACATTTTGTGAATTTGAAACATGAACTGGGGGGCCACACAAACTAGTCCAGCGGGCCGCAGGTTGAGAACCACTGCACTATAGCCATGGGGCCACATGATGCATAATATCCACTCTCTAATCGTGAGCATTTGCCACCATGTTCATGTGTTGTCAGTTGACAAAACGCTCTCTAATATAACAAAAGAAACCACAAGTCATTGGGCATGGATAAGGATAAGATGCAGTGCCGGGCGTGGGTTGGATAATAAAAACTATGACGTTTTAATAGGTCATTTTCGAGTTCTCAGAATCCTTGATTTTAAATCACTGCTTACTTTCTGTCAGTTTTTAAACTCTATTTTTGTGCTTGCTAAAAAGTCACGCTGTGTAACGGAAAATGAATGACATGCTATTGGAGTGAGTGCTTCGGTTTTTTTAACTCACGATTTTTTCAGTCTAATAAAAGTTTAATTTTCTCAAAGCTGTTCAAAGACAAAAAGTTATATGCGTAATGTAATTTTCTCAGAATGATGACGTTTCTTCCTCCCATTACGTTCTATTTACTCTTTGTTCAACACGGCTCCTTCAAAATGTAATAAACTTGAAGAAGTCTCCATTTTCAACTCAATTTCTGAGCCCAAACTTATATCAACTCTGGAAAATAATATTTCAGTGTGTTTTCGAAGTGTTTATGACAGCATAAATCAACAGTTTTGATCACCCCTGGACAGTAGGAGGGCAGAAAGCGGCGACCCTATGAACTAAAAGCAACCTGTAGCATACATTCTATTCTCGTAGAACCTTCCATCCCATTCAATACACACACAGTAAATTATTTCGTGAAAGTTGCTCATAAATCCAATACTGACTTTATAAAGGCGACACAGTCGTTTTTATATACCGATGTTTCCAAAATGGGTAATCTTCCCACCCGTGTGGTTATATGGCCCCACCCGATGCCTTTTCTAGATCTCTTCCGAAAATAACAACAAGTTTGTGATGTTGTCCCCTGTTGGAAAGTGGTTGGCTGTTTGCTGGCGGTGTGCTGACTGGTATATAGGGTGGAGGCGGCTAGAACGGATTACAAGGGAGTTATGGATATTGCTCGGCGGGATGAGGGGAATGGGGATCAGATGAGATCTAAATTGAAATGTTTTGTGGGAGATGAGAGATGGCACGGCATACTAAGATTAGAAATGAAGAGGTGACGTTTATGAAAATGAGATTAGAGAAGTTTTTGATAAGGTTTTGGAACACATTTTGTGGGATGTGAATTAATCAGAAATTATCAGGGTAGCTTCTATTTACTAAAAACTAAAAAATAGTCTGGAAAAATAAAAAAAATAAAAAATAGTTTGGAGCCTATTCTCGAGTTTTATATTTAAAAATAAAACATTTTCGTATGTGGTTTAAATCGATAATATTGTTCTACAAATACAATTCCATGTACATCATCCACGTTTCACAACAAAATTATTATATTTGTTAAGTTAGATAGATACATTTCTTCTCAGTTCTCTATGACGATTTGACTGAACAATTTATCTCAATCTAAAAATTAACAAACCAGTGTTCCATTATTTAATTGTACTGCAGACAGACGAAGCCGATTCAGAAGCAAAAATAATTAATTAGTGTCAGTAAGGTCAAGTAAAATGCTTCTTGCTCGCTGTATGTGCTCGGCAAAAAGCAAAGGACTGCAGTGTCTAATGATCTCATTAACCATGAATTATATATTAATTAATATCGTCGTCTCTAATAATGGATGGTTATTGCATTGTCAAGGTTGACAGATAGCATTGTTACCCACGCTCTAGCTGGCTAGATTCCGATTAACAGTGTCATTAGACTGCATATTCCATTCATTGTAACTGAGATAAGAATGCATACTCGGAATTCTTACAGTCGTAAATTTACATAAACTTTCACAGAAAGCTTAGTAGGTACCTGATAAAACAGTGACGTTTACCGTTTTATATTAAGTTTTCATAATGTTGTATTATGTGCTTTCCAGTTTCTTAATTTATATTGTAATCCTTGAAAAGAAAAAAAATCATGGTAATAAGGTCTATAATTATTTGTTTTGTGTGTGGGTGCCATTATTCATGAAGCGACTGTACATGTGAGCCGACTGTAGCGCAACGCCATCTAGTTACTAATGTTGGAACCTTGAGCCTTGCTTCACAACTTCTCTAACAGATGGCGTGGGGAAGCGTCTCGGTTTTCTCATCCACATCTGCCGATGAAGTAGTAATCTTTTTTACAATGCTTTCTAGAGACTCTTGCCTCGGGGTTCCTAGGAATATTTCCGTGTTGAAATGATGCATCCATTTCATCTTCGAAAATAGAGCTTCTAGGCATTAATTAAATGTGAACCATGTTTGGCTAATGACTATATCCTCAAATTCTAGATACTTTTGTTCCTTTTCTACCTAAAGAGGATGTACTCCCACTTTCAATTATGTAGAAATCGTTATTTTGATGGGCCACCAACATTTGTTGGTAATTTTATCATTTCTTCAAAATTACATCTAAACAGTGAACTTGGAAAAAATATCATGCACCTGGTCCATTTGCCAACGCATTTATAAACATAAACATAATTTAGGAACATAAAAAAAACGAAATTAACATCTAACTACCTAATTGTGTTTAGCCTCTCATAAAGTGTGCTCTCTCAGTTTTTTTAAATTTTATTTTGAATCAATGTAGTATTATCTATAATTTTACGTCTACCGACTCCCAAAATCACCCCCGGTTATGAAATTATACGATGATGATAAACTAATAATTCAGTACGATCTACTATAGATTTAGATAAAACAGTTTGTGTTTTTGAACATTAGGTAGGTACACTCAAACCAATAAAAATTGGTACTCAAAAAGAAAAGGATTGGCTGATGGTAAGGTTCCTTGACAATCAATCATTGTTATTATCAATGAATTAAGAGCTCACTTACTAAAGGTAGATGAACACAGCCTTCATGGGATGATGCCATCAAAACCTTAATCAGCCAATCCTTTTCTTTTCGAGTACCGATTTTTATTGGTTTGAGTGTACATTTCAAATTAATTTCATTGAATTCTTAATTTGGTAACAAAAAAAAACATTTAACGCGGTAATTTCTAGTTTATCTTTTTTCCTGACGGTTTGGTAAGACTGCATTTTTAGACAATATCGAAATATTACAGTTAATTTTTTGATCCCAAATGTGCAGCTGTGATGCTTTCGTACGTCGCATGTAAATTATGCTAATGTTATCGAACTTTGGTTAATGTAAACTAGTTTTTGTGAGCTAATTAGAGCAATCATCCGTGGATGGGTCAAGCCGAGTTCAAGTCCACTCTGCTCTGCTCTGGTCTTGCGTGTCAACTGTCTATATAATATTACTTACTTCACCACATGACGTGCATCCTTTTCGACACCACCTTGGGCTTTAAAACCACACTCGTACAGCTGGGAAACACAAGCAACTTGCTCACGAAAAAAACAAAGTTTCTTAAATTTTTATTGGATATGTAAAAAATCATATTTTTCTGTTTGAATTTTATGACATTGATTAAAAATAATGAGTTTTAGGAGGAAGTTGATTGAATTTTACAACTTGGCAAAATTCGAATGTTTTGATTCGTTTTATTTTGAAAATGGAATGTTTTATCTTTGAATATTTAATCCTTAAATATTCAAAGGATTCCTACAGATTAATCCCCGTAATGATTAAATATTCAAAGGTTTTATAATCGAAAGATTTAATTTTAATTTTCCGCTGTTACAAAAATAGTAAATACGTTTTGAGACGATGGTTTGAAGTTCGAAAATGGAATGTTTTGATGGAACGATCTTTTGAATTTTACCGCATGTACAAAGATCGAACGTTCCATTATAAATCATACGTTTTTAGAACGATTCGTTTGAATCTTGCCACGGCTAGAGCGATTGACTTGTGATCTCCAACTACAAGTAATATCACCTGTATTTATTTCTCGACGATGTTCTCTACATGATCACGGCCCATTAGAGTCTAATACCATCTCGTGGCTCATTATTCACCCAGGAATAGTAAGTAAACTGAACAAGATGGCCGCTCGCTTGACACATGTGGCAGGTGCTGCCTTCCCATTCCACACCTGTCGTGTGCCAAAATCACTGGCACGAGTATGTGTTGTGCATACATTGAAACCAGCTCGCAATGGGATGGGCAGGTGTTAAAGTTTCGGATTGCTTCAAGTTTCCTTTCGTTTTTTTTTATCGAGAGTGTGGGTCAATCTGAGAGATGTGGTAAAAGTTCGATTGAGGTCTTTCAAATGGAGGTAGTTTCGCGAAATGGAGTGATAAAAGAATGGGTTGAATGCCCGAGAATTGAGTCGTACGTTTTTGTTACGTTGTTGTTGGTTTTTCTTCCCGAAGAGTTGAATTTTTCAACTGGGGTGGATTTCGTCTGAAGAAGAGGCTGCGAGAAAAGTAATAGTAGTTTGTTTTTATTTCATGACAAAATGGCGACTTTTCGAATTAGAAAGTTGAAAAGTTATTCCTGGATTGTCCATTAATTATTTTGAGTCGTCGTCCCCCTCTCCCCCACAAACGAAGGGGTTGACAACTTCACTACGCAAACGTAATTAGATTTGTAAATGGTTTTCTAAAGCGAATTGCGTTTAATAAATACAACGTCAAATGCTGGGCGGGAGAGAGCCGGGGAAAAGTGTCGGTCTTTTCTTCGCTTCGCTTTTGTCAACAGATTTCAATGACACGTCCACTCTCGATTCGACAACTCCCCAATTTGTGTAATGAAAAGTCAACACGCACATGCGTAAAGAGGAAAAGTGCGTGTGCAAACGCGCTTTTAATTTTATTCCCATCGGAGACAAATGACGTGCTGAAAAAAAATGATATTCACTGATGTGGAAGATGAAATATCTCATCAAAGAAACTGAAAAAGAAATTACATTCATTTTTTAAATTGGTTTTCCGCGGTATAAAAAGATGTTTTGAAGCAAAAGGATTGTGTGAAAATTGCCGAGAGCGCGCTTAATTGCTGGATTTTCCAACTTTTCCAGGCTTTCCCAGAGAGAGTAATTTTCCATGTGCCCCTGGCTGCATGGCAAGCCGCTACACGAGCGTGGAAATTCCATTTCCATTCCATCTGGGAAATGGGGAAAGTGTAGCAAAACAGATCGTTTTCGAACATTTGTAATGTTTGAATCGATGCATATTCGGGCGGAAAAGATTGGAAACCCCCGTGCGTAATCTGGAAAAGAAACGTAACACTTCAGGATGAATACATCTTCTTTGGATGAGAGGCACGCAAGATTCTATTTCCTTCCGCATCGTTTTTCATAGCCTGTCTCAACTTTTTAATAAAAAGTAATTTATACCTCGGTATCTATTTACTTCCCATAACATTTTCGTTCTTCACGTGACCCAAAAAAATAGCGATTCCGAGGGCGAAAAAAATCCCAAAATTGAAAGAGAATGAATTCTCATTTTTTTCCGGAAATGTATTCACAAGGACCTCTGTCCTGCACGCCAGTTAGGGCCGATTATTATTCCCGTCCATTATCACTGGTTGACACGCACTCAGTGTGAGTGACAGTTACGCACTCGAGTTTCAGCCCAGCCCCGCATTGTGCGTATGCCATTGCTGATCAATACCGCCCGTGTAATTACCCACGCTAACAGCCTCCAGGCTCCAGGTGACGTAGCAGATGCGAAAATAATACAAGGGAATAATGCCAATTTAACACATCATTTTATTAGCATTTAGCGGGAATTTTGTTCGAGTTTGGCTTCATCAGTGAGTTTTCCTTATAAATAAAAAGCATGCCACTGTCTTATTCCACCTTTCGTCCTATTACCTATTTGTACCACGAGATTAGTAGAATGTAATGCACAGAAAAGGCTTAATTTATTTAGGGTAATTAAGATTTTACACCCTTTACGCTGTCAAAAGACCACAAGTAAAAAACCTCACTCAGTTTTTCCGGAATTCAAAGTGGATTTTTGTCTCGTTTTTCTCGAATTTTTCTCGTGGTACAGGTTTATTTATCGCCAATTTGTTGTGGAGGCTATGACCTACCGGAAAAATAATGACGATTTCGCCTTGAATTGTACAAGTTTATGCAGGTATTTTTAACTTTTAATTCATCATTGTAGGCATATATCCACTTTTTCAGAGGAGTACACTTGATGACCTACCCACACTTTTAACTAAATCGCAGTCTTTTTTATTTTTTGCTAAACATAGGCTCCGGGAGATGAAGACGAGAGCAGCTGCAAAAATAATCGCACAGAAATTGCGTAATGGAAAAGTTATCAAATGTATACACACACATGGAACAGATCACGAACAGATGTAGCAGACCGTCTTGCTTTGTATTTATATCACGTGATTATTGTAATAAAGAGAAGTAAAAGAACAACGGGTCCGCCGTGTGGGTCTCCCAAGGATGCGCAGTAGACGCAGGTGGGGGACTGCGCATCGACGTTGTCATGCGGGCCAATAAAGCATGGTGTTAACTTCGTGATCGCGATATTTAAAAAGCAAGAAAAAAACACACTGTCAGAGCAATAAAGTCTGATACTAAATGTTCAAGATGACAATTTAAAAGTTAAATTCTATTTGATCGAACGAGTTTTTTTTTGCTAAAAGATTGTATTGATTGATTATGAATTGAATTCATTAAAATCGCATCGGTTTATTATTTTATGGGATCTCCGTACAAAAAAGTAGTTAATCTATTTGATGAAGACAAATTACAATTCTAACGAGTTTTTTTTTCCCTACGAATGTTTAATAAATAATTCAATTCGTTTTTGTTCCAAATTATTCGTAGGTCTTTGACCGCTCTGCATTACTCTCATATACACTGCTTCCATTATCACAAAGTTTATTGAGAGTGTTGACAGCTCCGGCGAGTCGGAATTGTGATTTTGCGAACCAGCTCCCGTGTAATCCACTCGGCTTTTGTGACCCCTGGGATGCGAACACATGTTCCTCTCTGAAGGGTGAACTTTATTACAGGGGGGTGGGGGGTAATATAATGCTGTGTGTAGTTCTAACTTCTAAAGGGCAAGAAGGGCAATCATAAACCTTTCGGAAACCAGGAGTTTTAACAATGCTTTGTCGCCACTTCGACAACTTCTTACAGGATTTGATCTTGAAAATATGGTCAATGTCAACTTACGAAGCTTTATATACGGTGTTTATTATGATTTATAACCCTTCTTAAACAATTAGTTCTGGATAGACATGTGAGACACTGGAAAAGCATGGCGAATTACAACCTACTATAAAACTAAAATCACAATGGGATGATGCTTCTTTGAAATGTTGTCGAAAAGAGAGTGGTTTTGACAATGGGCCACTCCAAAAACACCACCAGATGATACAAATGACTCTGCTGGGTGAAATCAGCCAATCAGAGTGGATTTATGTAGTTTTAACGGCGCACTGTTGGGCTAATGGAGTCGTTGGTGAACTTGGGATGCTGGGAAGGAAGGGATCGTGTTCTATAATTGGATTCTGGAGCCATTCTCCTTGGAGAGAGAATCCTTCCTGTGCTTGATTAATTCCTGTCCGGATAGCTCCGTTGGTAGAGAACTTGGTACTGAGGCAGACAAACTCCAGACGTCGGAGTAAATAAAAAATCAATTGCATTCTCGTACTAAAAAAAAAATTAATGTTAATACAATTTTTCGAGCAATTCTACAAATTTTAGGAGTACAAATCGATACATCGTATACTAAATATACCTTACACATTCATTACCACTATTTTTCTACTTTTTGACACGAAAATGTAAATAATAATTTTTTTTTAATCGAACATATCCAACCAATTCTGTGTGTATATATTCGGGATTGTCCTCTCATATAATTTTGATGATACGAATATATTTGGATTATTTATTTGAACATAATTTCCAGAGATTATTAATTTATGGTTATTTTTGGCGCGCTATTAATTCGGTAGTGAAAGAGTTAATTGACTTGGCGCCTTAATGAACAAAGCACAACTCTCTTCACGGAATTCAATGACCTTCTCTTAGGCCCGGCCGAAATTAAAAGATATAATCATTCTGGACAGACCCGCCTCGACTGCTCTAGAAGGAATAATACAACAATTAATTTGCATCAACCATTTGCATCACCTATCTCACTCGATCACTAACACGCATGTATTGTGCGCTCCTCCTTGCTCCTATTGTTCCCGAAGAGATTAGACTGTTTAAGGAACCAAGACGGTTGGGTTTATGGTCAAGCTGGGATGTAGAGATTTTGACCGTGACCGGACATCTATTAGGGGTTTAATGTGGTCCTTGAACCGTGGGGCATACAGACGAGAGTACAGTGTCGTCTTTCAAGAGATCTTTGCAGTTTCCGTCAATTCGCTTTTGTAGGAGTGAAGTGACTTGGGATTTTATTTCAGAGCGGCCTCAAAGCGACCGCGTTTGTAAAGAGAGACGAACATTTAGTCAAAGCCTTTCTTCGTTTCCTCTAAAAATTGCGTTGCCCATGCTTTTATTTTTATTTTTTGGCGTAATCAATCAATTTCAAAATAGAAATAAAAAGGTATAAATATTTATTACAAGTACGCTTTTGACTTAAAACTCCTGATAATAATTCAATCAAGGGTAGGTACACCCGACAAATCATAAAACGGCATTTGAACGAAACGGATTAGCTGCTTGTCAGGTTCTTTGACAAAAAAATCCTTGTTATTATCAATGAAATCAGACCTCATCTACAAGAGTTAATGACGAGTTCTTAGGATGATGTCAACAATTTTTTTTCAGCCAATATATTTTTTTCACATACCTACCTACCGTTTTATCATTGGTTGTGTGTACATATTTGTTTTACTTTCATGATTTTCCATAACAATAAGAAGAATTGAAAAAATACAAGATAAAACCAAATCTCCCATCGGAGTTAATTTGTTAATTTTTTTATTTTTATTCAGATTAAAAAACGAAGTTATCAGAAGTCAATGTCCACGCTCGCTTTGCTCTCAATGACGCATGGAGTGTGAACCAACACCTCCTGGGTCTACACCACGACCCCCCTCACACACAACTCTAATATGCACCCGCCCGGAGTCATATTCACACCGTATTGCGTGCGATGCGTATGTTTGTAACGTAATGTGTGTATAATGTGTCCCCTAGTGGGGCGCCAATTGTGACACGTCATTCTGTTTTACGACCTCGTGTGTCGGAATGAGGGCGGAGTGTTTGGCTTGCTCTTCACTTCCCTTGCTCTTCAGCAGGACATGAAATATCACTAAATATACCGGCGCCTCTGCCGAACACGGCGCCTCCACTGCACTCAGCGCTCTCGACGTATATTCAAATCAGTTTAGGGACAGTTTACTTAGGGGGCTGGACGTCATGGAATTTTCCAAAATGTCATCAAAGTATTGACTCAATCTTGCACCCTCTACGTAAAGTTGGTTTTCCCCATGCCTATTTTATTATCGAATCTGCCCAAAACCTGCATTTTATGGAGAATATTTCGCCAATGATTTTCACATAATATTTGCTTTTTAGTTTAAAATCTAAAACCTATCCCGTCCTCTCCGTAATTTTTAATTTTGTCTCTCCTTTTTCAGATGTTTATTTTATATAAGTCTGTTGTCGAATTCCAATACTTATTTTGAACCTACTAATCCTGTCAGCGAAGTCTTTTCTAAAATCGCAACGTCCGCAAAGCAAAGCTCGGTCATGGAAATACCCCTTTAGCAAGTTTGAAACAAATTAAAGAGACTTGGCCGCCGGCTCCGCTATTGATTAAATTATAAATGCATTTGGCAAGTTCTTCTCTCCACCTGCCCCGACTGCGGAAACAATGAGACCTCTTGGAGGTTTGCCGCCCACATCAACGCGACGGATGTGTTCCGCATGTCGGCGAGCGTCGACCTCTTGACGGCGACCTAAGTGAATGCATTCTAATAAAAGCTCATTCAATTCTCTCAATCACTAATCAAGCAGCTACTTGTGACACAGCAGATACAATGATTGTGCTTCCCACGTCTCTCATTGGTTGTTGAGAATCAACAAGCTAAACACAAATAACCTCAAAAAACTATTGTTTAATTATATAATGGACGTAACAATACGCATAATTTGATGAAGTATTCGAATTTTCTTTGATACTAGAGGGATCCGTCATGTAAAACATTACACGCACCACTGGATGCGCACGACGGCGTTCCCCACAGACAGACAGACAAAACAGACAGAACTGGGTACCTATAAGTATAACTAGGAAAACGCTCTGTGAAACGCGTTGATGAGCGAGCACGGGTACGTGCAAATTCTCGAACCGTAAATGCGTACACAACGCACAGAAAACATATACAACCATAGCTTCGTAACCATATTGAATTGATTATGATATCAACTTAAAAGTAGGTATATACTTTTCATCGAAACTTTAAAATAGCATCTAAGCACCTGGTTCATTCATAAAGCAAATCAGAATGAATTCAATTGGCACTGGAAAACATTCATTTCGATACTTCATTACTGACAGATATTACAAATGTCAATACGTTCATACGTTCTTAACTGATTGGGATGAAATTTTGTAAAATAAGAGACAATATTGGTCTTAAAGATCATGCAAAATTTGAGTTTGATCAGAATTATCGACGACCGTTTTCATTTTTCAGCCTATCAGGAGATATTTATTTAAATTTTAACTAAAGAATGGATTTCAAAAAAAAATATGGTATGCAAACAGAGAAGGTTGGTTTTACATGTGTGCAAAATTTCAGCTTGATCAAAGAAAAACTCTGACCTGTATAGCCAAAATATGATTTTGATCAGATTTATCGAAGACCAGTTACATTTTTCAACCTACCATCAGGAGATGTTTATTTAAATTTTAGACAATTAATGGATTTTAAAAAAATTTGGGGTCTGCAAACAGAAAAGGTTGTCTCTACATGTGTGCAAAATTTCAGCTCGATCGAGGAAAAACTCTAGACATGTATAGCCAAAATATGAGTTTGATCAGATTTGTCGAAGACCATTTTCACTTTTCAACCTATCAGGAGATGTTTATTTAAATTTTAACCAATCAGTAGATTTCAAAAAAATTAGGGTCTGCAACGCACAGAGAATGTCCAAACACGTGTGCAAAATTTCAGCTCGATCGAGGAAAAACTCTGACCTGTATATCGTCAGTAACAGAAAAAAAAAAAAAAAAACAGAGGTCCGTGCCAAATGAATTAAAAGGAGACGCTCGCTTCGCTCGCTCAATTAGAATGATTGGGTATTTTATCCAGAAATATATTTTATTAGAATACCCGAAAATGGTTACTAAAAATAATAATGTGTACCTATCAAGATCCTTTCTTTTCGTGCAATTTTAAGACAATTTTTATGCTTTTTAAGTATTTTCTGTAAGCAAATTGACTTTTAAAACAATTATGTCTATACAAGTCTGTGCCATTTTCTCTTAAAATTATTTGATTTTGTCCTTTTAAAAGTAATCCAAGAAAGATGAAGATCAAGGGGTCTCCAATGAACTTGATCGACAGATGTATCTTGTCTCGCCGTCTCTACGGATGTCATGGCAACAACTGCATCTGTCTCAGCCTCCATCTCCGTCTCCCTAACCTTCCGCAACCCCTGCGACGGTCCGTGTCGCCCTCACCTGGGGGGGCTGAGTCACCCCTCCACCCTCGCATAGGGGTCGTTACCGGCGATACAGGGGCGTTTAGCACGTCAAGATTCATGACTCAGAGCTGCGGAGTGTCTTTTGTTTCTTCTCGGTTCTTTTATTAAAATGTCATTACTTCAGCTGGGAGAAAATGTCAGATACGTTATAAAAACTATAATCGCTTTTCTAAACTACTTTCAAATGCTACAAAGTTTAAAGTTCAAAGTTAAATTATGGAAACTTCAACAAACTTGTTTTCTATACTATTTGTAACGAGATAAAATATGATAATTGAATTCGCAGCAAAAGCAAAAACGCTACATTTATTGCGATATTTATGTGTTTTTACAGCTGTTACGTTGTCAAATGTCTATAGTTCGAGTGTACCATTGTAAAAACAGTACTTTTCTAAGAAATGGAGCCTTTTACGTGAATTCAGCCCTTCCTTTTAGTTAGTTTCGGCGAGGATGCCATATTGAAAAGCACACATCGCTGAGTGTGTAACCTGAAACTTCTAAGCACTCTCCAGCCATATCAGATGGACCAAGTTGTCAAATCCATTACAAATACTAATCGATTGTCCATCTTTTGCCACATCTATCAGGAAGACGTGTCAACAGACCAGACAGTGATTCTGTATCGTTATCACTAAGGCTAGGATGTTTACGACATATCCTTTTTTAGTTTTTTGTTCAGACACGTCTAATAATGATGACATACATAGTTTTCATGTTCCTGATCTCAAAAATAAGTATTTTATTTTGTTTAAACATTTATTTTTCTCATTTTTTTTTATGAATTAAGTACTTTTTTTGCTATTTTAAGTTATCTTTGTCCTTTTCTAAAATATTTGGGAAAATATTATGAAATGTTTGTTGCAAGTTACAACAATTTTATGAATATGAATTAAAATTCCCATTTCCCATAACATTTCCATTTTTTATTTGGATGATCATCAATTTGCACTTGACAAATTCCAAGTCCAACTCCTAAACCGATAAATCGAATAATAATTTGTTGACGAATATTACATAGCATAAAACTTCATTGGTCCTTTTTCTGGATTTTATGGTTGTTTTTTAATAGTTTGAAGGTACTATTTGCCTGCCACTTTGGACGTTTCATCGGTCCTAAACATCCTAGTTATCACTGTAAACGACGCCATATTGTCTTGACGCGCTGCCTGGAGGTGGCTGCTGCTGCAATCAGAGCGTGATTCGGCACGTGCGAGGATGTGTACGGATGTTCTCTTCTCTCTCCAACGCCGAGGAAGTTTTCTCATCATAACAACGACAGCTGGTTAGTCTTCGTCTGTTTCTCTGCTTTCTTCTCCCCTGCTCGGAAGTCGACGGCGTCCACATGTGCGCGCCAGAGTTGTCGTGGTTTCTTCCTAGCCAGGGGTGAACAGCGAACATAAAGAGAAAACTCGGAAATAAAACGTAATAATACCGTATTATTTTATGAAACAAATAAGGAAAGATTTACAACGCTTTTTGTTTCAAGACCTGACATCCTAGTTACTCAATTTTCATTTCTTTATTGAAATTATTTTAGGGGTGATTAATGCCACACTGTCCTGCAACTAGTATAATGCACAAAATGAATTAAGGAGGTGTTCGTGGCCTATAAGTTGGGAACCGTCCCATCATTTGCCTCTTGACTGAGAGAAACTGTGGAAAACCTCAGTCGGGAAGGTCGGTCGCGGGAATCCAACCGGCCAACTCAAAGCCATATTTTAATTATTTCCCCCTTTCTTCAAGTTCCGAATATTTTCTAAAGCGTGCTGCGCTCTTACCTTTTTACATAATTTGTTATATAACATCTTCCACTTCAGCTCTTCTTCTATCTCGCGAGATGTTTTATGCGCCGAGATTATAAACCCCACTTCACTCGCTTCCGCCTCTTACACCGATGAAGGAGAGCACTTGTTGAGTACTGTACAACAAAAACCAGACCACCTCGCCCTCTCCCTCTCCCTTTGTGCACCCCTGCTGTTTAATATCATCCCAAGCGCAAGTTGAGGAATAAAAGAAAAGTGCGCGATGCTTTTGTCATTTTCAATCCAAGACACATCCTGTCACACTCGTGCGCACCCCCGTTCGTCGCCGTCGTCGCTCGGGTGTCCGCCACGAGAACACCCGCTCGTCAATGTTTTAACGGATTCGATCGCGGGTCCCGGAGTGATTTCAAGTGGGGGACTCTGGAAGAATAGAAGGTTCTTTATAGAAAGAGAGCCGTACAGGAAATGTACCACTCTGAGATCGAGGAAATCGAAAAACCCGATTCAATAAATACTATGAATTATTTAAACGCCGACATTGTTGTCTGGCTGAATGTGTGTTCGGGTTAGAGTTCACCTAGAGCTGGAGGGTGATGGGTGAGATAGTGAGGGCGGCGTGGCCCGGGGATGGAACAATTCCGAGAGGATCTGGCCGCAAACTCCCGCCGTCATCGGAGCTCGGTAGATTAATTACTTTGGCTCAAGGGTCGAAACAATCTTTGCAGCCGTTTTCATTCGGAATGATAGAAGACGATGGAGAGAGGGGAGACTCTAATGAGAAAGAGAAACGCAATCTCGTTGTCTGTTTCCATTTTCGAAACGTAACTTTTTGTGTTTCATTTAATTGAAATATCAACGATGTTAAAAAAGAAACTTCTCGCTAAAAATTTATTTTTGTATAAAAAACATGAAAAGAGACATTTCTATTCGGTTTCGCAAATAAACGTTTCAATTCCAGACTCGCATTGGAATGTTCAGTGATGTTTACACTGAATGATTGAGAAGCAATCAGTGTAGCCGTCCTCGGGGCCCGAACCGGGGACCTCCCTTTTGTAATCCAACCGTTTGATGTTGTAATTGAATCAATTCTCTTTGCCTCTGAAAGCGGCCGTTATCTCGTGCTGGATGCTGCGTGGACCACGTCGAGGCGCCATCAATCGCCTCCAACATCTCTCCCCCGTCCCGCCAATTGTCCCGTCCACGTCTTGGCAATCAGGATAATTCCTTCAGGACCCCTCCTGCGGACATTCACCACAGAATAAATAAATAATTCCCGGACACGAAACAATCCAATCAAATGGAGACGCGGTTCCTCCAGTGACAGAGGTTCATTAGGTTGGTTGTAGGAGTGGAGGCAGGGTTGCCACCCCTGCAGGGGTTAACCGTGGCAGCGATAGGGCTTATCGTGTCAGCTCATCTGTCTATGTCAGTTGGTAGCACTTCTGAGCTCGCTGCTAGAGAACTGTTGATACACTGACTCGGCTTGACGGCTGGATTTATAGACGGGGATTTCCTCTTTAAGAATACTTGATCATTGTGTCTGACAAATATAATTTATTTTTATCATACAGCTTTCTTTTGCTGATGCGAACTTTGACGTAGCGGGCGTTAACCAATCAGGTGCCATCTGCCATCTTTCACTCGGTCCCGATAGAAAACGAGGAAGATAGGCATCGGATTGGTTGGTGAGCGTAACGCATCACTTCTTGAACTTACTGACGTTATATTTTCTCCTGAAGAGGAACCAAATATTATCAAATGTTATTTTTTAGTACTATAGTCCAAGATCCCTAACGCACTACAAAGTTTGGGCAACTTCGGGAATGTTATAGAACATCGAAAGTATGAAATATTATCTGCGCCTTTAAAATGATATTATTTTAGTGGTGATCAACCACAAAGGGGATTATCTGGTTGAATGGTTGAATGATCCTATCAATCACATAATTAATCCCACGAGTGTATCAAAGCTGGATTCTTATCATTGTGTGCATCATCCCCTGCGCCACCCCCCAACTGCACCCCTGCATTTGGTCACATCACAGCAGGTGCGCCCATTACTCACCTTATTAGTCTACTCATTCAGCAGATTATTCAACCCCATGATTAACTCCAGCAGGGGGGGGGGGGTGAATCATTGGTTAACACTACTCGGGGGTGACTTTTTCGACATTTCATGATGGTATGAAAATTGAATTACCCTCATTTCCTGTTTGAAATGAATTCTGGTTTTATTGATTCGAACCTGTTCAAGTCTAGACGGATTTTGTAAACTGAGGGTGGATTTTACTAAACATTCTCGCTTCTTGTCTGTCGCACTTTTATGACTGAGTTTTTATTGTTATTTTTAATACTTTTTCACCCGGAAATGCTGCGTTATTTAATAAAACGCCTGGCTTTTATTTTGTCTCCTCGTTTATTGTCTAAAAGAGGGGACACGATGGCGGGCTTTATAGCCTGTTTGGGGTTGCAAAGTGTTCATAACATTCTTTTTATAATTTGAATCTTTTTCGTTATTTATCTCCGGCCTCTAAAGGGAGGATTCTTCGGCGTTCTTGAAAACTGTATTAGAAAATGTTTCTTCATGAGCCAAAGTCTTGAAATTATTCTATAATCGGGTTAGCAGAAGAACGACGAGGCCCACGGGGCAAAAACTCCCAAAGATAATGAATACAAAATTCACAACCATCTTTCCATTATGCAGATTATAATCTTGTAATTATTTTACAATCTTGTTTGAGTCCGATTACATTATTACTCTAATTGCACAGGGCTCTTTTCTTCTTCCCTAATTGAAAGTATTTTGCATCGTAATGTGAGAGATTTGAGATTTCTTTATAGTCAGTGAACAGCTGAACATTTGACCACTTTTTGCCGCTATAAGGAAACGAAATACATTGGGCCAACTTTCCTGTTCTATAAAAAGAATCTCTATCAAACACAATTTTTATTATATTCCTAGCTACCTATGTAAAATTATACCTGTTATTGCCCCATTTGAATTTTTATTTTGAGGTTTTGGAGATGAAGAGCGCTGATGGAGATAATGAGCGAATTAG
This sequence comes from Leuctra nigra, assembly GCA_934045905.1. Lineage (NCBI taxonomy): Eukaryota > Metazoa > Arthropoda > Insecta > Plecoptera > Leuctridae > Leuctra > Leuctra nigra. The sequence goes on along the minus strand of OW203766.1, from coordinate 18,216,720 downwards.
TGGTTATACTTACGTCATAATACACCTGCAGTCCTGCAGCTCCTGAATACTTAGCTTAGTGCATGCTAACTTAATTTAACTAAATTACCTCTAACATAATGCAGCTTTATGCACGCACCAGTTCTGGGCCACCGGACTCGTCCTATTTATCATGCATTACTGGTTTTACGGGAAGGTCGGGTTTTACTTGAGTAAATTTAAAAGTCGAATAAATATCTCAGTTGCTAAACTTAGGGCCGGTCTTTCAATAGTCTGCTAAACCAGTAGTTAAGTTTTAATCGATCATTCGAGGATTGCCATTGGTTGTTGCCATGGCAATCTAGTCCTAATTGACTGTTTATAAGTTAGCAAGGCATTGAAAGACGGGCCCTACTTGATAAATTAGTCCGGAGTTATTCTAGAAATAATTCTGTATCTCGGACATGAAGAAAATTCAAAAGGTTAAAAACTTCCATATTTCATGAGTTCACGAACTTACAAAAAAAGTGTAGCAATGTTCTGCAAGATGGATGAATGATTATGACGATGATAGGAAGATGAAATGACTGTGGGAGTTTAGGTTTAGTATGGACCTTCCCATCATTTTCCTCTCGACTTAAGAAAACTACGAAAAAACTCAGGAAGGACGGCCAAGGAAATCGAAGTTGTGACCTATACAGAGGTCAAATCAGCTTTACTTATTCACTTTTTTTACAGTCAACTTTCTCTGTCTCCAAAATATGTTTCAATCAAACTAAATAATAGGTTTTTTAGGTTTGTCCACTTATGACATTTTATAGGTAATTGTTTCTCCTCTCTCGCGCATGTTCTGTCAACGCCAGTCTGTGACAGATGAAAGGGGAATCAATCCGGCACGGTCCATCGCGTCTGGAGGGACAATGGCGCGCATTGATACACCCACTCGACACAATACTTTCACAAGGGACCTAGTGTCATTTGTCCTCTTCGCCCAATCACTTCGACGCAACGCAAACCGGTCCATGAGAACGGGACTCCGAATTAGATCAATAGCATCCGCAGAGGCGAGGGTTCTCGGTTCATTAGGTTGGTACACGCATTAAAATGTGAGTCTGCCGTTAGTTTGGCGATTCTGGAGCGATTTAACTGAAACACTATTATCAATTAGGTGCACCGCTAGGTTTTCTTGCTCAATGGATCAATTTATTCGTGATTTCTTAACTCTTCTGCTCCTCCTACGTCGCTCACATTCTGAGCAAGGCTGGGCAATGAGTTGCATCAGTAATACATGAGTTTACCTATCATTAATTCGTTATGATCTATAAGTTCCATATCATTGATCACAGAGGCGTTACGCAAGGCAATGTGTTCATACTTTTCTAGATAATAAACTCAATACATTTAAATTTAATATGTGCATCGTTTTATTTACCCTTTCAGGACCAAGCATTCCAAAATTTTAAAGTTATGTATTTTTTTTCTTAATATGGAATTGAAACAGTTTAATTAATTAAGTCTTTTTTTACAACAATTAGATAAAAATTAGATGGTAGTGTCCCGTCGTGCACTTGCGATATGATAGACTTTGAGAATTGGTAACAATGTCACTTTTAATTTTTAATTTTTGGCTTATTTAAACAATAACAATAACAACAACAAATAACAATAATAATAACAAAATCATGGATTTCCTAAAAAAAATCATCTACAACCTACTTTACAAAATATCAATAATTAACACTTTTCTAACAAGGTTCCAGCATGAAAAATAATTTGTTCACCAATCTCCTAATAAATCTGCGTAATTATCCAAATTCCCCCCAATTTTACATAATTTATAATTCCAGTACCTATACCATTTGGCAAATGACTATCATCATCACCTATTTCGAAGCGATTTCTTCTGATCCGGTATAAATCTGAGTGATGTTTACACTCTATATGACCGACGTATCACCTGCCTCCACTTCTCTATCTGACCTGGCAGGAGCATAATCTTAGGGAGCGAAGAAAAAGTAGTCGGGCCTGCCATATGGCTTTTTACAAGACATCGAACACTGCAGCTGCCCCGTGCTGGTACTATGCCAGCTCCAAAACATCGTCCGTGAACTTGGCGGGGAGTGATAGCTAATTTATAGGCGTTTGATATTCACAAAATCGAGTATTCCAGCTACCAGTATCGTTGCACGAGCTATAAATTACTGGGGGTGTGTCGTTAATTTAATTTTATTGTGTCGAGTAAAAATGTGATTGTTAACATATGCAGTATTTTATACGGGTTTCCGTTACTAAAATATAAAAATCTTGAATATATTTTATATAATAGTATGTTTGAACTTTATATTTCTGTTTAGCAATGATGCGTAATATTTTTATGTTGGTACTAAAACGGGAAAAAAATATTTTTTTATGTAAAAGCTCTGAAAGCTTTAAAAAACAAATTAATTTTTAGATGAAAGCTCTCGCATATTTTTTTAACGTTCATGTACAATTGTAAACACTTTTTTAACATAAAAGCTTTGAATATATAATCCTTATATATGTTCAAAGATAAAAGCGATGAAATAAACATTCTGAAATGTTTTATTCGCGGTCGATGTTTCTCTGCCGAGGTGTAGCGCCGTCTTATCTCAAGACAGGTGGCACGCGTCTGTACCACGTGATCAGCCCACGTGACTGGTCCAGGTGCTGCCAGAGCAAATCACCCCCAACCCTCCATCATCTCGGTGCTAAATATCAGACGTTTATGACCACGATTACACTCGTGATAATTGCAGAGCACCAATCTTGACGAAGAGTAGGTACACTTTTTATTGGGTAATTGCATCAGGTTCTTTTTAATTGGGACAATTTGTGCGAGTATACTGCGCACGTAGATTTTAATTACGTCAATAAACTGATCATTTGTAACTAATTACGGGTACTTCGTGACATTTATATCGAACTTCTTTTGAATTGTAAGACGTTTACTGAAAACTAAAACACTTGGCTCGGAGACTTGCGACCAGTATTCGGCTATACTGATTGTGGTATGTCATGATTTACTTCTTCACATTGTCGTGTAATGTTGCGTCATCTATTGTAATTACTATGGCCAGGTTGTTTAGGACATATCTTTTCGTCATTTTTTTGTTCAGACACGTCTAAAAATGATCTATAAATATGGTTCATGTGTTCCTGATTTCAAAAATATGTGTTTCATTTTGCCTGAAAATGCATTTTTCTAAATTTTTGATGAATTCAGACCTTTTTTTTGCTATTTTAAGGTATTTTTGTCCTTTTTTAAATTATTGGGGAAAATAATATGAAATGTTTGTTGCAAGTTACAACAATTTTATGAATTTGGTATAGACCACAATTCATAAAATTTCCATCCACCATTTTGATGGATTACATACCATAAAATTTCATAGGTCCTAAACATCCTAGCCCTACTGATTATGGTTTGTCATGATTTACATCTTCACATTGTCCTGTAATGTTGCATCATCTATTATAATTACGCTCTCTTTCACCTTCGCCCCAAGTCTCGGCTGACAATGTGAATAAAAAGCAGCGCGAAATCATGACGGCGTTGGGGTTGACTCCGATGACTAACACGTGGCTTGAAGGGTTGACGGAGGAGGGTGCGGTCTTTCTGTGGGGTGACTCATCGGGCTGACCTGTCCACTGGAGTGGACTGCATAGCAATCCGGTATAATCCCTCATTTCTACCCTAGAAGTCGCACGAAATGAAATTCAAGACACACCGAATCAGAAAGAATTGTATAAAAGGGATGTTTCTAGATGTGAAAATCTGCTAAGAGCAACATTCGTGTGGAACACTGTTAAAATACATTTATCTTCTAAATTAGTAGGATTCAATATGCACGATTTTTGTGTGAAAAACTCAGATTTATTACAATTTTTGTATATTCCCTTATTGTAGAGACAACCGAAGCATTCTATAAGAATTGTATATTCGAAAATTGGTCTCGTATATCTGTATAATTTTGTAAAAATCGTGACAAATTTCACTTATTTGTACCGTGTGGTCTGTAAATCATAAACACTTATTTAAATATATAAAAACGTGAAAAACCTTAAAAATCTCTTCCAATCTGTGGCTTCTGTTTCATTTCAACCAACATGAAATGGATTATTGACCACTTGATCGTGTGGCACCGCCTCCGCTTACTCATCCTCCGCCGGCGACCACACATCGACGTCCTCCTCCCTCACCTCCGTCGACGCGGTGTGTAACGGCAGTGGTTGACCCAGCGAGAAGCCCGCCGCTCTCCTCTCTCAGTCTCAGGCGGTTAGAAAACCTAAACCTCAGTTCTGCGCGGTCCTCCGGTGTTGAAGGTTGAGAAGAGTATCGGAGAGGTCGTCGCGGACACACACATGGTGGTTGGGAAACCAGTTTGTGATTCAGTTCTCGTGGTGGTCTCGGTGTTCGGAATTCGTGAAGCTTCGCATTCTTCTAACGATATTGGCGTGAAGTTGTACAGTGACTTCGTGTATCTATTGAAAAATATATGTTTTGTGGATGTTTTTAAACATCCACAAAATGTGTGTTATGTGTGTTATGACACAAAATGTGTGTTATGACAGTTGGTGAATGACAATTGTTCATAAATTGACAGAATACTTCGATATTATTTTGATGAATGAGTATTTTTAGTGATAAAGTGCATCGATATCAATCCTAGTGCAGATTCGTTTGTTGATTTGACAAGTGATTGACGCTGGTTTGATTGAAAACTATGACTAATTGACCGCTTCGAAAGATTTTTTTAAACCGAAATCTTCTGTAAGTGGTTCGTACCGGATATGAGCGTCGCTTGATCGTGAACAGCATCACGATGTTCTGCGGCTCGATCCGACGTAAGCGTCGCGACGTCGACGACGTGTACCGCCCTCTCGCGCGCCAGAGCAACGTGTGGACGTCGTCGACGATCGCGCGCCAGTGTGCGACGTGCAGGGCGGCGGCCGCCGACGGGGGCGGCAATCACATCAGGAGGGTGTCGGCGGAGGGTGACCTCAGGGACGTGTCCAAGGTATGCTCGCGATCTCACTGACCTAATTGGCCTAGAACGGGGATCATGTTGGGTGATTTGATGCTTCTTAGACAGTTGCAAACTCCTCAGATTTTGTTTCCAGAAGTCCGCTATTGTGTGACACCTGTTTGTAATGTAGGCTAACGATGTCTTTGACTGGTAATGAGCATGATTAGTCAACGATGGTGCAAGCATTGTGGGAAAGTGACAACGGAGAACTGCAATAAGTACCTGATATTAATAGCCACCTACTGTGTTCTGCGTTCGAGCCTCGAATATGACATTCTATTCTGTAGTTTAGTTGTGAAAACTTTTCAATAATTGTGTTTGATGACCTTATTTTCTGTAATCGTAAAAGCTGTGTCAATATTTGTCGCCTTGTCACCTACAGACATCTCTGCTCTACATACTTAGCAGATCTCTGGTGGTATAATCTGGATTACCTCGCTAGGTGTGATTCTTGTCATAAAACTGAGTTGCACTTCGCTTCTTATCGGATGCCGAAGTCTTGAGATTGCGCTAAATACCATGGGATTTGTTAGCAACTGGAACCACGGAAGGTTTCAGCCGACCGAACAAAACGTCTTCTTCTCTTTCTTCGAGATGCTGTGAAAATGATTTATTCCAAACAACCCTCTCTGCACCGGATGCATAGCTGCACTGTAACTGCATTGTCCTCAATTCTCACCATCCAAGAAGCGAACACAGGTTTTTCAGCTTCACACGAAATCGACAATCATCGTCGGGTATTTCAGATTACAGACCGAAACCAAGTCCAGTACGTGTCCACATCACAACAGCAACGTTGCGATTTAATCAACCCTTTTTCATACCTCTTGGGCAATTCCGCGAACTACCGGCCGGTCTGGGACTCGTGGGTGTGTTCGTCTATGAATAATGTTACCGCAGTCTCACCGCTTTCATCATTTGCATATTAGTCCCCGAAACGCAGCCTCCCCCCCTGACATGTGCCCCCCACCCCACCCCCCACCCCCACCACTTTGACACATGTTTCATTCAAGCCAGACGTGTTTGATTTATCGCCGCTGCTTTGTCGCGTACATACACGCATGTTGCGGACTGTTTAATGGCTTATTATTTAATATTCCGGATGTTGGATGCTGAAGACAATGGGACGCTACTTCTTTATGCTTTTCATCCTTTCTTCCTTTTCTGTCTTCTCATCTCGCTGAAAAGTTTTCTTCGCGAAAGTTTTTCCTTTTGTTGCGAGGCCAACGCACTCGAACTCGACTCGAAATGTGGAAAAACTTCTGAGATGTGGATATACGATTCTGTGTCAAAGCAACAGAAATCACGATTGAACTTCGCATATAACACGTTTAAAACCGTAATAATAATTGACGTGAATATAATAAATACTTGCCGTTTGCCTCCCATCTGTTGCAATGATCTAACAGTACATGTGTGTGGATTATGATGTAACAGTTATAATCACTGTCTGGGAATCTTGTCACTGTGTTGTTAATTATGTAGCTGCTAGATTCGCGGAGGCGCCATGCGTCGGTTTCTAAATCCTGTGGCGCCATTTTCATGAATCCTTGCAGTGTTTTGCTAATGTCAAACTGTCACTATCTGGGGCGCGCACAGTTTTTTTAGTGAACAATCAGAAAAGTGGATAAAATTGTTTCTCCTGGTTCAGCGAACACTTCCTATGAACGAACGATACTTTCTGAAATGAAGGATTTCGTGCTTGGAGTACGAAAGATTCGAAGCCTAACACTATTGGCATAAGTATTAGAACATTTGCATAAGACACAAGCATAAACAAGTTCGATTCTATTGTTTCTTCTGTACCTGACTATTAGCCGTAGTTGCTAATGAATGGCATTAGCACAAGGCAATAGGCACATGAATCTGATACTTGCGTTCTTCTATTGAGTATGACAATGTGTCTGAACCAATAAAATGATGACAAAAATACTCGGCAAAATATCTTATGCAAATTGTATGAAATGACATCATAAATTATAGAAATAAATGTACACAAGTAAGGAAATATCAAGATTCTTGCAATTGAATTGGCAAAAAAGTATCATCATACATATTCTGGACCTTTCATCTTATTAATTATTTACTCAAAATGCAAAGTTCCAATAAAATGATCACAAAAACACTCGGCAAAATATCTTATACAAAATGTATGAAATGTCATCATAAATTATAGAAATAAAGTAGTACACAAGGAAGGAAATATCAAGATTCTTGATATTGAATTAGCAAAAAAGTATCATCATTCATATTCTGGACCTTTCATCTTATTAATTATTTACTCAAAATGAAAAGTTCCAATAAAATGATCACAAAAACACTCGGCAAAATATCTTCTGCAAAATGAATGAGATGTCAAAAGTAGTACACAAGTAAGAAAATTTCAAGATTCTTGCTATTGAATTGGCAAAAACGTATTATCACCATTCATATTCATAATATATTCATTGAGAACGACATATGGACCGCAAGTGAAACATCGCGATCTGTTTCCTCCGAATGTATGAAATGAATATGATGGAAGTGGAGCGGACGCTCGCCCGATATGAAGCTAGACTTCCGTTCCGCGCGTGCGCAGTCTCGTGAACTTGGCCTCGACTAACTGACAGATCAAGATCAAAGTCGCCCGCCAAATCGCCAATTAATTCAACGCGAAACTCTCGGCGATGTTTTTATATCGGTTCCACATCGTCAAAGAACAATCCCGATTTAATTAAAACGTATAAACTGAAATTTAGCACAGTTTTTAATGTTTCCATTGAGTCGGCGTGATTGATGTGAAATGTTTGGTTGTTTAGACGCGGAATTGTCAGTTACAAAGAGAACGAGTGTTACCAAATGTACAGCTATTGTTTATAATTATTTTCATGTTAATTGCACGACAATATGTTAATTAATGTTCTATGTATCGACTATGTATCATACTTGGGAATTCGGGCTAATGAAATGTATGGAAATGTATGGAAAGAGAGTACAATAAGACGCTTGTACGTGAGTCATGGACGGAGTGCATGTAACTGTACTAGCCTTTGTTTTCACAACGGACAAAAGGGTGATCACATACTGTTGGATCATAGAAATATTTCTTCACTTTTCTAAGTGAATGTCAGTGAACTTTTGAAAACATCAATCTTGATTTGTATAGTTTCAGGTTCAGTTTTTATTGCGGGACACTGAAACGGTTAATTACATAATTGGAGGTCATGTCAAAAAGTAATTGTCTAAAATAAAACTATAAATACTCTCTAATTAGTACACTTCCATTATATTGTCCAAAAGGATTGGTGATGTACGAACAGTGTTTTTGAATGCTCAGTTATTTTTGTGCGAATTTGCTGTTTGTCCCACCATGGAGCTTTTTAAAGGATTTGTCCCAATTTCTTACATTTTGATTCAAGAATTGATGATCGATAGCGTATTTCTTCTCGGTTATATTTTTAGACCAAAGTCATGATTCGGGAATATCTTCCTATTGAGGAAACCTATCGAATGAAGAACTATTATCTCCGAGGCTGGAATTCGAAAGTGTTCTATTTCGATCTCCCGACAAAAAGCTCCCCCAAATATCGCGCTTAGAAACGCGTCTCTCGGACTGAGCTGAAGACGACGCCATCTTGATGGATTCTACAGGAATTAACATTCTTCACAGTCTGAATAATATGATGTTCTGCGATGTGCCGCATTAATTCTCTCAATTACACCATGTCTTGTATAATGGGGGCTCGAAACCGCATAGTTGGCGCGCCATTCCGCGTATTAGAACGTTGACAGAGAGCAAACAATTTCATCTTCAAAACTCAGTGAACTGATATTGAAAAGCAATGTGCAGAAATATCTTACGTAAAACGATGTCAATAATTATTTGAGGAACAGCCTGTGTTTGTAAGATGTTTCATAAAATTTTATTATAATGTTACGAGGATGATATAAAAAAAAATTGAAAGTTCAAGACTAGCCATTATGTGACTATAGAAATTGATATAGACCTATAAAAATATATAATTATGTCTGGGTAATTTCCACCACCAAGTTTGCATACATTGTATAGCAAATACTTAAGTCAGCTTATATATTTTGTCCAGGGATCAGTAAATGTATATTATTTTCACTATGATAATTGATAAGTTTGAGAAATGTCACAACCGCTTCTTGCTCGTTGATAATTTCATTTATTTTAAAAGCGCGTGCATATTTTATCCGACTTCTGATAACTCTGGACCTTATCAAATTTAAAGGATAATTAATATAATAATAATTGTTTTTGTTATCTAGTTATGCAAATTTTTTCATCTACCTAGAACCCTTTTTTCATCCGTCATCCTGAATGATCCTGGCATGACCTCAGGTCGTATATTTTTGTGATAACTGTCCACCGCTCGCATGTAAATGCCCTCATTATCCCCCCTCTCCCCTCATGGCCCCACAATGACACCGTGTCAACCAGTTTGATGGAATATTTCAGATATGATTCAACCGCAGGATCTGTCAAATGATAGACGACATCAATCAAACGTGCGTGCTTTGTGGTTTGTTTAGTTGGGGCGAAAATAAAATATTCACTTTTTTATACAATTAGATTAATTTACTCGTAATTTGTGATTGCAAATCAAATTTAAGGGCGAACAGTCGTAAATAAAATCGAGTTTTGTAATGCGAAATATTTTCGGAATAAAGCGACTTTGTGTAGTGTTAAAAAATGACGTACTTTTAACACTTCAGGATATAGAATTGTTCAACAGAAGAGTGAAGTGGCCATAAATATTTCTTAGATAAGGAAACGACACCGCGAAAAGTTCCTTTGACGACAAGATTTACTTCCCGCCAAAGGCCTGAAAGTATAAACTCTCGCGAAACGGCAATGAAACTCCAGCGATCTCGCTGAGCCCTGTCGGAAGTGGAAGAGTCACGACACGAGGCTTTTTACCGCGCATCTGTCAAGAGGTTACTCACCCAGCGTCTCACCTCGCCTCCAGACCATCACGATGACCGGTAGCCGTCACGACGCGCACTCGTTGACACTAGCACTCTCCAGAGGCGTCGCGGTCTTGAAAAGGGGTAGAAGTTTTTAAAAAGATGTTCTATTTTAATTTGTGCGTCATGAATCACCGGAGGATACAAATAAAACGCAGCCAACTTTACTTGGAATTAATTTGGATTCAGTGAGACATCAAGTTTCGGGACAACAAAAAAAGTTAACCATGGGTTAGGGAACATCTTCACTGGCTCCATTGAATTCGACAAGAGGCGGATTAAGTTTCCCACAGAATTAGATTTATCAACAAAGACAAAGATACGTATCTCCCATGGAAACAATCAAAGACAAACTGGGGTGCTCCAGGGTATCGTATTATACCCGATATTATTTTTGTTATAAGTGAACGGGTCAGAGATTGCTAAGAAGACAATGACAGGGCGTAGGACTGTCGTAGGGGTGGGCGAGCTTTTAAAAAAAGATCCCTCCCTCTCTCTCTCCCCTCGCCGCATAGGCAACATCTGTGATCTTTGAATTGAGTGAATTCGTTTTGACGCCCGCCCGCCTCTCTAGTCGCAGTTAAGAGGAGGCCGTCGTGGGGGAACAAAGTGCAGTTTGCTGCTCGCCGTGCGTTGTGCTGTGTGTTTAACGTGACGAGGGGAGGGCGATTAGAGAGAGGGTAGTTTTTGACGAGAGTTTCTCTACGTAAATCATGACGCTCGGAAGACATTTTGAAATGGATTCTCGATATTGTCTGGCGTTTGTGAATCATAATGTCGGAGGGAGTTGAAGATTCCTCGTGGAAGTTTTATTAGATTTACGTGTGACAAGTGACACAGATGTTTCTGGAGAACAACTCGGCGTCTAATGAATTCTGAAAATGTGTTCTTAATTAAAATTAATTTCTTTTCTTCGCGTCAATGGAGACAAGTGCTTACAGATTAGTGTTGGTTCGTCGGTAAATTGTGTCGTTACAGTGAATAACAAAAGAAATCCGTTTTGAAAGTCGACGATTTTTAATCTCGAAACCTATGTGAGCGGAAAAATTCTCGCCGACCACGTGCGCATTTAGATTTGAGTTATCGGGATCCTTTTTTCGAAATCGAAATTGTGAGAATGTGGATCGAGTTCGTGACGTGAATCCTTGTTTAACCCCATTGTTCGACATAATCAGTGATGTCGTGGCTGCGACGAAGATTGACAGAGCCAGCTCGATCTCGACAGTCTGATATCACGGCCTGTCAGATCGATATCAACAACCAATATGGCGACGAGGAGGACGAGGGCATGGTGAGATGCATTCATTAATTGTTATCACTTATCGCTGATGATAGGGGTCAGAGGGCGATGAGTTATGAGAGATCGGAGAGTTCGGTGATTCGATCACATTTCTTTGTAAGGACTGCAGCTGCGATGATGTCAATGTTTTATCTCGGAGCAGCAGACTGGTGACGAATTCGTCAGATGCATTTGGGATTAGATACGTAATATTTTCTTTGAATTGCTTTATTAGACATTTGTAAGTAGAGTGCTTTCGTGAATTGCAGTATAAATGAAAAAAAAATGCTAACATAGATGCACATATTTAAATAACTGTACAGTAATGTGTCTTCCTTTTTCAAACGTCCGTACAATTGCACCATGTTTCCTTCTAAAAGCAATTGCATTCTACAAAAAACATCCCTACCCTTTTTATGCCCCATCTTCTCGAATTAAACTAGCATTCAGAATACACAGAAAAATAAATTCACGTGGATGTATCTACATTTTGCGTCGTTCTCGCCCATTAAATATTTATTAAATGGCCCTACGACATGTTTTAAATAATTAATGTCAGAGTTATTGCCCCACGCAGTGAGCTACATTCAAGCGTGGTAGTTTCATACGCTCCCGTGCTCTGCCAAAATATTGTTGATTTTCTTCCAAGCGGGCATATTTCACCGCACTGGCCGAGAGTGTGGGTGGAAGCAAATGATCTGCCGACGTCTTCAATGCGACATGACTTAGGTACACTTGCAGCGCTGCACGAAGACACAGCCACTTGGAATGGCGCTGATTTTCTGACCCCTGCAGCTCGATCGTGTCACTTTCATGTTGATTCATTATCTTGTAGCCAATAGCGGGGCAAGGTGAAAAGCAGGCCCTCCTCTTGGCTAGAGACGCTAAAGATTTAGGTCTACATCTCGAAATGAAAGTTACACAATTGACTTGCAGGTTGGCAGTAAAAACATCTTGTCACCGAACAATGTTTATATTCAACAATGTTTTATAGCATGTTACAATGTTTCAGCCAATAAAAGCTAGGTAAAAGAGTGTATAAGGCCCTCTCACCAAAGATATTATTAAAACTCGCGTTATCTTTGCCCTCCCCGTTTGTTCCTACTTGTGTTTGAACTCAGAAGCAGCCTCCTCACACAATAGACAAGACCTTATCGTAAACTCAGTAGGAGAGCAGAAGTTTTCTTTGTATTTCCGTCCATTTATTGCCCAGACCTTGTTGATGTTGTTGACAACTTTATTACTGAACCATGTTTTGACACTTTTTGATTTTTATTACATTATCAGGCGATCGCTTCTTCATATCATTCCAATATTTTATCATCGCAAATAATTTAGAAGAGCCACTTCCAATTAAATACATTTTCGTGACTGAGTGTAAAGCGAATCTCGTCGTTTCGAACCCTTCTTCCGAAATATATTAGCTCACTCAATCATAGTAATAATCGTTTCACCTTTTCTCGCCGTCTTCGGCGTCGTATTCGTAACTGACGCCAATCTACATGGAAAAGTCGATGGCCACGGGTTGAACAATCCCACCATTTCAACTCACTTCCTAAATCACTCGGCGGGATCTCCTTTTAAAGGGAGATGTTTTGTGGCACGACGCCGTCTACAGGAAGCCGTGACTCCTGTTTTACGAGGCGACGCGACGCTCCCCCTGGGGGGTCGACGCTCGGCTTATCATCGACGCCCCGATACAACGACGTCGAGGTCAAGGTCGCTGCATGGCGTGATGGCCGACGGCGGCGTCAAGGTTGCGACGACGCCCTCGTGGCGACGCCCCTTGATGACGCCGTCAAGCGCATCCGTTCGCCTCTGACGATCACGGGTTTTCGCCGAATTCCGGCGCTGTTATGATCGACCAACCAGCAAGCAGTTACATTTGGGACGAGCCAATTAAGAACAATTTATATACTTAAATAGTTTTAAAATATGTCTAGGTCAATTTTCTCTCCCCTACGGTTCGAATAAATAGTTTTTTTAGAATTAAACCGACGAGTACAAAACTTTCACTGTCCGATAATTTGGCGTAAATTTGGTACAAAAAGGCCCTGAAACAATGCGAATGACGGTACATTGAACCAACTGTCGCTTTGACATACTTGAGTGCCCATTATCATTTAGTACAGAATTAATACGTCTATGGTACAGCCAATTAATAATAATTATAACTACTTATTTTGCTCATCATTCTCAACACTTGAAAGGCTGCATATTGCCCACAAGCTCGGAGAGTTCACGGCCACACATTCCGCCACTTTACACCCTCTGTTACGTGTAGCAATTTCGCAAACGATCGGCGGATATTTTACGACCGCGCCATTTTAAACTGACATGCAAATTGAGTCGATTTTTCACGTATTCCCGGCTGAGTAATCATTCACACGTCATTACTGCGTGTCTCGTCAAGTATTTGCTCAGCTGCTGTGACGATGAAGATGTCAGAAGTGTCAGGTTTGCATGTCAGGTGTACGCGCGAGTCCTCCAGGGGGTGGGTGGATTTGCACCCTCCGTCATCCTTTATCTCGACTCGCGCTACCCCTTTATGTAAATCGCATCCCCATTCACGTCGTGAGTTACAATGCGCATGCGTGTACATGAGGATGATGCCGTGGCAATCTATGTAATGACAGGGTTATATCGGTAGTGGGACGATAAAGTACGGGTTTCATGTGTAATATGCACGAGGATGCAACCCGCAGTGCATGCCTGTGTTGCGGGTGGTATTCAGGGGGAATTCCGGCGGCTCCACCCGAACGCTTGTTATTTCATTACTTCTTCGGAGAATTACGTTTCTAAACCGTTTAAAGTGGCAGGGGATGACAGATTATACTTTCCGGATGCGGAAAAGAAACTTTTTTAATGGAAATACTGAAAAACATCATATTGTTATAAAAAATAATACAGTTCGCAATATTAATTAAGCTTTATCAAGATACTTTGCGTCGGAAAAAGCAATTTAATATTCATCAAAAGCTTTCTTTCCTTTTGCAAAGATTTGTATTGATCTTTTAGTCGAGTTTTATTTTTTTACGTCACATGAAAGTCTGTTTTCGAGTTTTCCCTACGAGTTTACCGCTGAAATAATAATCAACTCGGGATACTTTCAACTAAATAAAACACACGCTATTAAAACTTGGCAACAAGGAAGTAAGTTAAAGTCTGCAACTTAATTAGAGTGGATTGCTGCTGACGATGACGTAATTGCAGCCTCTCTCTCCCTCTCTCTCGCGAGTCTTCCGTGTGCACTCTTTCTCTCTCACCCTCTCGCCACTTTGGTAAGCGGCTTCGGAGGAATTAAAACTTCTTCTCCGCTACAAACTGACTGTCGAGATATATTCTATTAATCCGAGTGCCCCCCCCCCCCCCCCTCCACCCGTCCCCTCACCGTGGACGATTAATAAATGAGAATCACCAAATAAACATGTTTCTCGTTGTCAGTGGAAGCTGGAATTAAACGCATGTTGTTGGAGCCAATGCCAGATTAAAGTCAACAAAATTACACGTACAAGGCCCAGAGTTGGTTTACAATTGTGTCCTGTTAATACTGGGTTTTGTCTGTACCGCTTTCTGTCACAATTCGTGAGGACTGCCTATTTTCAAGTATAATATTATTTTTTACTCTTATAGCCAGCTATTTGTAGTCAATTTATAGTAAGAAAGACGATAGTAATTCTCTTTTATTAAATAATTTGTCATCTTCTCCCCCTTTTTTATAACCGAAACCGGAGAAACCTTGATATTTTCTTATTTACAGACATTTTGGGAATGAAACATGTGAATTAAATTATAAAATACTGAACATAATTTTAATATCCCTTGTTTAAAATTTCAGGTTAAAATTTCAGGTTCACTGTTTGTAAAATGGCGAGCAGAAGGATGATGTCAAAAGAGTAGAATTGAACAGCTCGTTTCGCTCGCTGAGTTTAAGCGCCCCCCTCCACCCCACTCCCACCTCGCTGGGGACAATTAATAAACGAGAAGCACCCAATAAACGGTGTTTTACTACGTCATAAAGCGCCCCCCCCCCTCTCCCCCCGTGATAAAACGGTACATTGTTTGTACACAACGCTGACTCCAGCGAGGGAAGCTGCATCGTCACATCAGAGCAGATTCACAAATAAAACCCATAGATTAATATCGTGTTTGTACGACGATTAAAAACCATCCCGCTCTGTAGAGGGCGATGAAACAGATCGATGGAGCTATTGCCGGTAGATGGCACCACCGTCGCGACGCCCTCCCCCAGCATCCCTCGGCGTCGGTGTCGGTGAGTCACGCGCCAGTGTAGCGCGGGAGTTGACGGGGTGGTGACGTCATCGCTACCCTCTCGACGTGGTCGTCAAGTTCGCGACACGCGTTCGTCTCGTGGTAGTTGACAGTGTAGTGATCTCTACCCTCTTGTCGTGGTCGTAGTGCGTGGGATTCGTGGTACTGACATTGTGGTGAAGTCATATCTACCCTCTTGACGTGATCGTTACGTAGGCCACGCGGTAGTCTCGTCGGGAGTTGTGACGTCATTACCCTCTTGACGTAGTCGTCACGTCACGCGCTGGTGTCGTAGTATATTTCGTGACCACCCTCTCGACGCGGTCGTCACGGCGGACACGCTGTACTTGTGACGTCATCTATACCCTCTGAACGTCAACACTATTCTCGTCAGGGACTGACCACCCTCTCGACGCGGTCTACATCGCGTGGACTACTCCCATAGACAGTGTGATGGATTAATACAAGACGTTGCCGCTAGAATAGTTGCCAAAAACAAGAATAGCTCTCGACTAAGATAATATTGAACTAATATCGGTGACAATATCGGTGTGCGGAGACAAGTTGGTCTATTAATATTGTGACCTGTTCATTAGTGTCGCTTGTTTTTCGCCTCCAGTGGCTCGTGGATAATCTATCGTACGTGTACGATGCAGCGGCGTGACGATTGGCAGGTTGAAAAGCGGTGGGAATAGATCTGTGACGTGGTTATTTACGCGTGATGCGATGAACATAATCGGGGTATTCAAGAAGAGATCGTCGAGTAAAGACCCTCCCCTCTCTCCCGCCTCGGTGAGTCTGTGCATGTTGGTAGTCGTCAAGGAGGCAGTGAATTGCAGAATAGGATTTGGAACGCGGCTCCGTTTCATCGCGATCGGCACTATTGTAAAATCGGAAGACGATCATTGAAATTAATGTAAATGTCTACAATTGTTAAAACATCTGTAATAATGCTCAGAAGTCAAGGGCGTATCCAGGATGAAATTTGGGGGGGGGGGGGGGGCGGACATTACTAATATTTTAAAAAATCACAGTGGAAAACAAGGGGTTCGGGGGCGCAGCTCCTTAGAAAAATTTTGATCAAGGTTATTCATTTAGGTGCAATTTTGAATCGCAGTGTATAACTATTTGGGAAATTATAAATTACAAAATATCAAAAAAATTTAAATTTTTGGATTTTAAATTAATTTTAACCATTTTTAATCGTATTTTAAGTGTTTATTTTCTTAGATGAAACTCTGATTTCGGGGGGTGTGGGGCATGGCCCCCTCGCCCCCCCCCCCTCCCTGAATACGCCCTTGTCAGTAGTAGTTAAAATAATCGACATTACCGAAAGAGATCACTGACAATTGCAGCACATGCAGTAACTTAGTAGCCCTTCCCCGTCCTCCATTGTCAATGCCCTCACTAAGTGGCTGGAAGAAACCTGCACTAAAGTGTATTGGGGTTGCGATCACGAGCGAATGTACTTGCGACTCTAGTTGAAATAAAATTGTGGTTTGTGGCAAATCCTCGCTTCAGCAACGGCGTAGAATAAAGTTATATTACTGGAGATAAAATTGTTCTGGGCTTTGCCAAGCAACCGAGATTGCAAAGTGTTTTGTTCACTTTGGCTTGATTCGGGGTTGGAATTTGTGTTGATACCGCTGAACTGGACTGTGGGCTGTAGGTACATAAAACACACCCGGCTTTACTTTAGATTGTTTGTATTTCATTAATTTCCTTACGCCATTGTTTGAAATCGATAAAAAGATGTTCAAACAACCGCTATACAAAAATCAATCGATTTACTTTTACGGTTGGTGTAAAACAAAAAGTAAATGGAGTTGCGAACGAATCTATGAACCTACTAATTGGCATAATTATTTAGTAAGGTAGTTTGATTTTTGTAAATCTGTAGAAAGAAACTCGAAAATGTGTTCGTTATATTGTATAAATCGCTACAGTTGGGATATTTATATATATTTATGACTGGTTAACTTTTTCATCATTAGTTTAATAAATAGTTATTGGTCAAGGAAAACTTTGAAAAGAACATATCTGTCTCTCCTGATTTCTTAAACTTTTTCGAACACAAGTTGAAACTTCTTCTGGTCTTTTTCGACCGCCCCGCTTTTTCCACCGTCCAACCCTCGGATACTCCAGACTCCAGTTTCCGAGCTTCACTCTCCACCGTCTATTGAAATTTCCCCGTCGGCCGTTTGTACGCTCTACCGCCCACGCTGTATCCATAATACTAATACAGTCAGATATCTACTGGGAGAAGCAAGCAGAGTAGCGCTTACTAATTAGCAATTCCGTCAGTTGTGTTTATTTGCTCCGGAGCACTGAGCGGTGCTACGTGAGCGCTCGCGTAGGGGTGAGCGGGGTAAGGTAGGGCCAGCGGTGCGTGACGAACTTGGGACGCATCTTTATAATGCCGGGGGAAGATCAAACGTTTCGCGATACTGTTTGATAATCCGAGAAGAGTAGCGAAATGTGACTTGATGCTATTTGACGACGGTATTCAGTGCATAATGGAGGAGAATCGGCGTCTCTCTGAGCGAATTTATTACTGTGTTTTGTTTTTTGATTTTCCTACTCTCTCGACTCATCTGACATTTCGTTTTATGTAGTGTTCATTGAATAAAAGGTCGTTTATTATGTATCGCATTCAATCTGTCTCCACTCCCCGTCTTCGGTATTATTTTTATTCGAACAGAATATTCAATGATCAAATCTACATAACAGATAAAGATAAATAAGATAGAAATTGGTATGCGAGAGATAGAAATATTCAAGATTGTTTACATAATAATTGTGAGTCGACTCCTCCATTTAATATCTATTCCCATCTATTTCCACTCGACTACATTTAATACTAGACGCCTGAAGACTCAATATTATTTTTCCAAAAAATCCAACCTATGCCACCATTTGTAATTTTATAATATTTCTATTTTATCTCTAGCCCGAAATGTGAAAAGTGTGAATGTATGAGGCACTCGTATGTTTTTATCAGTTTAGTTAATGGGTTGACCTGTGGAGCGACTAGAAACAAGCAATAACTAGCAGAAGGCATGTGTAAGCGCCGACTCAATGTCCCGGAAGATCAAAGATACCCGCGCTCCTGTGCCGGCGCGACGTGATGGTTATTTGACGATGTTTACGCATGAATTCCAGCAATGTTTCCACCTCGCGCACCCATCGAGAGACCGTGGACACACAGAGACTGCCCCAGGCCGGTTAATTCAGTTTAATTGGAGTCTGGAATTAATGGCCGGAATGACAACGTCGGAGGGATTGAAATTTGGCAACGTCGCTGAACGCAATGCGGCTACAGGTCTATAAAAAAAGACGATATCATAAAATGTGCATGCTTCGTCTGAATTCTGTTTCTGTTCAGAAATTTAATTTCGGTTTATGCAAGCGGATTAAAATGTTTTATCTCTCGTTTTCTTCCACCGTAATGAATGCAATTCTTTTCGTGAACGAAACACTAATCTGAAGACAATGGAATTAGTTTGTAGACGGGGACTTTGGCGACAATTTATTTTGTCTCTTTCCTTTTATTTCCAAAGAAATATAAATAATAAATTCGTCCACGACCGCGCGATGAATACATCTCCAGCGGTTTATCCGCAGACCCACCACGCTGCCACCAAATGTGATGTATCGAATGTGCGGTAAAGTTTGGCAACGAGAGAGCGCACGTTCAAAAGT
The DNA here is from genome assembly GCA_934045905.1 of Leuctra nigra. NCBI lineage: Eukaryota > Metazoa > Arthropoda > Insecta > Plecoptera > Leuctridae > Leuctra > Leuctra nigra. Next base: position 18,197,490 of record OW203766.1, on the reverse strand, counting down.
CGGGTTGAACGACCCATCTTCCCGCGCGCTCCTGTCATAGGTCATACGAGGTCATGCCCGGGCAGCGTGTACCGGTGGCGAGTAAAGAGAGAGATCGCCACACAATTAATGTGGGTGACGTAATTCAGCCGTCAAGGAGTTGAAAGACAATTGCGACAGCGTCCCCGGCGGGATTTCGATTCGTCTTCAATTGAATTCGAAGTTAATGAGTTTCTCTGCTGTTCTACTGAGTAAGGAACTTTGTGGAGACAATACAGTAGCAATGTTGACTGGGAACTGTGTCTTGATTGAGTTAGAAATGTCTGAATCTGAGGACATTTACGTTGAGAGAAATTAGCCTTTGGATGACGTTTCGTCTTCTATTCAAAATGGAACTGAAGACATATCAAATTGCGAATTGTTATGTTTCTTGTACTTCGCTGTCGCGGAATTTCTATCTGTGAAGTTAATTGAATTTCATATCAACATGGCTGGCTGGTACTAACCCTCTCCAACCTGAACTTTAAGATAGCGTGTTTCGATTTATAATAAACATTGTTATTACAGTTTATTTCCGTCTCGTGTACTTCTTTTCTTATTTTATCCACGCGAAATAGTTATCTGCACTCAAAGTTGACTCGCGAAACATCGCAAAACGATAGAGGGTATGAGCTTTCTGAGCTTTATAGCATGTCGTACACTTTTCCGATAAAATATACCATGGTGAGATTTAGTTAAAAATCAACAAAGTCTTCTTGGTTACTACCCACTCAAAACCCAATTTATCGGCCATTACAAGTTATCTGGAAGCCGAAAACCCATCCTTTGGTCTTCAGCTATGCGAGAAACGTCGCTTCAGGCACACGCAAAGTTAACTTTCTTGTAATTTCGTGCGTCAAGAGTAAACTTGTGAAACTCTGCAGATTACTTGGTTCTTGTTCTTAGCAACCACTGAGAATGTCATGTCGGAACCACAACATATCAACAACCGTGCGTTATTAATTCCACGTGGCTCCACGTGGCCCGCTGTTGTCTGTTTTTGTTGACGTCACTGGCCCGCTTTTCAGGCCGGAAGTCAGATTAATCACGTGATCAAGCTCGGCGATAAGCTAAGCCAGATTAAGGGGATGAAGGAGGAGGGATAAGGGGGTTGGGAATTGCCTACATTTTATGCGCTTCTCCCTTCTTCCGGATCTTGAGAAGGCTTCTGCGCGGATAATAAATTGTAGTTATATTCGCGTTTTTCCCGACGGTCGGTTGGGTAGTTAGGCTTTCTGGTCAAGATTTGCATACATTTCCACCGCTGAGTCGGAGCTTTCGTCGTCGTTTCGCTCGCCGAGTGAACATCCGCTCTGTTCCACTGAATATTTTATCATTGGAACGTCTTTCCTGTCTCATCTCCAGTAAAAGAGAATTTCGTATCATGTCAGTCTGCTCGTTTGCTTCTCTTCTGCCTCGACACTCTTCTAAAGCAAGCTTTCCATTGCGTTGTGTTCGGAAATAAAGAAAGGTCGGATCGCTTTTGAACGTGATGTCTACTTTTGGTGGCATGCGGTGGGATTAACTCAAGTTCTGTTATACAAAACCGTTTTATGTGATAATTTATTTCCATGTAACTTTGTGTTAATAACTCATAGAATGCAATTAGACATGGCTTGTGATAAGGACTACGTATAATAAACGAAATGTATTCTAATATAAGCGATTTGAATCGTTCTATTTTTCACTCTATTGTGTTTATTTCTCTTCTCTCTACTGGATAAGCCGTGCTGTGTTTTCTCTTCTGGCCGTGCCCTGATGAAGGTGGCGATTGTGGGATTTGAGGTCATGGGGGTGGGGGCTGTTTCAAGAACTCCACAACCCTTGCGGCGGTATCATCATCACCATCTTTCATCCCTTCTTCTGTTGTGTATATATTCCAGAGCCTCGCGAAGAGAGAAAAAAGAGAAAAACTCATCCGTTTCTCTTTTCCTATGTGTATTTCTGTTTTTGCTTTTTTTCACTTTCGACGTGTATTTTTTTCTCTCTGCATACACTAGAGGATTTTTTTCTACCCGCCGCCAGATTTCACTAAGGTTGGAGGGAGATTTGTATTTATCTTTCGGAGCAGGATTGATGGTGGGCGCGAAAAGGCTCGTTCATCAACCGTCAAAAGCAGCAGCTCGTGGGCTGTTGTGAAAATTACTTGGATTGGATGTAATTCGCGCATTCAGTTAATAATAAATGAAAATTACACGAAAGCGGCATAATTTCTCAACTCAATAGAGCTGTCGGGCACGTTGTCGAGAGCGCCTGAAATGAGCCGAGAACTTTGCCAAATTCACTCGCCCGTTGCTTTCCGGTTACAAACTGAGTCCATTATTACAGTTTTTGCACAAACTCTGGTATGATTGATGATGAAGAATTTGCTGGTTTTTGATTAGAAATAATTTGCACAGCATGAAACGTATTTATGTTTACGAGAAATGTATATTTGCATTCAATTTGACTGCTATTGTGGAAATGACGTGGTATTAGGTATAATTGCCTTATCGACTTCAATAGGAGCTAATTTTCAATACCAAAACGCCCGCAGCTTTCGCATCTCCAGGGAAATCCATGAACATTATAGAATTGACTCAAATAATTAAAACACTATTTAATCTAATTTTCTGTATTTCTGAAATCTATCACTAAGTTTCTTGATCTAATCTTATTCCATTACGGAAGACCTCTTTTAAGGGTATGTTCTTGGCAAATATTTCTGGCAAGACTAGACGTCTAACTATCGATGCTCTCTAATTACCCCAATTAGATGATGGCGCCTTTGCAATTAGCCGAGACGAATCTTTCCGATTCTTGTGCACACAGAGAGTAAAGTGATATTTCACTTGGCTCGGCTGTAACGCTGTGCTAACGAGTACTCCCGACTTCCATTAGTTGACGGCGTCATCTTCATTACTTCGCATTCCTCAGAGGCTTCATATGCAAATCATCCCAGTGTTAAAGAATCTTTGTAGTTTCCTAAAAGGGCCTTTTAAACTTTGTGACAGAAATTTCTTGGTGTGGAAATTTTGCATGTGTTTACCATAAATTTTCAATGTTGAGGTGGAGGAAAATGTCCTAATAAATACTAACTACCCCGCGTTAAAAGAAACCACCAGTCTCCCCTTTCGACTGTAAAGTGTGAAACTCGAATAAGCTAAAGGGATAAAATATATGAGATACTAAAAAGTACGAATTACAGGTTGAAAACCGTTTTTATTTCTTGACGTTGATAACTGTTCGGGCTAAAGTGAAATATTGAAATTCGATGCGATGGTTTCTTGAGGGGTTTTTAAGAGGGTTTAAAAGTGGATAAGTTATTCACATGCTTAACTCGTACAGCGATATTGAAAACCCTGCTTATGAAATCGCCGCATTCAATTATTATTCCCAGTACACGTTCTCAAAATGCATATAGGAATAATTATAATATTTCATTCAACAGAAAAAGAATATAGAGCTATTCATAACATTTTGCAGGGGTACTACAAAATGTATTCAACTTGTTTATAAGTTACGTTGTAAATAACTTTGAAGTGCTTTAAATTTAAAATGTCATCCAACTGAAATGGTCGAATTTGAATTTCAGAATAGGCTTTACCTTTCTTGACCTCGTTTTCTCTTCCTTACGAAGAGCCATCTCGGAATTGAACGAATACAGAATTAGAACGAGCATTTTATACAACCCTTTTACCGGAGCACAGAATCCACCCTTCTACCTCTTCCAAATTGATCCAGCGAGTGCAGTTGCAACTTGGTCGTGGCGTCATTGATAAAAGCGTGCACCGTGTGTGGGGGTGGGTGGACGGGGGTTGGGGGTGTTAATGACTCCTAGATCTACGTGCCGGCGTGAAGTTGTACGCTGCACCATGCTGACGTCACAGGAGATATTGATCCCAGAGCGCTCTGGCGGGAGATGGCGGAAGCTGCGGTCACGTGCGCGAGCGTTCAACTTTTGTTAAAGCCGAGGAGACACAACGGGGACGTCGGTTTTATAATGATGGGCGATTTAGATGACGTCGGTTGCGAGACGATTATCCCCGGTCGTACTTATCGGGAAAGTTTTTTGACGGGCGGGGAGGGGGGGGGGGGGGGGGGAATGGATTCCGTTCTTTTCAATTGGAATGGTTAGACATTTCTTTGGGCTTTTAGATCAAGTTTTAACAGTTGCTGACGGCGAAGATTGAAATTTTTCTTATTAATTCGTCGTGCTCAATGTAAAGGCAAAAATCTAACTCTCTTTCCTGTTCCAATTTGCAGAAAGGTATTTTATTGACGAATGAAACCGACTTTTTCAGAAAGTAATCCTTTCGAATGTTAAGTACATCTCAGTGCTATGTATATTTCTTTCCAACAAGATATTAATTGATTTGCTGTTTTCTTGAGTAATTAATGCTCCATTAGTTTTTTTTGTAATGTCTTCTGCCATCTTCATGTAAAAACAACCGAAGAAATCAGCAAATTATGTATGGCAAAAGCTCCCAGACATGTTCAAAAGTATTGTTATACTAGGAAATGAAAATCGTCGACTTCTTCCGTTCAATAGCTCTCAACATGACCAACGTATTGCTGAACATCCCAAAACAATGTATCAATGTCCATGTAGCCGTGGAATTTGAATGATTCCAACCTCGCTTCTAAATTCGAATGTTGCGATGCAAACGATGAATTGTAGAGTGTGGCGTAAACGACTTACGCACTTCAATGATTACTTTAAAATTGCTTCTTTACGAGACTCCAGTGGATTGATATGAAGAAGAATGCGTGCGCTATTCCTGGGGGGCATATCTGTTTAGAGATCTACCCTCCCAGTTACCCCACCCCCCACCCCCTACCCCACACTCAGGGGAATTGAAAATATGCTACCCTTGCGCTCCTGATTTCGGGTGGAGGCGCCGGGTTTAGGGAATTACCAGAGTTTTTACATACTTCAGGACACTTGACAAGGTTTTTAGATCTGGAAATCTCATTTTGAAAATGGATTAACTGCAACAAAAAATGTTACATGCCATGGATATGCATTTTCTTTTTCTTGAACTGAAAAGCGATGTTTTTTTGCTTCATGGCTCATTCGATAAAGTTTTTATACAGTTACACAAATGTAACGATTTTGTCCGGACTATCACGAACTTTCTTTTCCATAAGCTAACGTTTCAAGGTCGCATTTCTAGCATTACATTTCTAGCTGTACAAAGTTCAGCAGTACAAGCCAGTATCGTGCCATACGTGTTATTTAAGGTCACACACACACATATATTACGTAACTATACAGCTAGAAATATTAATATTAATTTTTACCTCATGGAAGTGTGTAAAATGACTCTACATTTTACGAATCACTTCAGGGACCTCCGGGCGACCCCTAGCGATGATATTCTATATATGTGACGATGAAAGTACTGCCGCCTGGATGTGAACTGGGACTTAACCATGTGTCTCTTTGCTTCAGGGCCTGGACAATGTCAGCTCGACGGCGACCCTGCGACCCCTGAACTCTGACCTTAACACCCCACGCATCGACAGCTACAGGTTCTCCATGGCCAACCTGGAGGGTGAGTTTTATACGTTTTATACTCGCACAATAATTTACAATTATACGTTCATATTATGTAATTGATTTGTGGTAAATCAGTAATTTATGTGATGGAATTGACGTCACAATGCAAATGCAAGTTGTCATTGAAATTAATGTTTATGTTATCGTATCGTTGCCTTCTGGTATTTATTTATGCAGAATGACGCGCAACAGCAAATTATAGTCGAACTTACTGTAATTAATTAAATTATTTTTTAGTAAATCAGTAGGACAAACTGCGTTTGAAATACATAGTTTTTATTGACATGGTATTAGAAAAATAGAACTAAAAAATTATTTCACGATTCTGTCCTACCAAAGAGCACAAATGATACATTTTGAGGAGATCATTTTCTAAATATTGTGTTAAGTCCCTTTTTAGAATGTTAAAACTTGTGTTCAAGCTGTGACTTATACCAGTGGCAAAGCAGAGATTGAAACCTGTTTTGGAAATTTACTCGATCTAGTTGATTGCTTTAGGGTACAAATCTCTTGATTTTTTCGTATACTTTTTGTGTATTAGTCTCCATGTTCCAAAAATACTTACTTTTCTTATTTATTTTCTTGGATATTTGTCCATAATATTTTCATATTTTGAATCTCTACTAGTCTGTGATAACGATGCGTGTTCTTATCGCCTTGTTGAAAGCCTCCGCCATCATTAAGTGCGTCATTAACGCGATTACCACCTTGCATCTCCTCCAAGAGAAGAGCATCTTGCGGTGCAGCCTCCCTCCGTAGCATATCACCGATCTGCTTCATTATTTTCTATTTGCTCGGGGGCGCAAAGAGCGCGATGAAATCTCAAGGGGGAGGCGAAATCCAGAGGGCTTTGTACCGTTTAACGAAAAGCTCAACCGAGCTCGGTGCAAATTGTCACCCAAAACCCCTTTTGTTCGTGTCCTTTTGCCGGGGGGGGGCGTGTACGGAACATCAAAAACATTCGCACGAACTCTATGCCGCGGGAAATGTAATATTAATCCGCGTTTTAATAACACTGTTTGTTGTTTTGCTCGGCACAAAATTTTGCACGATTGCAAGTTCTGTCTTTGATTAGATATGTTTTCGGAAAGATGAAACTTCTGCACCCCTCTCGGCAGTTCGGTCAACTAGAGAGATAAAATCACCCCCCAAAGCGGTGACTCGGCGGAAAATTAATGTTTATATAACTAACTGTGCTAAAAATATGGATGCCCTTGCGAACGGTGGGCATAAAACTTGGTTTAAGCCTAATGCCCAGTGAAATTCAATTAATGTTTAATCGGCGCTCGTTCGCTTTCGGTGAGGAACATTACAATAAATTTTGGTATAATCCTGTGAAATAGGCGATTTCCATTTTAAGCTTGTACATTACAATCAACTCTACAAAAAGTAATATTTTATCTTCTCTATACTTCTACCTATGTGATACATTGCTATTCCCTGTAGTATATTTATTATTTATTCACTTTATCTTTAACATTATCATTCATATGAATTCCCCCTACATGATTTAATTGAAGCTGTCAAGTTATACAGATTTCCAAACTTGATATAAACAATTGTTACGATAAAAAAAGGTTGTGCATTTGTGGAGGAATATATCATTTCACTGAATTTCTAAATGTTTCTTAGACATGAGGATTCCATAAAGAATATGATTTCCTAGGAGCTGTTTGGTATGATAACGAAATGAAGGCAGTGAATGGCAAATGAGAGTTTTAGTATCACTCGTGAATGCTGATTAGCAAGTTTTATTTCCTTCCGTCCAATTGTATTCCTTCCATCTCGACAACAGCCATAACATAAATAAAAATCTGATACAATAAAAATAGAGTACTGTATCAGACGTATTATTTAGCACAAATAAAAGGCATTTTTACCATCTTTCTGTGTTCGTATGCTCTTGAAGGATAAGGAGAATACCTACGATTTATTTAAGTTTATTGCTGAAGTATTTTTGCGCATGATATATAATATTATTTGCATACAAAATTGTTGTATTATAGACGCATTAAATAGTACCTTTTTCGTGTATGCACCTCCATTGCAAAGCTAACCTATTGTACAACTTGGTTGATTTATCTGAAATATCCATAAATTATTTGAAAGAAAAATATTTTAGAGCAAGGTTAGATGCCGATAGTAATACAAAAAATTAGTTTTATCATCTGGGGATTTTCATTTTTAATGCTTGGAAAATTGTGAACTAATGGAATGTTTAAAGCTGCATTCACATTAGCACGGAAAGCGTTTTTTTTATTAACCATTCAATTCACAAGTCCGCATTGTGCGTTTTCTAAAGTTGTGATTGGTTAATAGAAAAAATGTAAAACGCAGAAAGCAAAACTGCACTTATGTAAATGACCCATAAGAATGAAACTATTTGAATGATTAAGTCTAATGATGACCGTTGACTTGCAGACTCCCAAGATGTGGACCTGGACGCCATCTTGGGCGAGCTGTGTGCGCTGGAGTCGCAGTACGATGCCGCCATCTCGTCGGCGCCACCTCGGTCAACCGTCAACAAGCGGGCAATGCCAATCAGCAGCGCAGACAAGTGTCAGCCGACGAGGACGCACTCGAGGTCCAACTCGGACGGCAACCGCATCAGCGATGCCGACACCATCGGGAAGAGCGAAGGAGGTGCGTTGGAGGAGATATAATCTCTAGAATATAACATTAAATGCAGAGAGTTTGTGATCTTCGCCATGTGTTAATTGGATATTGTATCTCTGCATTGGTATATTTGTTCGTGTTTGTACTTATTTTTACATAATAAAAATTGCTTACAAAAGTAGCCACCATAAACATTGAAGATCCAGAAAATTGTACTTTTGTGTTATTTGAAAACTAATCATTATGAGATTCTACAAAATCTTTAATTTTACGCTAAAATTTGATTTTACATACCAAAAAATACATATGTTTGCTAATTTGGTTGGAAACAAATCAAATAAGTAAATAATCCTTTCAACAGCATCACGTATTATTTTTGTAGGAATAAGTTATATTCAAAACTTTATGAACCTATGGATGTGAATTATCAAGTGAAAAAATGGTTGAAGTAAAGAATAAAGTAATAAATCTTGGTGTAAGTATTTTGTGTGAAATATCGTTTTGCAATAGATTAATGATTTTTGTAATCTTCCAGTTGGCCGCACGGAAAGTCCGGACAACGACTCTGCTTTCTCCGACACCGTGTCGATGTTGTCCAGCGAGAGTTCCGCCTCCAGCGGTGGCAGCGGTGGACGAGCCTCCAAGTCCTCCCTCGCTCCCTCGCCTACGCAGGTGAGCACGGCTCATGTAAGCACTCACTCTTCATTATACGCTAATGTACACTTAGGTTTCACTATGCCGCCAAGCAATCTATGTGACACTTGGTGTCGTTGAGCACTGAATCATTTTCCTGGGGGTTCTCTGTCTAACAAACAATGTACCTATTTATCAAGTTAAAGTTAAGAAGCAAAGATTTGTGGATGACTTATCATACTTTGTGGTGGTGTAAAATCAACAACAAAGTAATTTTGCTGGTTCCACTTCCAAAACAAAACACTCAGTGTGGGACTGTCGCCATAATCCAGTTCTGCTCATAACAATGATAAAAAATGATCAAGCAGCCTATCATACTCATTAAGTTTACTGCTAATGGGGTTGTTCACTGCCATTTGCTCTCACTCGCAGCGCTAGCTGCAATGGAGTAGTCTCTCTCTGATTGGTTGATCCCTGAATCCAAGATCTCTGAATCAAACTCCCGCTAAGGTTTAAAAATCTTCCATTCCGCTCTGCATTTTGATTGGCTCTCTCTCGGCATTTTGATTGGTACTTATTACGGTTAGGACAGCAACGCCATCTACAAAAGTTTTGCGTGAACAACCCCATTTTAACAATCATGCATGCATGACATATTACATCATTAATTCATAATTGCATAGTAACTTAATAATGTCATGAATTAGGAATGTTGAAAAATTTTGGCTAAGGTCAGTTTGCAAAATTAAGAAAAGTCCAATTTTCAATTGCCGAAGAAAAAAATCAAAATACTTGCTAAAAAACACTTTAATAGTTTATTTCGTATTTATCTTTCTTTTTATGCCCAATTTACTTGCCACAATTTCTCACTTTCCCATTTTTCATACAATTTTGTATTTACACGAAGCAACTTCTTTTCACAGAACTCTCAGAACTCTCAGAGTTCTTTTGTGAACTCTCTTTTCACAGAGCTCAACTTTTACATAATGTAGACCATGTTCTAATTTATTTCAAGATGTGTGGCACAGAAATTGAACAAGAAATGATCCGTAAATTGTATTAAAAAAAGGTAACATTATGAAGTTGGTAGCTGTAAGTTTCCAAGCTGCTGTGTCCACGTATTGTGTGATCTAATCCTCGTCGCTTCCTACAGATGGACCAGGCGGGCCGAGTGAAGGCAGAGAAGATCCGCATCGCTCTGGAGAAGATGAAGGAAGCGAGCGTCAAGAAGCTGTTCATCAAGGCGTTCACCGCTGACGGCAGTACGAAGAGCCTCCTCGTCGACGAGAAGATGACGTGCGCCTACGTGACGAGACTGCTGGCCGACAAGAATCACGTGCAGATGGATCCCAAGTGGGGGGTCGTCGAGCATCTGCCTGACCTATATATGGGTATGACATCAATCTCTGCACATCGAGTTTACTGCTAATTATGCATGACAGATAATTGCATCATAACTTCATAATTGCATCGTAACTTAATAATTACGTTATGACTCGTTATATAGTTCATTAAATATTTCGCATCAGAACAATCTGTAGTCTGTATTATAGTCTACTATCAAGTTTATGATTCTCGTGATCTTTGAGTGTCAACAAATTCAAGAAATTGCACCCCCATATGAATCTGACAAATATACTCTAATGCTAACCTAAAACTATTTTAGCTTTAAAATAGGTAATGTGCAGCACTATCGATCAGACAATTTGGTTTTCCCAACATAATTAATATCAGTTTGGCAGTGTGATTTCAAAAACATGTGTCAATTATAGCCAAGAAAAATGCACTACTATGTAGTACATCCCGAGAAAGAGAATAAAATCTTGAGATGCCAAAATACAACTCTGAAGATAGAAAATCTTGTATGGTTGAAATTTTTTACTTTTTAAAATACGTACAACTTTTAAAACTGTATAAATAGTAAATACCCATAAGAAAATAAAAAAATTTAATTTTTATGTAGATTTGTTCCCTTTTCTGGTAGGTGATGCAAGTAGGCATTTGAAATATTTTCCAAATCTTGTAGTACTACTTATTCTTTTTTACTGTTATTTACACAGTAATTTACTCTTCAACAAAGGTACACTCGAACCACCTCGAACAAATAATAAACGGTACCTTGAAAGAAAAGGATTGTCTGATAAAAGGTTTGATGGCATATGATGGCATAATCCCATGAAGTCTGTGCTAATGCATTATCTAAATCTAGTAGGTGAGCTCTGATTTAATTGATAAGAACAAGGATTTATTGTCAAGGAACCTGACCAGCAGCCAATCCGTTTCGTGTATAAAGTACCTCCTATTTTTAATTAGTTTGAGTGAACCTATGGATGGGTACAAATTTAATTTATTTGTAGTTTTATGTACTATTAATTTTCACAGCTACGAGGATTAGATTCGTCCACTATTTAATTCTATTTGCTTACACCATTTTGTCTCGATCTTGTCTTGAATGTCGCTTGCGTTGTGTTTCAGAACGCGTGTACGAGGACCACGAGCTGCTGGTGGAGAACCTTATGATGTGGACGCGCGACTCGAAGAACAAGCTGCTGTTCATGGAGCGGCCGGACAAGACGCATCTCTTCAGCAACCCGGAGACATTCCTGCTCAGCCACTCGGATGCCGAGGCGGCGGAGTTTGACGAGCACGCCAAGGCCATCTTACTGGAGGTCAGCTTGCCTTTCATTACAGCAGCCATGCATTTACACTCGCTTATTGTACATTTTAAGAGCATAAACAACTGTTATTACTTTTTACGAATGTTAACCATAAAGCAAACATAATTTACGTTACAATTCCTAAATTAAGAGACTAAAAACATACGGGAAAGATGTAGCTGTTAGACGTAGTGTTAGTAGCTGATAAACTTTTGTGAATCCAGCATGTTTGTGCCAAAGGTGAAATTCAAATAATCTATGGTTTACTGTAGTATGTACCTATCCACTTATATGGCTGGATGATTTCTTCAAGGTGCAAATTCACAAAAATTAAACAATCCTTGGTTTCTCATTGCTCTCACAATTGTATAGAGTTCACAGTACCTACCTATATTTTAAAAATCTGTTTAGGTAATTGTCACTGATAAGATAAGCCACTTACTTTTATAATTTTTTAATGAAGTAACAATACCACTGGGTTGTAAGGCGTGGTGATAAAATCAAGTGAAAGAGTCCGTAATGCACAGTACAGAAGAAAGAAAAAGTAACTGCAACCCACTCTAAAGGCTTGTAAAATGTGAATAAAGAGTAGAGTGTCAGGAGCCTCAGGATATAGCCTGCATAAGCAATGCTAATTCATAAATCATAATATTATTAAGTTAAATATGAAACAATGTTGTGTGTTGCACACCTCAGAAAATATGATGTATTTATGCATTCACTTTGATACTGTGCAAGGCAGTTAGTGGTAGTGATAATTTCCTTTTTTCAAGTGAAATTTTCAGAAAAGGCCTCAAGGTCATATTGTTTAAGTATGTAGAAGTAAACCTTTTCAAGCGGACATTTTTGTAGTTAGGTAGGTAGTATGTACATATTGTCTCCAAATCTAAAATCACTTTTGAATACATATCAAACTAAAAAAATTAAAATTGTCAAGAAAGTCATTTTTTTTTAAATATGGAGTTTGTCTCTTTCGCTGTACATAGTTTCATAGTTTCATAGTTTTTATTCCATTCACATTATACATTGCATAATGAATTGACCCTTGAGAGAAGGAGCTCTCTTACAGTAGGGTATTATGGAAAGGTTAGATTTTTATAATATTTAAAAATACATTAAAATTATACTAAAATCATTAAAATACATTTTCATACTTATTTACTAAGGAGAATGTTACATCACATCATAATCTCTATGATTACATTAAGCTAAACTTACACCTGATACCTATACTATACTATAAGTCTTTGTCATTTAGGAATTCGTCAATTGAGTAGTAGGCAGCATTTGTTAGGATGAACTTCAGCGATTTTTTGAAAAGGTGTATCTCACTAATTTCTCAAATTTTTTGGGGAAGTTTGTTATATATTTTCGAGTGAATGTAATTAAATTAGAATTTTGTTTTGTTGTTGAATTTCGTTTACGATGTATAGAATGAAATGCTTGAAGTACTTGCTCAGTATATAATAGACTGCTATTTTAGTTGTGTGTAAATGTATCTTGTCTCGTTTTCAGGAGTTCTTCTCCAGTACGGGTGTGGGCGTTCCGGAAGTGGAGGGACCGCTGTACCTTAAGGCCGACTCGAAGAAAGGCTGGAAGAAGCATCATTTCGTGCTGCGAGCGTCGGGACTCTACTACTACCCCAAGGAGAAGGCAAAGTCCAGCAGGAATCTGGTCTGCTTGGCTTCATTCGACGTCAATCAGGTATGAGGAGTGAGCGAGATTCAAGAACGTCTCATTGGGTTAGATTTTCATTCGGTTTCCACCAGTGGTTAATTTGTATTAGAAAAGGTGGGTAAGCCCAAGATCTCTAAGAGTAACCCATATATTCTACCTATCTTGGGGTAAGTCCACCCCACAATTGTCATGGGAAACGCATTACCGTACGGAATCAATGGGGGGTCTGGGGGGAGGGCCCCCCCAGATGTGTTTGGTCAACACAGACCAAATGTGTTGTATTTAACAGTGTTATTAATAATAAAGATAATATTTATATAAAAAGGTGCGTAAGCCCGGCTTACCCTCCAAAAAAGGTGGGTAAGCCGGGCTTACGCCCAAATTAAGCACTGGTTTCCACGTCCTTTTACAGATCTACAAATCCCTAAGTGATGAAAATATATTTTGCATCTTGAAAATGTGGCAGGATTTTTTTAATCATGAGCTGGCTGATATTGGAATTGGAATCCTATTGTCATTGTTGCACTGCACATTCATTCTTCCAAGAAGCATGTAGGTACTAGTACAATCAAATCTACAAACAATTCATAAGCAAGAGAATAATATGAAATAATGGAAGCCTTTTTTCAATTTTCTATAGTCTGTGTCCACCCATTCTGGACATATTATTCTGGATAAGTTCCGTTAATTATTAAATCTCATAATTTAATTCAATGTTCCTCTATGTATTACTTTTAAGATCTGTATTCCTCCAGGCAAGAATGTTGTCTAAAAAGGACAAAATGCATGTAACAAGGTTATCTTTGCAAATCTGGTGTTACCTACCTATTTTGGTATCTTTACTAAGGTTCAAATTAAATAAGTTTCCTAAAGTAAAAGTACCTAGAAGGCATAATTAATTACCCACTGGACTTACATAAAAATAGAACTGCAGGAGGCAGCTACATACTATCATTATTGTACTAGTATTACTATTCATACTATGTATTGTCTTGTGTGGTTATTTTTCTGTTCTGACAAAAATGTGTACATTGCTTTTAAGTTTTAAGCATTGTCAGTAGGTACTAAAATGTTTTTAAAAAAAATGGCGCACACAATACTGAGCATAAATTATAAAAAGTCATGCTGAAGGAAACTACAAACCATTTAAAAAAATATATCTACACTTCAAACTAGTATGTAACAGTAAGAGTCCACTCTCGATTCGATATCATTGAATAAATATTGTCGAGCATCATCATATAACACTGCGTCTGATTGCAGGTGTACTACGGATGCGGATGGAAGAAGAAGTACAAGGCACCGACAGACTTCTGCTTCGCCGTGAAGCATCCGCGACTGCAGCAGCCTAAGTCCACCAAGTACATCAAGTTCCTCTGCGCCGAAGACAAGATCACACTGCAGCGATGGATGATGGGGATACGACTTGCCAAGGTTAGTGCTCGCGATGGACCTTAATCTATAACAAACTAGTGAGAATATAGAGCATGGAACTTAACTAGGGAAACGTTCTGTGTATCGCTTTGATGAGCGAGCCTTTGTACTGCTCCGATTTGATATCCGTTCTCAAGTATCAGCTACTCTACAGGCCTTGGAACTGAAGCTTCAAGAAGGCAGGGATGAACATTTTTCAAATATTTCAATAAAATAGAATAAAATAGAATAGAATAAAATGTCCTTAAAATGACCCTAACTTTAAAAATAAGGACAGATTAGTCTTCAAATTGGCAAAAATACCTAAAATGTTGGTCCTAATGGCTATGCAAAGTTTTAAGTTAATCGGTCAAACAGTTCTATAAGGCACCGAGTACATCGGAACAAACCGTCACCACTGCCTTGCTAGTTATAGTTTAAATTTCAAACTTAACAGGAAAGATGGTTTTAAATTTTAATCAATATGAGGATTTGGCTGAAACTTTGTAAGATTGGGGACAATGTTGGTCGTAATGACTTGTCAAAATTTCAAATTGATCAAACCAACCAATAAAAGATAATTTTTTTTAAATTTGAACCAATCAGCGGATTTAAAAAAAATATGGTCTGTAACACCCAGAAATAGTCTGTACATTATTATTATTATTATTATTATGTGTCTTTATTTGCATTGAAATTATAGGTACAATACAATACAAACAGGCGATATTCAGACATTGGGCCTGATCTTCCATATAACCTTTACTTTACCTATACCTAATAATAATATCTATGAATACATAACAATTTGTAGCACTCAGTAATTGACTTAGATTAAATAAAATAAAATTAAAATTAAATAAATACTAAACATAAGAAAATTTGAGATACTGGAATCAAGTAATATAATATTATCCTAATATGGATAATAATAGTAGGTAAAAAATATAAAAATATCTTATCTACATTGTGTGCAAAAATTTTGCTCGATCAAAGAAAAACTGTTACCCCTCAGTAAAAGAAAAAAAAATGTCCGTGCCAAAAGAGCCAAAAGGAGTGGCTCGCTCAATTAAATCGGAAGTTTGTTGTTTTGGAATATTTTAGAGATCTTGTATTTAACACTATCATCTTGTCCACAGTATGGGCGCCACCTGTTGGACAACTACAACACGCTGTTGGACGACATCAACCAAGACGACCTGGACAACATGTTGGCCAACACGCGCAGCTGTTCCGTCAGTTCGATCACGACACCCGGCACGCCCGGCAGCGAGACGGCACCGATCCTGTACCAGCCGTATCCATACAACAGCACGCAGTACGAAGAGAACAGGTGGGTGGAGCATGTCGTCGCGGCGACTGCGGATGAGAGAAGGGGTGGACTGACCCAACTGATCCTGATTAATTTGGGGGCAGACGAGGGCGAACGCGTCCTCTCAGTCTTTTTTCAGGGTGAACGCTGTTTGCCCACTTATTTTTCATAGAAGTAAAAATTGGAAAATTATGTACCAAATTTGGTCCTGAAATTTAAAATTTTCCCGGGGCTCTGCGCCCCGGGCCCTCATTGTATTGGGGGGCCCTCCCCCCAAACCCCCACCATTGTTTTCGTAAGCAAATATGTTTTCCCTGACATTGCTAAGCGTCCGCCCACTTATTATTTTACAAATTAACCACTGGGGCCAGTCTTTCAATACTCTGATAACTTTTTAACGGTTGATTACGACTGTATTGCCGAGTGACTGTGTTAACTTAATTACATACTGGTTTTAGCAGAGTATTGAAAATTTTCCTTGCTTTCTTCTCTATGTTGTTTTATGGGCCCGTTCCTAGTTTATCCAGGCCTGTTATTGCTTTGCATCCCACCAGGCCCTTTGAGTCCTGTCCCCCTCTAGAAGACAATGCTTTCAGAAGTATTGTTTGTTGTTCCTCTAGTTATTTCTTACTGTGCTTGTGACAACCTTGGGCTGCTTGAATATCGATATCGTTTTTGTTTTCTGTCTCCATTTTTACATATTTACTTGACACCTCATGTAACATAGATACATGATTCATGTAGACATGAGTTTGATTTGAACCTAATTAGTAGAATAACGTTTTCTTTTCATTACTGTGTAATCATGTTCTTATCATGTACCTACATGCAGTCAATAATAGAGGCCAAACTCTGATTGAACTTAGACATATGTAATTATAATTGATGGATTTAATGTAAACTTGACACATAGAAACCACAAGATGATAAGATGCAAAATGTTTTAACCTGGAATAATGATCGAATTCTGATAAGAAATGGCAACCACGCTCAGTGCATTTATTCAAATTGTTCATTGTCCTCTTCCTCCTCTCTTCTCTCCACAAATGCACTCTCCTTGTCTTTATCGCCATTGCTTTAGCTTATAATTCTCCACTCCTCTTGCATTTGAAAAGCCCCATCATTTTTCCTCCCATCTGTCCCTAGGCTCACCCACACCTCTAAGCTTTTCAAATGAAATACTTATCAAACAATCGTCCGATTCTAAAAATGTTTTTTAACACTTAAATTTTTTTCACAATACTATCCCTATTATTTACCAGCTCCTGTGACACCCCTCAAAAATAATTTAAAATAAATTTAATTGGCTGAATTTTCTTCCAAAGTGCTACTCTTTCTTCTTTCCAAATCCTATTCGAGAAAATAAGGAACACAACTGACCTCTGGTGGATTTTGTGGTACTAGGTAAATGGCGGCTATCAAGGGCGCATTTGCATAAATATAAATACAAATATTTGATATAGTTGTTTGTTATGGCCAAGAAAGTAAATTTATAGCTAAATATCAATTTTATTTGTTTTTTGTTTTTTCACTGCTTTATGGAAACACGAAATGTAAAAACAAACAAATTAATATGTGGACCTGATAGTAGCCATCTTGCCAGAAGTGGCTCCATCACGTATCACTTATTTGTGGGAATTCTCATTCTTATCAGAATATATTATTTTTGAAAAGGACATCGTATTAACTCTCGCTGTGAATATAGCTCGATGTTTTGCTAAAATGAATAATGTTCCGTGCTACAGAGCGGACCAGCACAGCCGAGCATCGAGCTCCAGTTCGAGCGGCTGTCTGAGCGACGGCATCTCGGAGGCTGCGTTCGAGAGCGACTTCCCCTCCGGCACGATCAAGAGGAAGCCGTCGATGAATCCCAAGTTACCACTGACCTCTATGACGAGACAGCTGAAGGAGGTCGGCGAGACAGCCGGGGAGGTGGAGGAGAGGTGAGGAGGCGTTCATTGAAACACACTGCGTATTGAATCAAGGAGAAATTGAAGTTGTTATAATCTGAATTACAGTCAAATGACATTTAATGCATGTTCCGATATGATATTGTTGCACCAAAGCATTTATTTTCTTTTAAAAAGTGTTTATTGCCTGTTGTTATACCCAAATTCCACTTTGTTTCAAACCATGGTTGGACTTCTTAGTCGCAAACTTGTTCCAAACTGAATAAGAGAGAAATCTCTTTTCTACCAACTGTTAGAAACCAAAGTTTGAGATGACTAATTTTAACCACTGCATATTTCAGCCCAAGCGGGTATTCAACTCCGTAACATCGTTTAAATTTTATGGCCATTATAGATCTCATCCCTAAACTTTATCATCCACACTGCGAATGTGTTTGTGAACAATTAAATATTATGCAAGACACTGTGCACATTGAATGCATCTTTCTACTGACTTGCTTATTAATTCAACCTAAAATCTTATCAAAAATCTTAATCATAGTTTTGCTTTCTTTCCTTTTATGCATACATTTTAGTATGAGAACAACTTTAAAATATATGAATTTCAAGAAATGTCCAAGTAATTTGTTGAGTATGACCCCAACATTTGTAATGACACAAGTCTGTATTGTGTTCAGATGCAACAGTCCCGGCTCCAACTCCAGCGGCAGTGGCACTCTGACGCGCAACGGCGTGCTGCGTCCCAGCCGAAGACGCGCGTCCAATGCCGAGGATTCTGGAACGCTCAAGCGCCATCACAAGCGCTCCTCAGTCGACTCCGCCCGACCGACGTCCAACTCCAGTTCCAACGCCTCCACGCCCGTCACGTCGTCGCCCGTCAAGCATCTCAATAAGACTGATTCAACGCCGCTGATCTCCGAAGCCAAACTCGCAGCGACGATATGCGCTCTGGAGGCGAAGCTTGTCGCGATGTCGCCGGAGAAGAAGATGAACGGAACGCTGGAGAAGAAGATGGAGTCGAAGGGCTACACGGGACGGCGTTGGACACCGAGCGGTTCACTCGAGAAGGTTCTAAATCAAGCGTCCAACAAGAATATCTGCCACACTCCGCCAGAGCTTCCGTCGAATTACATAGACGAACATCAGGATGACATGTTACCACCGCCGCCGCCCGAGATGTTCCAGAGTACACTTAGTCTTGACTCGCTCCCTCCTCCCCCGCCCCCCAGCGAGCTCCCAATCTACTCTGACCTCGGAGGCAGTCAGCTGTCCCTCATGTCCCTCCCCCCACCCCCCAGCCCCTGCATCTCGGACTCCGGCACGCTGAGGCGCAGCATCCGGACGCCTCAGTCCTCAGCCTCAACGACGCCGACCAACGTCCTGAGCCCGGCGACGACGCCGACAAAGACGCGGCAGTACTGCTTCAGTCCCCCGCAGAGCCCTCGGGCGTTGACGTCGCCTCGCGTCGCGCCCAAGCCGCTGATGATCCGGCAAGGATCGCTGACGCGGCAGGACAGTCACATTGTGCCACCGTATCTCGCGGAGCTCAAGGCCGGCTCGCCTTTGCTCGCACGCAAGTCGTCACTGAAGAGTCCCGACTACGCGGTCACGGGACCCAAGAGCCCGATACTTAAGAATCGCAACACCAAGTCCGTCGCGAAGAAGATCTCGTTTAACTTCACACCGGAGGAGATTGTGGACCCCCCGAGTCCGACGTACGTGCGGACGGGAGATCGGAAGCCGTTGCCGCCGAAGAGAAGCGAAAGCACGAGGCTCAGCGCGAACCTGGCCAGTCCCAAGAAGCTCTCCGACGCCGATTCCGAGCTCACGCCTCCGCCCAAAGACTTCCTCAAGGATCTACAACGCGTGATGAGGAAGAAGTGGCAGGTGGCGCAGAAATGCAAGTCCGACACTTCCACGACGCCCCACGAAGTGCTCGGATTCCGAGACCCTCCACCTCCGATCGCAGACTACCGCGAAACCAACGTCAGCAACTGGGTGCAAGAGCACTACGGCGAGACGATCCGAGACAACCTCTACGAGAATGTCTACCGAGTGAAAGACCCGAACAATCCCGAGGTGCAGGAAGCCATGTACGGCACCACTTCACCCGTCGTGCTCAGGAAGCAATTAGACTGTATTAACAATAGGCAATCGACCAATAGCATCGCTATGGCAATAGCCAATAAAAAGCGACCGCCTCCACTGCCACCCAAACGAGCCGATTCAACTCATTTGTCCACGACAAGGGTTCATCATTGACAATATTTCAATTGATAATACAATATGTAGTAGTTGAACTTCTGCTGAGCCATGCATTGTTGTAGAATAGCTAAGGGAAACTATGGTTGGAGGATTAACAGGTTAATCTATTCTCTATGGCAACTACTATCAAAATTACATGTCAGTTTACTATTCCCTTTAACAAGTGGCTTTAGACAAACTGTTCTGGACCCATATTTTATAATTTTTCTAGTTAATATGCCTTTCAAAGTGTCAACTTTTGATCTAGCAACTTGGTCCTGCAAATGTGCCATTATCATCACCGAAGAACCAAATTGATTGATCAACTTAAAGTTGCTCGGCTGAATCGGCCTTTATGAAACATGTCATGTAATTGCATTGAACGATATGGATGGGAAGAGTTAGGGAATAAGGGTTCAGATTCAGTTGTTTAATGAAGAAGTGCACAAATCTGACTAACAAGTTATCATGTTGCCATTGAGATGGATTGTTGTAAAATGAAATTGAATGGTGCATTATAGGAAAATAGAGCAGTGTTTTAGATTTTTTAATATGATGGGTTACGATTACGAAACGTCCTGCTAGGAATGAGTTACACAGAAACCAAATACCGAGTATATAGTAATGTCAAGCAGTATTTCATGAAATGTCCGTACGTTTTCGCCTCTTGTTTTCAGTGGTACGATCTCGCTTCGGTGTGAATACGCATATGTTAGAGAAAACATTGGGACAAGTCGTTCTCGGCTTGTGCAATGTGTACTTGCTTCAATTTGTTGTTCATCTGTTTAGTATAGCGATACAGGTTTCTTCATTCACTTCAGCAACTATCCAATATTTACGCTAGACTTTTCGCAATCCTTGTTATATTTGTTCACAAGTACTTTCGTCTGTAACGTGAAAAGATCTCGAAATTGTTTTGGAAATGATAGATTTTATTAAGATTTTTATATATATACTGTAAAAGATATATGTAGGTATCATAATTATTTCAATACATTTTCTATTGTATTTTTTTATTGTGCAATTGAATTTTTGATAATTTGTAATGTTGAAATCATTGTGTACTGTACTGTACATTAACTAGCCAACTAAAATAAATGTAACCCCCCAAATAAGCTGTCCTAGCAAAGAGTGCTTTATACGTAATGAATTAATAATTCTACTGATGGTTTTGCTAATTGCAAATGGTTTAGTGAAGAGCAAATGATTGATTATTGAGCTTAAGTTCCCCGATGTGTCCAAGTAGGGATTTCATTGGGAACCATTAAGTAATATAATATACAATTGTGTTTTTTATTACAAATCTTTTACATGAACTTTCTAACCACTTATTTCCATAAGTTTTTATACGTACTTTTCATAATGATATAAATAGATCATTATTTGTTGTTGTTTATACTTAATAATATAATATTACTTAACTTGATATGAAGATAAGTCGTCACTCTACTATAATAAATATAGATATATAAAGGTGGACTAAGTTCAGCAAGTGGCCATATACTTTGATTTCAATGTCTCAAAATATTATTCTAAATTTTTACCATTGCTAAAAATATTTCGTAATTTCTTCCTGAATTTGATTCACTAAATGTAATCAAATATGGTATATACTACTAAACTAATGCCAAACGAATCATAACTTATGAGAAGAAACAATAATTTGATTAATTAATAAATAATGTAATATAATGAAATGCTTACAGATCTACTGTTAACTTATTAAAAAAGTATTGTCAAATAAAGCGAGTATGAAGATGACATAATGTTTACATTTTGATCACCAAATCTTTTCATTCTCCCTATTTTTCCCACCCCTGGGTATTGATTGATAACTGTTGTTATGATTTCACTGTTGGGGTGGGGGTAGAGGGGGTAAAAATATTAATAGCAACAGGTTGCTGGGGTTACGAGCCACTCATTTGTCATCCATTCAGCTAGTATCTTCATAAACAATAAATCGAGACATTTTCATAGCTTTTTGATCCGAGAGTGAAAAACAGTTCGCAACATAAGTTCGTTTGTGGGGATTTGCTGCCAAATACAATTCCATTGGATTTTTAATCGAGTTTGGTGGATGTTTTATTTATTGGTGTGAATTCTCCTGCTCTGCAGCTGTTGAACACAAAATCAAGGCTTTGGAGGAAACTGCAGTTATATTGGCAATAAAATTGCCAATATGTCTTCAGTAAACAGTAACTATAATAACGTTAATTTCTTGATACCTAATAGAGATATTGGTAATTACACGAGTTTATCAATGTACTTTGTACATCAGAAGTAAAAGGCCGGACGTCCGTTTTGACGAATTAGTGTTGCACACTTTTGTATCGGTGTAGGTAATGACTCATGACACCAATGCAAATGCTGAACTTGTTTATGAGCTCACCTCCAGAATCATTCAATGGTCTTCCGCCCTTCTACCTCTAAGGTTCAGATTTAAAAGACAGACGATTTGTATACATATTTGTATCTTTTGCCAATTGAAAGACATGATTGATAGCATAAAATTACTTAAAACATCGTGGTTTTACGTTTGCTTTCAACTCTAATTTGTCGTCATCCACGAAATGTATATGTTTTCGATGTAAAAATCATAAAATGTCAACAAGAGAGACAAGTATTTTAAACAAGTCTTGTCAATCCCATGTACAATACACAAGTAACATCATACATGTAAATCACAACGCCTGCCCAATCATCAATTAATTCCATAATATCGGTAAAACCTTGGCTCTGTCGGAACCTTGTGTCTCGCATCTTGTCTATCTGAAGTTTGGATGCTGTGACGTCAGCCTGTACCTACAGATTCAATTACACCAAGAGAACAAGTTCCAACTTGGCCTCGCGCGAACGATCAATACATTTTAATTGCGTCGGTTAATTAGTTTGCAAACATAACTTTGAGCAAAGTCAAGTCCGTTACGTAAACAGACCTCGTGGCTCTGGAGGCAACTGTACTTCATTTTCAGGAGAATATTCGGGATTCTAGAGTCAGGTCCAGTGGTGTAGTCGAGAGTATACGCGGGTATACGCCGTATACCTAAAAATAGTTTTGCTGAAGAGTGAAGATGTCAGGAATACTTGAAAATTTTGGGGTGTTTTACGTCTAGTTTTTTTCGTAAGAAAAAAACTCAAAAAATTTATTTCAAATTGTCAAAAAAACAAAAAAAGCCCTGCGGGGCAAGGTGGTGTCATGCCCTCCACCACCCCAAAGTGTCAAATTATAAATTATATTGCATATTTTAACAAAATACGCCTCATAACGTCTCAAAATTGATTTCACAGAATCCAACCCCCCCCCCCCCCCCGGGCAGACATCCTGCGGACGCCCGTGGTAGCGTATACCCCAAAAATAAATTAGGACTAGACCACTGGTCAGGTCTGTGAAATAGCGAGCCTTCGTATTGCATGCGATTTGATATGCGTTTGTAAGTACCTACTCTACAGGCCTTGGAACTGAAGCCTCAAGAAAGCAGTGATAAAATATTTGAAAATTCTTGGCATAAATTTGCAAATACTTATATTAAGGTGGCTGGGTCGATCGACCATTTTTTCAGATAGTGTTCAATTTTGCTGTACTCACTCATTGGTATCCCCTAAACAACACTTCAAAAAATAAAATACTTCCCGTGTCTAGTTTTCGAGATAGGCGAATAAGAAAGAAGACTTTTCCCATGTTATCTTATGGCAGGTTTGAAAAATTTGCTACAAATGAAGATTTTATTTAATTGGCCCGATAGATTTTCAAAAAACCTATATAAGAAAGAATCTTTGATCTATTTACTTTCATTAAAAAAATATAAACCAATATCATCGTGTGCTAAATAAAAAGTTATAGGCGATTCAATTCAAATTGCGAATCAAGTCAAAATACTTTTGGCAACACGGGAGTGCTCAAGGTAGTTAGAAGGCACTAAATGCCTACTAAAGATACCTTGACTTTTCATGAAAGTAAACTCTAGGTGTAAGCTCAGCAAGCTCAGCCATCATGATTCCGCACAAATTCAAATTTCCAAAGTACGATGTTGCCATATTGTACCGTATTGTTAAAATTATAGACAAATCTTCAATATCCAATTCAAAACTAACTACTTTGTGGCATTAATACTGCTCTAAATAATAAGATAACGTATACATACCATTTAAATGTTGTCTATTTCAACTACCCAGTATATTATAAAAGTAAATTATGTGCTAAAAGAATTTATAAACGTGATTTTTTTACACTTAATAAATTAGTGAAAGCTCTCCAATACTTCAGAAAATCGATCGATCCAGTCACCTTAAATGACAACAAAGTTTGAAGATAGGTCAGATTAGTATGAAAATTGGCAAATAAAATACTTAAAATACCTCAAATGTTAATTTCAAAAACCTTAAGATCCTGTTCAAAAACCTTTTCAGCGACCGCTTAGATTATATTTATTATGTTTGCAAAATTTCAGATCGATTGGTTGAACGGTTTGACCTGGGCAGTGCAGACAAAAACACAATAAAAACACACACA
This sequence comes from Leuctra nigra, assembly GCA_934045905.1. Classification (NCBI taxonomy): domain Eukaryota; kingdom Metazoa; phylum Arthropoda; class Insecta; order Plecoptera; family Leuctridae; genus Leuctra; species Leuctra nigra. The sequence continues at coordinate 18,172,958 of OW203766.1, read as the reverse complement.
AAGAAGTGTCATAAGTGTCATCCATCTTGTGTCTCTTGACTGAGGGAAAGCACGAAATAGACTCAGTCAGGAAGGACGGTGGTGGGAATTGAAGCCAGGACAGGACCTCCGGAGTACAAGTCCAGAGCGTACTTTGTACTTTTCATCTGCGAATGATAAATGTTTTAAGATTGCGTTTTCAGAAATAATTTGAGCTTAATTTACGTTTGTGTTCGAACTCAAAAGAGTAGTGTCAGAATAAACCACCGAAATGAACGGACCAACCCAATAAAATATACTTGATTCATTTTCAACATATCACCATTTTACAAATTACGAGGGTTAGGTGGAAAGAGCCATATCCAGTGGAACATACATAGCCTTCTCGTCTGTTTTCTAAAATGCGAATAAAATTATTATAAAAAGGTTTATAACCACACGAGGGTTCCGAATCTGATTCTAAATTTTCAGAAATAAAAAGCGCAGTCGAACCGCAACTCCATATGTATTTCATCTTTCAGGCATGACATTTTAAATCTCCCCCCCCCCCCCCCCCCCCCCGTCACGTATCCTGACAGCGCCAATGAACTTTGATATCAATTATGAGGAAAAAGTTTATATGATTACGCCCATTTTAGCACAATCCCTACAAGTCAAAGAATCGCGTCATGTCATGTGTTTAAAGGGGGATGTATGCCCCCCCCCCCCCCTCCACCCCCATACTTGCCATTGACCAATGTTTAAAAAATAAGATTTTTGTCTCCTTCTTCATTTTGCACTACCTATTACCTCAAAATTGAAGTAACGTAATAATACACATCAACCCTACAAATTTATAACTTTTCGCAATATCCCTTATTTTTATACCCCCAAAAAATTAGCCATTTTCAGCGTCCCAAATTTGTCTCTATTGTGAAAAAAACGTACGGTACATGTTGGGGGCTAATAAAAATATCCCCCAGACGTACTTTTAACCGTACATGGTATTATCTGGGCAGAATCTTCCCCTTTCACCGATTCTCCTTTTCACATTATATCTAAAATAACATATTTTGTAGTTTCTCTCCCCCCCTGGCAAAGATGCTAGCAGCACCCATAACTGAATCGCAGCGTTTTCCCAGCGTTTTCAAAGAGTGTCTGTTCGTGTACCGGCCTCGATGCGATTAATTAGTGTCTTGTGAGAGAAAGAATGCGGTTCTCTGAGACGGTTTCAAGGACGAGCTTTTATACGGGGTGGTTGAGAGGGGGTAGTTCTCAATAGTAGAGTCGTTGCCCTTTGCCCGTTGCGTATAGACTACCCGCAGTGCTTTGATGTACTGAAGGTTGCGTGCCACTAGGCGTACATGATAAAATGCGAAATTCGTGTTATTATGTTTTTAATTGTGGGAATAACATATTTTAGTGTCTGAGCGGTAATAAAATTATTTGTTGAGCTACATGTCTAAATAGTATGTACTGCTGGCATTGGAATTTTTATTACAATTTTACATATGTAAACATATAAAACAAGGCCGATATATTATAATTTGTGTTCAATATTCTATTTTATTTTGTAGAACAATTTAGTAAAATCTACTTAGAACCGATCGTCATGGAATAAACTCAGTTCCCTATAAAAAAGAAATCCAAAAATCCTATTCGGCGATTAATAAGTATATGCGTGTAAAAGTTGCTGTCCTATATTAGACATTTCAAAGGCAATGAAGACAACATGCGTCAAAGGAGCAATGATTATCTTTTAAATGTATGAAAAAAATGTATTTGAATGTATTTTGACAAATATTTCTCAACAAGCCTAAAAGTGTCAATAACTCTTGAAGTTCCAAACAGATACTAAAAAAACTCCTAAAATGTTGGTCCCAAGGACAATGTAAAATTTTAAAATGATCAATGATCGTTCAAGTACCATTTAAATTTTAAACCAATCACAGGATCTAAATGTGCTGTGCAAAATTCCAGATCGATTGACCTGGACAGTGCAGGCAAAAACACAAATAAAAAGACAAAAATCAAATCAACACAGAGCAAGTGTCATGAGAGACCGTGGTGACGCTCAAAGATCTTCTCAGATTCACTGAGTCTGGAGAGATTCATGGACGTTTGCGCGACTGCGAGTAGCAAGTTGAATCCGTCTTCCATCTTCTTCCATTTCCCACATTCTCGTCTCATCTCAGCTGTCGCATGGAGGTTCCGCAACAGTGATCTTCCACAGCATCCCCCCACCCCCTGGACCTAAGAATGCACCCCCCACCACCCGGCCGTGGCACCCCTCAGACACAAACTCTCGGCTCGACGATAAACAACTTTGCAGTTGAAAGTTTCGCCAATTTTTCACAGAATAAAATACTTCTTCGACAAATAAAGTAGGCTGTTCTGTTCCTTTTGACAATTATTTTAACGCCTACAGCACAGGTATCTTGGGAAGAATAAAAATGAGCAATATTAAGTTTAAAGCTGTGTATAATATTCCTTACTTTTTATATCTTTTATTATTCAAAATGTATTTATTTTATTTATTTAATTTTACACAGCTTTGGAAATAGTTGGTCTCAGAACATCGAGAGGGACAGACGTGCAACGCCATTACAACTCTGTAACCTTGATAAAATGAATTTCACAAAAATCTTCTGGTGGAACAAACAATAATTATTACAATGGCAGTGAAATATTTAACCCTCACCTTTACTCAATAATTTTAATTAATACTTTTCTGTGGAAGTCCTTCTGAATCAAAATAGGAAAGAATTACGATTTTCTTTCTTCGTTAAATATAATAAAGTATGCTGTGATTTAAAAAAAAAATCGGGGACCTATGAAGAAACTGACGAAAAGCGGACATCTTCCCAAGTCATTACTTATGCAACTTTTGGAGGTAGTTTTGATACACATTTTCTGGCTATCCTATTGATTTAGAAAACTCAATAAATATTTAATTAATGGAAAATAAGTTTAATTAAATTAAATTAAATAGGTAATGAAATATATCAAAAGCACGTTCCACCGTGATCAAAAGCATATTTTTTCTCAATAATAAAAATGCTCAATAGTTTTCTCGATAGCATTCCCAGAAAATGTGCATCAAAACTACCTCCCAAAGTTGCATAACAGTGGAGTAAATAATGAGCATTGGGGAGATGTCCGCTTTTCGTGAACATTTTACGCAACCGTCAGTTTCTACAGTTTCTACAGTTTCTACAGTTTCTACAGTCAGTTTCTACAATTCTCGACCCATAATCCCCCTGACTCTCACCTACTTAGCCAACGAGTCGAACTTTGACCAAGTAAAAGTCAAAGTGACGTTTCAAACTGAATTGAATTTATCCTCATAGTCTGAATAATCCTCTTAACAAGATCCCATATTTTCCAAGACCATTGCTCGTATCTCAAGTAACGGACAAATTTCTGTCCGAAAGAAAAACTCTTGAATTCCGTGTCTTGTCTGCGCGTAATTCTATCTGCTCTCTTTGAATGGCTCTTTGACCTGCGTCCAGTTCTAACAGACTGTTTGAAAGTATCGAATCGCAGCCGGGAATTAAATTATTCATTTGAAATGGATTTTTTTCTATCCTTTCAATGTCACATCAAGATGTCATTGTATCAAGAAATCCTCGCCATAGGGTGAATACGAACTAGCTCATGTCTGCGCTGCCAAAAAGATGACCATTCAATTCTCATTTCAAAAAGAACGTTACGTGCGCTCATCAAAAATATTTAGAATAATATATTTTTTATTTTTTCAAATTTCTTTTATATTTTTATTATAAATTGTTTGGACGGTATTCGTAGAGTTTTGGATCACACTGTAATACAACTTTCGAAATTTGGTTTATTTTTCACGGTACATACACTTAGTGCAATGTTCTATTGAATTGAAGTACCCCTTGTCTATTATACGCCGAATTCTCAAACATTCTCTAACGAGGAAATGGTCAGATAGTTTTTTTTGCAACTCTTTCCACATAAAATGTAGCCAGTACATTTTAACAATATTATAAGGCTATCTGACAACTTACATGTTTTTTTGGGGCCCAGGGTGAAATTGACCATTCGGTTCTCAATGGACACGCCAGGTCAATTTTCTGACGATTTTTATCTCTTTTGTCGCGATCTATGCAACAGTATATGCGTGTTAAGATTTAGAGCGTTTCTTGAACCTGTTTTTGTATTTTTATTTCCGGGGCGCTCTTGCACTGCGTCGTATTCTAAAACTTCTAGCAGGTAGTTGGGAGGAATTGTAAAGGATTAAAAGGTCAGTTCAGGGTATAAGGGTCAATTGACCGAAGGTTACATTTCAAAAAATGGAAACACCTCAGTTTCAACCCTTTCGATTCAGACCCTTTTAAAATGTGCCACCCCAAATTTCCCTTATGTTAACTTAATTCAAAATGCATTACGAGAATCTTACTTCCGTGTATCAAGTAAAGAAAAAGGGGAATGGGAAGGGTCAGCTGACCCTTTTCAAAAATTTTCATTTCTCTGGATCGGGTTATGGTCAGTTAACCACGTGTCCATAATGGAAAGAACTGACCATTAAGTAACAAAAGAATGGAAGCGTTACAGAAGAGAGCTAGAGATATGGTAATGCTGTCGTATTGACCCCCGGGATTAAGGGGCGAGTGGGGGGGGGGGGTGAAAGGAAAGGGGAAGTGTGCCAAGCCGGGGCAGATTTTCTTCAATTGAACCACTGGCCAGGAAGGGGGGGACAGCGTCCGAAAGGCGAACCGAATTGTAACAATTTGCCTGAACCAGTAGCAGGCCCAGAAATATGATTTATGTGAGGTTAGATTTCATTGGTGTGCATGTGACACTTTCTGACCAATCGACGCTGCCCGTTGGTCAATCTTTTAGAAATATCAGCGTCGGTTATTGCCTCATGGATGCTCGATATACCATCCTTTCGTCATCTTTCTTCTCTCAAAAGACGCTTGATTCTTTTCATATGTCCGTAACATCCAAACAATACCTTCTAAAGTCAGGAAACTACTCACAATTGTTTCTCAAGAGAATTAAAAACTCATGCTAATCATTTCTCTAAACCCTTCCAAGATATTTCCATCCCTAAATTTAACAAATTAGAGCGAAACGCCGTAGAATCTTATGTACATGCCTAAATAGTATTCACTTCAAAAAAAGATACGCGTAATTTAAATAAATCGTTCTTCGCGTCTTTTGTGACATCCGAGGCGTCTTGCACCCTTCCATCTATTGAACACGGACAATACAGATATTCTGTACACGAATTCACGAGCCGATAATGGCCCAACAGTTTTCCACTCTCTCCCTCTCTCTCTCCTCTCTCTCTCTATCTTCCTCTCTGTACAGGCGAGGGGACGTTATTAGCTGTCTTCTTCTATCTGGAGTATTTCTGCGATGGGACAAAAGTTTGTAACCGTTCCCGTGATCTCGACGCATTGAGGTGTTCAGCCCCTCCGCGAGACGCTCAATACGCATGCGCTCGCTGTTTTGTTTTCCAAGACGCGTCGGCTGTTTCTTCGTTATTTGCCGTCTAAATTTGATCAGGAAATGATCAACGAATGATGACGAAGGCTCTTTGACTTTTAGCAGAACTTTCTTGCTACACTTTCACTCATCGTACTTGGGAAATGAACTTGGCAACTATGAGTTTATTTTCACCGTTTAGAGAAACCAAAATACGTATTTTTTATGTTGGTTGGTTTACGTTGCACTCTACTGCAACTTTGCTAATGGCGATGGATGAATTATAATGATGGTGATTGGGAGATTGTGTTGAAGAATAATGATGGACTGTGGGAAGGAGGCGGTCGTGGTCTATTAGTAGGCGCTCCCCAGAGTTTTCTCTCGATTGAGGGAAACACGATGTATATTCTGTTCGAAAGTACGGCGCGGGAATCGAACCCCGGGCATCTGGAGTACAAGACAGCTTAGTTCGTCCTACAATAATATGCAAGCGTTTATAAGGTCTCTGTTTATTCTAACCTCACCTTTTAATTTGTACGAAATTAATTCTACTAGTTCATTTCCATCGCGTGAAAAACTGGTAGGTATGACTTCACTTTTAGGCAATGGACAGTTTTGTTTTATAAAGTACCAATCAAATATTCAAAACCATAGACACTTTATTGATCTTGGAGTCTTTTCTGCCCGATTAATGGTCCACCTGACCCCAACCCCCTAAGTAACTACCCAGGGATGCTGATCAGGAGGGGTGCATTCTCATCTCGTCACAGCATCTCCTGGATACTTGCTCGAATGGACCAATCACAGTTCTTCACCCAAGGCCACGTGGTCACTCACTCGCCCAAAGTGAAATTTTGGTTTTATAAATAGAGCAACTGTACCCGGAGCCCAGCTAACCGAAGTGAGGAGCTGGCGTTTGCGAGATCATCACGCTCGAGGTACCTTCCTTTGTCACACTTTCCTGCTTTATGGCCGAAGAAGGTGTTTTCTAAAGGTACCTAACATGGTTTCTAAATTGGGTCGTTATAAATAGAAATTCTACCAGGAGCACAGGTATTTGAAGAGATGTTGGGGGGTTGGTTTTAAAATACAAAATATCAACCAATCTGTATGTAAAGAAAAGTGATAGAAAAACACTCGACAAATTGTAAAAAGTTGACAAATTGTAACTATTCCATTCTAATACGATTTTTATTTTATTAAAAGTCTAATCTTATAGAGATCTGAGAGAATACCACGAAATAATTATGAGGAATGGAATCTACATTTATTGTGGGACGGTGTGGGGGGGGGGGGAGGTGGAAGGGGGTTATTCAAAGCTTTTAAGTTGTCAAAAGTACAATTACTGCAAAAATAAGCTCAACCCTTCATATTTACCGGACTTCAAAGTTCAAACTGAACTTTTACAGCATATCCTTCTCAGAGGTAGAAGGCCGAAAGTCCATTTCAATGATTCTTGAGATGAGCTTCTTGAGCTCAAACTAGTAATTCAGCCTTCATCCAGTCATATTTGTTATGGGCTTCAATACAACTGTATTTGTAGACCAGTCAATTGGCAAAAGATAGAGCTTGATTACATCATTCCAAAAGTGCGCAACGTAAAATCGAGAAAATGGACTTCCGGCCGTATACCTCTGAGGTAGATTCTGTTTAAACTTAAATATACCCAAGAAATGGAGCTGATTTGTGTGGATTGTATGCTTTTCACATACACGTGTATAATGACTATTTTATAACAAACTATAAACGTCACAACGCGTGAATCGCTCAGTGGTATTCGAGCGGCCACAAGAGCGAGCCACCGAGGACGGAAGGAAACGTCAAGTCCTTCCTTCCTCTTTATACAACTCCTCTAACGGAGTCTGTGCTGGAAGAATGAGTAACATCACGTGTTCACATCCACCTTCGGCCGCACTGATGACGCTGTTGTGCTGACCACGTGGCTTGCTCGACCAATCAGCGAGCTTGATCTGCGAGTTCGTAGCAGACACTGATTGGTCGTACGCTGTCACGTGTTACTTACCCTTATGATATAAAATAAAAATACCCGTTACGAAGGATGTATCCATTTTGAACCCAATTTAATACATTTATATTTTACGACTCATACCAAAACTTTGGCCTAAACGACATTTTTAGAAATTCGATGTGAACTTTGATCAACAAAATAATAAGTTCATAAGTTTTGTTATATTTTAATGGAATTGCCTTTTTGACCAATGCTTTTAAGAAGAATTCCATTCAAATTTCACAAATATGAAAGCTTCTTGAAAGTTCGAGATTTTTGGGCGTAGCGTCCAAACTCGATATCATTTTCTACGAACCCAATTCTTCACGAACTAAAATTCGACCAAAATACCGACTCCCAAAATATTCACTCCAAACCGAACCTTATCTCTCCAACGCCAAGTCCCCCCCTCCCCACCAGCCTTATCTCGCAATAGCCCCGTGTTTACTGAGTACATCATTGAACAAGGTACCCCCCTGAACGTGGTCCAGTTACTGAGATGCTGGAGAGTCAAGATGGGGGGACGAGATCAATACATGCGTATGTCAGCTCGCCTGTCCCCCCTTAGGTCCAGCTAAGCCGGCGTCACTCGCTCGATATCTAAATAGGCTTCAGTGATTAACCCTTCCTTCTTTGCGACGCAGGGATTGAAATATGGCGCCTCCTGAGGGAGGGGGGGGGAGGGCGTCCAGGGGAGATTGCCGGACAGTGTTAGGGGATAATTTGAATAATGTGAGGAAGACGGGAGAGGGGTCCTGGAGGAGGTATGAGGCTTTTTGGCGACGAGATTGTTAAAGGGAATGGAATATTACGTTTCTGATGAGCCTTCTGGGTTTTCAGTCCTAAAGAAATCGAAGAATTGGACTGATAATTGGCTTTAAACTCTTAAAGAAAGTCAATTTATTGACGGCTGTCCACACAAATATGGTTCCATAGTATTTCAACTTGCTAATCAATAATAAAAGATAACAATGTGGATTATTATAAAATGTGAGACTAACAAAATCTGCATAAACAGAATATTTTTGAATGTTGACTGACGTAGAGGATTATTGACCATTGGTTTTAAAGTGTCAGTCCCTTATTTAGATTGTGACAATCATCTTAGATTAGGAGCAAACACTTCAACGAGTGTAAGGTTACAAATCTAGAGGGGCGGTAGCCCCACGCCAGTCAAGTCGAACGGTATACATTGGATTTTACTGACGAATCATTATTCTAATTTTCACTAAGATATATGATTGTGTGAAACTGCATGGAGAATGCAATTGCATTCAATGCAGTTGTGAATGTGGAACCAGATGATTCATTGCATACGTCATCTTCTCATTCCTTCCGAAGTCCCATTTTACACATGTCCGTGTGTGTGACCCAGCCCAGATATATAGTTTCTTCAAAGGAAGTGAAAGATAAGTTTTACCTGTACAAGGATTATAACTTATTTTCAAACTGAGGATTTACATTTGGGATATCTGGCTGCACGTACAAAAATATAATATAAATATAATTATAATTATGAAGAACAAAAAAGCACAGAGAAAGAGAGTTAAAATGTAGCTAAGGGATATAGAGGATGTAGGAGGATAAACAACATGGATTCATCCTCCTGATTCTCATGATTTTGCACGCAAAACACGAATTATAGTTATTTCAAGTATATCTTAGATCGTTTAATTATTTTTTGTGTGCTTTATTTGAAATATACAGTAATAAAACTACATCACTTATGAGAAGGTACAAGAATTCGTAATTATTCTATCCTCCCACAATAATATGTCCATCCCCCAAATGTCCTTTGATTCTTTCGGCCTCCGTTGGCTGTCTGCAATCCTTCGTCTCTTCACCCTGGCACACTGGAAGTTCCCTGCAGAAGAAATATGCGATATTTCACACCAGCAAGCTTTATAATTATCACTAATCAGTCAATAGGAAACAATAGAGTGACCATGATTGAATGATTTAGGGCTAGTTTTTCGTTGAACATTTAGATTTAGCAGTTAGTTGCTTATCAATATCATTCTCATGGGTATATAATTGGATGTTGTGAAGACAATCAATTGAGGCAATAAGGTCTTTCAGTACTCTGCTAAAACCAGTAATTAAGTTAACACAGTCATTCTAGGAATGTCATTGGTTGTTGCCATGATAATACAGTCCTCATCAACCATCAAACTCTTGGTTTCATGCTTTTTGTTTGCCTACATATTATTTCATTTATTATTCAGCTTTAAAAAGTAAATGTACTTGCATAATACGAGGACCAGTTTGCCTCTTAACCAAAGAATGACCTCCAGGAACTGCATCAAACGCTGAAACAAAAATTAACAAATTAACAAATGCATTCAAATGCACCAATTTGTACGGTATAAGAACATTTTAAAATTAATGCAATATAGCAATGAATCGCACAACTTTGATAAGAGCATTTCAAACAATTAATGAACTCAGTGCCTGTGATTTAATAACCAGGAACAACGCAAGTGAGAGATCATTTACTTACGAGTACACAAAGCACCTGCCACGTACAGCACAATAAATAAAAGGGCTACTTGACGACGCATTTCGATCAGTTTTCTTCACTTTCTTGTTCAAGAAACTGCTCAGCTCTGCACTCACCTCCTGTGCTTTTAACACAGAGTAATAAAACATGCAAATTGCCATTCAATTCAATTAAATTTTGTGACTATTTCCATTCATAGATAACATTTAAGTAGATTCATTACCTACTGTCGTAAAAGTAATAATAGAAATAAGAAGTAATACGTAGATTTTTAGATTATTTGTCAATTAGTCTTGTTATATCAGTAATAATATAATCGTGAACTCGCTGTTCGTAACGTGTTTCTCTGCAATTATTCGCCACATGTACCTATTTTCCGAACTATAATGTCTCTAAACATCATAAGAATCAAGCAATGCAGTTGTGATTGATTCAAATCTGTTGGATCAATTCAAATCTGTTCAAGTCAAGACTTTATTTCAATTTTCGTTCAGTCAAAGATTTCACGACCTTCTGCGTCGAAAAATGTCTGTTTTTCCATATTATTTAGCTTTTCATGTAATTTCATGTAATATCTCTCAATCAAAATACTGTCAAAACGTAATTTATGTAGAATTTGATTTCGTATATTATTTGAACGAATTGTTATAACTTACTTAAAAGTGGATATAAAAAGATTCATGTTGACATTTTGACGTTTTGAAAAGCTAGTTGGATCCATTTCAATGGTCGGACATACGGACATATACGCATGCCAGAAAGTGTACATTATGTAAGAATGTACATTTAAATGGCAAAAACAATGCTTGAAAACAGGGTGAGGGACAAGCTAGGGGAATGATTTTTTTGTGGTATTTTGGGCTGTATTTCCTAGATGTGTATGATAATAACCTTACACTATGGCTGAAACTGTAATATAACATCTATATATAAATAAGAAGAATAAAATCATAGATATATTTTGAATATCTACCTATAGTTAAAATGGATGGGTCAAGAACATTCCATTTATTGGAGAATGAATTGCATGAGTCAACATCCTGATACTCCTAATTTTGTGCGCAAAACACGAATTATTTCAAGTATATTGTAAATCGTTTAATTAAGTTTTGTGTGCTTCCTATTTGAAATAAACAGTAATAAAACTACATCACTTATGTAGAAGCATTGACTGTAGAAGGTACAGAATTCGTAATTATTATCTTATCCTCTAAAAATATCGTATAGAATTCCTTTGATTCTTTCGGCCTCCGTTGGCTGTCTGCAATCCTTCGTCTCGTCACCCTGGCACACTGGAAGTTCCCTGCAGAAGAAATATACGATATTCTATATTCGATCTTCTTCATAATAATCAATCAATAGAAAACAATAGAGTGACCCGTGATTGAATGATTGAGGGCTGGGTTTTCGTTGAACATATTTTAATTTAAGCAGTTAGTTGCTAAATATCATTCTATTGGAATGTTAGTGGGTGTTGTGATGACAATTGTGGCCTAATAACAGATTAAATTTAAAAAAGCAGTGAAAAACCGGCACTGAATAGTAACAGATTGTTGATACATTTTTAAATGAATGTTGAGAAATGCATTTCTTCTCTAACGAATCTGACATCAACAACAAGCAGCAAGTCAGGAGGTAACTTCATTTGGAGTTGTAATTCTCATATAGGAAGAAAATTAGAAAGTATTTCTACTCTTGGTTTCAAGCTTGTTGTTTGCCTACACAATTAATTTATTATGCAGCTTTATAATGTAAATGTACTTGCTTAATACGAGGAACAGTCTCCCTCTTAACCAAAGAATGATCTCCAGGAACTGCATCAAAAGCTGAAACAAAAACTAACAAATCAACAAATGCATTCAAATGCACCAATTTGTACTGTATAGGAACATTTTGTAATTAATGAATTTCATAAATGAATCTCACAATTGGTATTTCACATAATTAATTAATTAACAGGATGCTTCATCATGGAGCATCTTTAACTTTTCACTGAAATTATTCGGCATCTATGATTCTATAACCAAGAACAACTCAAATTAGAGATCATATACTTACACAAAGCACCTGCCACGCACAGCCCAATAAATAACAGAGCTACTTGACGCATTTTCGAACAGTTTTCTTCAATTTAATACTCAGTTCTGCCCTCACCTCTAGTACAGGCTTTTAACACAACATTAATACAAGCAATTGCCATTCAATTATGCCAATTAAATTATGTGACTGTGTCCGTTCATGTAACCCATTGTAGTTTCATTATAGTCGTAAAAGCAATAATATAAATAAGAAATAATACATAGATTTTCGTTTAGATTATTTTTCAATTAGTTTGTAGGTATGTTATCATCGCGAAATCATACGTGTTTCCTGAAATGGCTGCATCTCTACATTTAACTATTTACGATACTGAGACGAAATATCGTAGGAACCAAGCAATGCAGTTGTTGATTTGAACGAATCTGTAGGATCTGCTGGACCCGGCGGTATTTTGGATCTCATAAAACAATCAGCTATAATTGCATCCCCAATAGGCAATAACATAGTGGAAACGGATCTGGGATAAATAACAAGTCAAAGACATGAAATTATCGTTTAAAAAAGTCCTAAATAGTGTCATTCAGACAACCGTAACAGTTACACAAAATCATAATCGAAACCAGTAGGTATACGCTAGTACTTGAAGAGTGAAATATATTTGGTTTGTTTCGGAATAGGTAGTTTTAATTTCAAATAAACTAAAATAGATATTTTGGCTTCTTCTATGACATTTCACTCCTGATAAAACATCAACTGATCGATTCCCGATAAACTCGCAATCAGAATCAGTATTCATGACTGAAGATCATAATCTCACGGCTGTTAATCCACAGCATCATCCCCTGCTTGCCTTCACCACCCATAACTCACGGCAATCAGGTGTTTGGGCCCCTCAGTGCTCTGCCGGCTCTCGTGGACCATGATCCCTGCATTTATCTCGCCAGCCCCCTGATGCACCCCTCATGGGGGGTAATGCGATCTCTGTCAGTTCCCAGGAAGATGACTCGCGGAAGAAGGTACAGTGTGTTACTCAAGATGGGATATGCGTGTAGTGATGATGACGATTGAATGGAATTATACGGATTAAGTTGTTTTAAGGCGGGGTTATGTTGGTGATAAAAATGTGATCTAGAAAAAAAGGATTGAGTAAAGATTGAAGATTTTAGTGGTCGTAAATGTCGAAGTTTTTATTCTTACTACATCCATGCGGGATGTCAATATCACTTATTTTTTTCTGAATATTGATTATTAAATCAAGAATTTTGCTTATCCAACTCTTTCGTAATCTACTTTTTATTTATAAATTCTTAGTGCTGTTCTTCAAGTACTACATGAATACAAGATGAATATTTCTAGAAAATGTTATCAAAATTATTATAGGGTTGTGTCATGGTTTCTAATAAACTGATTTTTCAACACATTTACAGAATTTATTACGAGTTCTAAAACCCAATTGAAAACGTGTATTGTTTACTAAACATTATTATATCGTAAATTGGCAAGGTTCATGCAGATGTCACAGTCCATTATAACAGATAACAGCAAATAAAAATGACCTGGCAATATATTTTTCTAATATCTCATTTCTATCGTTATTTTTCAAACAAAAGATTTTTTTTTTCAAAAATTATTCTTCTCGCAGTAGTTTTACGTGTATCCTTTTAGTATATCTATACTCAGGAGATGTCGTTGCTATGAACTGTACCAATGGAGGATAATGTCAATTGTACATGAAAACCTGTGCATTTTTCAAAACACTTTCCCAAACTATCTCACGTGAAGTAGTTATTTTCCGAGCCACCCTGTGGTAACCGCTGCTCATCAAGTTTGCGAGTGAAGCGAATAATTCTTGGATGGGGTTCTTTCAAATGTCATATAATACCCCCCCCCCCCTTCGCACCCAGGGGCCGGCACCCCAAAAGACGGTGGGTACCTTGTAACTGGAGCAAGAGGGGGGATTCACCTATCATCTTACTCTCCCAGATTGTAACAGCCATTTCGTGGCCCCTCATTGGCCCGTTCAGGAATACTCAGTTTTTTTTTAATATGGAAGAATAATCACGTATTTCGACATTGTTATTAATATTTACTTAGAGACAAAGAGGCCTCTAATTATCTTTCATCGTAACTCAGGCTGCCAAAGCCTTTGAGATTTTGAAAAAATAACGTTGGTTCTATTTAGAGCATCCCTTTTGATTTCTTTAATTACTTATCAACTTGCTTGTGTGACAAAATGTCTGATTTTTTTGTTGAATGGTGCGTGTCTCAAAGTTCGGGCATGAAATAAAATCACGTACACTTGGCCAAAGTAAAAACGGTATTTGAACGAATTGAATGGCTTCTCTTCATGGTTCCTTGACAATCAATCCTTGTAATTGTCAATGAAATCAAAGCTTCACCTCTAGAGTTAGATGGCGAGTTATAGCATAGACTTCATCGGATGATGCTGTCAAATCTTTATCAGCCAATCCGTTTCTTTCGAATACCGTTTTTGCTATGACCTTGCAAACTATGTACTGTGTACTTTATACTTACATTTTGTCTACACACACATACACAGTCAGTACTAAGATATGAAAATAAAAAGTTTTAGCTAAAAATAAGTTACAATAATCTGGTTAATACATGGATACTAATAATTAGATACCAATTATTATGAAGAAGAGTATCAACTTGTAATAATGTTTTACTTTATAAAAGCAATAAGTTACAAGCAAAACAGCTGAATGAAATATTCAACACCTACGTCATTCCATAAGTACAGTAAAACGAATAATTAAACACAATAATTGCATGACGTCTACAACCGCAAAAATATAATCAGTATCTAATTTTTAGTTTGTTCCTTGTACGAAGAAATGTTGAGAAAAACACGATTTCCCTACTCCTCATCGTAATAAATTTTATTTTCGTTCTTATTTTGAAGACAATACTTTTGAGTAAAGGCATTCATACTCGTCCTTATTCTGCTGAAGGATCAACCCATGATGTCTTAATTGACTTATGACAGCAAAATTATTTTATTACTGCAATCCGTTTTCTTCCTCATTTTTATGATTATTGGTTCCTTGGACAATAACGAATGGAAGACTTTCGTGAGTCCTCAATAAGCAATTCCCCTGCCTCTCCCCTCACTTCACAAAAGTACCGATACAATATTTTAAATTAATAAATTATATGTTTTGAAAGTTTATACTACCCCTGGTGTCATTGTATATTGGCTGCACAAAGAGGAGAAAGCGGGGACCCCCAATAAACTTTGCGATGCCCAGCCATAAGTGAGACATGTCATAAAGCTGTAAAGTCTGCCTTTCAAGGAAAATGTTTTGAAATTCGTAGAAAACTTGGTTTTATATAGTAGCGGAACAATTGATACGGGACTTCGGGGGTTTGTTGCCCTTAGCCCTGTAATGGCCAAGAATTTAGAGGAAGAAAACGTCAAAGGTACCGAAAAATTGCCATGGTAATAAAATCGAAGTGAAATTTGGACAGACATTTACGACTCTCCGTGACTGATGATTGGGGTTGGTTTGGCAGATTTATAGATTACCAATAAAATTAATCCGGAGGAGAAATGCTTGGCCACTGTTTGACAATTAAAACAGATGTCTCCACGTCTTCTGTTGTCAATTGGAAAAACAGATGGCATGTACAGCTAAATACTTAATTTACTTAATTCTACAAAAAAACATACAGTTTTGATAAAATGTGTTCAAGAGAAGTTTGAAATTGTAAAATGTTGAATATAATCTCGATTTCCATTTATGAAAATCTCAACTCACGACTTCATTACTGAAACGTTTAATTTTTATAATTTTTGGTGCATCAACATCTTCGAAATATTATGTGAATAATTAGTTATGCACGCGAAAGGCTCCAAATTGCATCAAGATCAAATAATATTGATTTTTAAAAAATTTGCTCGAAGTATAGGTACATTAGATTAGATATTCACTGTCATTGGTATTTAACGTAGTCCCCTTAAATTATTTTATGATGTCATCAGTAAATGGTATTTAAAATTTTTTTCAAAGAACTGGTCACTTCAAAATACATTTTTAATAAATCAATTAATAACTCAGTATACTGACAGTGACCACACGTCAAAACCACCCTTACATTGGTCATCCCCGTATTGACCCCTCAACAGGATTAACTCATCCAAACCCCAACACTGGTAAAACGAGGAGATTAAAACCTCATCTCCAGTGATTAATTGTCCACTAAGTGGTGGTCATCTTTGGCAACAGGTTTTGACCAGTGGTCAGTTCCCCCCTACTTCTTGTGGCACACGACTGACCCCTGCATGCTAATAGCTTGACCAGTGGTCACTTCGGGCCATAGAATAACATAACCTATAACACAGACAAACATTTCAATAAAACTAGAATCATATTCATCAACGTTGTCATAATAATAATCATATTCATAACTCTTGACCGTTCGAACGGGTTGTTGAGAGAACGAGAAATACAGCTGTGTAAGTTGCAATCTTGTTCAAAGATGTCAATGTGTAAATGTTTGATTGCTACATTTAAAAACGTGTTTAACGTGCGCCTTGTCTGTAGGTAATAATTTTACCAGTTCGTGATATTACTGGTCAGTTGGGAAAGTGTCTCACAAAAGGACGATGCATTTTTCTTTTTCGTCGACTCGGATTATGTTACATTAAGGTTACATCTCAATTGGGTCGAATGGATTCTTGTCCAGGAAAATTCAGGGTGAATAACAACGCAAAAAACAAATTGAAAATTCGATGTGATCTACAGGTTTCCTCCTGGATTGAAAAATCGTTAGAATTCGAATTCTTTTACACTTTGAATTCTGCTCCAACATGTCAAGTTTCACGTTTGTAACGCTCTGGATTTGTTTCTGGAGGCACCAGGTTCGATTCCGGAGACCTTCCTGTCTGATGTTTTTGATGGGAAGGTTCCTCGTTTACTCTAATAGGCCTCGACCGCTTTATCCTTCCTCTCTCATAAGCATTCATTCATTCCTTTTTGCGCCGCCTAATGCAGAACAGTGCGACGTTAAACACTACTAAAAATGGTCTAAAACCTGATTGAATAAAGCAACGTCTTTTTCTACACTGAAAACGAGAAAAACTGTGTGTTTCAAACACTTCGTATTTTGCATTACATTTGATTTTATTAAATTTATAGCGTCCACTTTTCAAAATATTATTACCTTGCATTTACTTGCATGTCAGTTGAAATATGGTGTGTAGTAACTATTGTCCGAAAACAAGGTAATAAAGATTACCTTATAATATTACCAAGCCTCATTTTTTCCTCCTCGCGGGTCCAGCAATAAAATTTAATGTTGTGGCTAGCACGAGAGTATTGAAGAGCATAGGGTTGTCTAATTTGAAGTGTACAGCTATGCTGGGAAGGTTTTTATCACGAAAACAACCCCTCAATTTAGAAGAGTCATTAGTCAAAAGTCCGCCATTGCCGTGATGTTGACCGACATGACAGTTATGTCCACCATCTTGTCTCGGACATGACCGTTGACGCATGCCCAATGGCAGCTACCCTCTTGGAGAGTTATTAAGGATGTGAAACTTGCCGAATTAATTCTCGTTCTGTCACGTGACCGGCTCAAGGGAGTTGGTCATCTTGCGAGGTCCGACAGAGTGATATTAATAGTGTTTTGATGGCGGGATTTTGATGTATGAAATATTGGTTTAGAGAAGGTTTGGAACGAAATTTGAATACAGTTTGACACGTTACATTTTCGTTATAAAATATTATAAACATCATAGTAACCTTGCACGCTTGCAATAACTTATCACTGGGGTGTGAAAGCAATAAATTATTTTGATGATTATAATGCCACTAAAATCGATATTTCAAAATAATTACATTTTTACGTGGATTTCTAACTATATTTAACTATTTTTTTAGCGGTTTTCACTCAATGAAATATAGTGTATGCAGTTCTTGACCAATTTCACTCTCAAAATAATAAAACTATACCTAAATCTTGACTCAAGAAGATTTCAAAATGTCAGCATGATCCTTACAAATTATGTTTTCCACATGTCAAATCGGTTATAGGAACAAAATAAATTCCATAATATTAAAACTAGCTTTAAAAAGGCCTAAGGTGAACTTTTAAAAGTCAATCTATATCCGTCAGAGTAACAACCCAGCAACATTTTCCACAATGCTTCTCTTCTGCCGGTCGAAGGACAGTGAGGTTAGGTTAGCGGTCAAGTGGTCAACTGGTCAGTTCGTATTGTTGCGCGCCGGCATTGCGGGCAGCTAAATGACAAGTGGATCACTTCTTTCACCGGCCAACAGGTTGCCTGGACATTTGCCGCGGTCAAAGGTTGATATGAAGGCACCTCCGGTCATCGGGAACCAGTAGTGGTCAGTGGTCAGTTGATAGAGCGCGCTGTGGACCAGATAATGGTCGATAACGGAGAGCAGTAAATTCTTGAGTAAGTGAGATGCATAAAAGGATCCCAAGGGTAGAGGTGGAATAGTTTATGGTTTAGAGGTCTCCTTGGTAGTAAGACTGAAGATTTTGACATAAAAATGAGATTTATTAATGTTAACTGTTCTAACCAAAATCAATAAATAGGACGGTTGTAGATATTACAGAGAAAGGAGACTGAATCTACATAAATGGGTTCCATTTCTTGATGTAGCTTTCAAGTCATCTAATGTACATTGACGCCCAGTAAATCTCAATGGGTTCAATATCCTAGAGCATTTTGCTTCCAGTGTAGGTACTTTTATTTAACTTTTATGGAATAATAATAAAAATAAAATAAATACTAAAAAAATATCCTTCAATGTAAATTCTAGTCCCCTTCTCTGAGAACCAATCTATACCAAAAATGTGTAACAAAAACACAAATAAAATAAAATTGAGTGAGCAAAACTCCATTTGCTCAACTCCATTTGCTTCAAAGTTACGAAAAAGATATCTAATCGATTCTCTTGAGCAGGAGAAATTTTTGTTAAAAATATGCAAATCCACTCAACTTTTGAATAACTTGAATTCCATGCACCGAGCAGCAAGCCCTCCCAGCACCAAAAGAATACAAAAATAACACGTATCCATTTGTCGTCATTCAAATCATTAGTATAACTACTTGACCAATTAGCAGATGATAAACAGCTATACAATAGAACTACTTTTAAAAATGGTGAGACATTATATCGAAACAGGATTTAAACATGTAATGAATCAATCTGACTGGGTGTGAAATGACCAGTGGTCAGCGACACTGCCGGCGACAAAAGCCTCTCTGTTGTGTGAAACTTGTTCATAACAGCAACCCGTTTCCTCGGCTAACATCCGCGAGTTGACCAGTGGTCATCTTTAACCCCTAGCACGTGTCACACTGATGAAATAACTCGCTAATCCTTGACCACTGCTCGCCGGCTGAGAGGCTGGCCTGAGGGGTGGATTCAAGATCTAGAGGTGAGGGGAGGGGGTTGGTCATCGTCTAGCAATGGCGGGAGTTCCTTGAGAAAGTTCACAACTTTTATTCAATCGAAATTTGCTGTTTTTCTCGTATTTTTCTTTTTTTTTTTACATAAAATTGCAAAAATAAAAGTCATCTTATTTTGATTGAATTAAACCCATTTAATTTTGTTCAAATGTCGAAGAAATAGACGATTTACGATTGAATAATTGAGAATAATGCTGCAAAATGTTTGAGTTCCAAGCTTTCGTCTACGAAATTGTGTTGATTTCAACATAAAATCAACGCGGACTCAACTACACGTTTTGGTGTGTGATTTGTGTCGTCTTATTTTGACAGAGACTTTTGTGTTGATTTGTAGAAGAGAATAAATTATAATATTTTCTTTGGATTGATCAGTGACAGGATACAATTTAAACTTCATAACCGTCGCAGTAGACGTCTAATGTTTGCTTTCTAGGTACTAACTATGGTCTCTACTAAACTTATCAGTTACAAAGTAAAATAGCAGAAGCCGAGCGTTCACTCTACCAGCAAACTAATATAGAAAATTAAATTGAACGATGAATTTTGATGAAGTGATTTTTCGTAGCGACGCTTCCCCATCATCCTGTAAAATGGCTCCAGGTTCGATACCAGGCTCTAACTTCCAGTTCCACTACTTTGTAATGGCGGACACACCGGTTTGTTAGTTTAATGCTCTCGGTAGGCAGCCCGGCGTGCCTCGGAGCGTTGCGGGCAAGTCGACCAGAATCATTCCAGGCGCAAACGACGGCCCAAGAACTTGAGCTGTAGACGATTTTGCTTCCTCCCAGCCCAGCAGTTTCGCTAAATCGACGTCGTGTACGACGAAAAGTATAAAACACACCTACTTATCTCCTAAACATGAGAGAGAAAGAGAGAGAATGCTAGACTATAAAAGTTTATTTTCATGGTCTGTAATATTGTAAAATCTCATTTCAGTATTTCACTTTTTAACTGCAGCTACGTGTTCATGTGTTTGAATTGTGAATTACGCTACCCCCCTTCTAAACACCCCTCGTTGCCTATGATATTGGGCCCATAGAAGAACGATTATGTTCTCCGAGGATGTGTTTGTGTCCGAACGAGCATCTTGGTATGAGTAAAGGGGTGTTGGGGAAGTTGGCCTATCAGATGAAAGTAAAATCCCCCCTGCTCGAGCACCCAGGGTGCAGGGCCCGGCGGAGAGAAACTGTTTTTGGCACACGGTGTTAGACAAGCATGATATTATTTGTATGGTAGACTAAGGTACGACGGGGCTCTCTGTGTGGAAAATTTACGACTGTAAACTTGCTATGTTGCCAATTTTTATGTGTGTCGTTACTCAAAAACGTTTTAAAGGTGACAACATTGCAATTTTCAGCCCTTCGTTGGGTTGCGGTTTGTTTTGTGGAAATATCTTCTCATTTATCAGTTGGTAATTGAAACTCTTTATAAAAACTAATCATTTTGAGCACGAAAATTAATATTAAAATTGTCAACAAACTGTAAAATATGTCATTTACACCTTTTCACTCTCTAATAAATGAATCCGACGCTTCTCGTCTTTGAAATCTGTTAGAAGTGGTTCTAAAGCACTGACTCCAGAGGCAGTATTGTTTAGAGCAGTATAAAGAGAAGAGGGTCAGAGACACACAGTTTCATCCCTCAGGAACAATGGCAGATGAAAACGAGAGTAAAGGTGCGATTGCGGTGGAAAAGGTTACGTTTTAAAAGAGATTTCGAACAAGTGCAAAAGGTTGAAAGACGGCAGAGGAAAGAAAGTAAGTTAGGTACTGAAAAAGATATGTCTTGCATGGCAGTTTGATAAGAAGGAAATTATTAGCTCATCTATAAGTAAAAAGTTATAAAATAAGAGTAAAATTAATTAGAGTATTATTAGAGTAAGAGTAAAACTGAAAATTTGTCAGCTGATCTTTTGAAATAAAGGAAATTCGAATGAACTATACTGAGCAATAAGATACTGTTGATGAGTAGAAAGGAAAGTTTTCATCCCCAGTTGAGAGTTGTTTGAGAGAGCCAATGTTTTTGACCAACAAGTGTACACATCACAAACTGGGCAGTGGGCAGTTCTACAGAAGGGGTTGCCGGTTGCCTACTTGCTAGGGAAAGTAATATCGATCCCCTCATATCGCATCTTGGGGTGGAAGAGTGAGGAGAAGGAGGCAAGAGGAGGACGGTGGACCTTGGCTTCGGTTCAGAAGGAAATCAATAGCAGAGGAGGTATTCTCACTTTCTGCAGCGCAAATCCAGGGTCCGAGTTGACCGGCACACACGACGTCGAGGGGGGTGGCGTCGGGGGGGGGGGGGGGGGGGGGGGGAGGGAGAGGGGAGGACGACGTCGGTCTCTGTAACGACGATGGAGGTCTTACGCAAATATTGGCTTGCTAATTGGAGTCGGGGACGCCGGACAGCGAGGACGGTGGATGAATCTTAACTATGTCGGCCGCTCGTCAAATCGCCTCCACCTCGGACCGAGCTCCGCCCCCCACCCCCCAGCGCCAGGACGCCGATGTGGCTGCAATTAGTCCTGCAAGGTGCGGCAGCGCGAGAAGCGGTGCTTGATGAGAGGACGAGATGCGAACTCCGGTCACTGAGACCACAGAAATATACACTAAA
The DNA here is from genome assembly GCA_934045905.1 of Leuctra nigra. Classification (NCBI taxonomy): domain Eukaryota; kingdom Metazoa; phylum Arthropoda; class Insecta; order Plecoptera; family Leuctridae; genus Leuctra; species Leuctra nigra. The sequence continues at coordinate 18,150,911 of OW203766.1, read as the reverse complement.
CTAGGTACTTTCAAGACGAAAAGATCAAATCAAATACCATGATATTTTTACAAGACTAGATATCAAAATGCGTTCAATTATCATTCAAATTTCATGGCTGGAAAGTCAGTCAATACATTTTGTAGCTGTGTTGTGTAATTGAACATTTGTAGTTTTCAAAAGTGTTGCAAAGATGTTGCAAACTGTCCTTTGGGACGAGTCCTTTATAATATTTGGAACGGAAGACAATTTCACAACTGAGTGGAGTCAAAGAGTCCAGTTTCTTTTATTCAACTCTTCAGAAGTGATGGCGTTGTGTCGAAAATCGCACTGATAAAGCTGGGAATGCTGCGCGCGTCGTTTGCGCGTAATCTTTACTAATTCCTGTAACCACTTGCCGTGGTAAGATGCAAATATTGCCGGCGCATGATAAGCCCACAGCGCGCGGGGGGGGGGGGGGGGGGGGGGGCAATCATCTTCACCGGCAATATGTCGGCTCGTCAAAACCGCTGTTCGGATAACTAGAACACACCGCGTTGATAAGCGAGCAGTGTGACACGCATGAGTTGACGTTTTACTAGCAACTCAGAGCTTTGGGGTTTGCCAAAATAGAGATGAATTGAATTTTCTTCGGAATTTTCTTGCTTCGTAGAACCAAATATACCTTATATAAGTTTCATACACCGCTTGAGCCGCTTTTTAAATTAAAAATTAATACTGGTAGGTACTAGATTTCTTCAGAGTTACGTGTATTATTATTTGTTGTGTGTTGTTTATTTATTTTTTGCTCATTTCTTATTTACTTGTCAGAAATCAGACAAAACGGCATGTTTCGCTTCAAGGGCCGTTTTGCCACCTCGAAATATACTGAAATGCTGACAATAGCTAGTCAAATTGACAATTGCAAATATACAATACAATGCAAATATGTCCAATATTCCAAACGAAAAATTACAAATTCTGCAGATAATCAGCATTGTTCGGTTTCCCAAGATAGGTTTTGAGAATCGAAATTGAAATCAATTACCTAATGATGATTTGAAAATCTCTCTTATGACTATTACATACTTTATTATGCGTGTTTTTCTCAGCTGCCAAAAATAGAACCTAGCAAACGTTCGTGCATTGCTATTGGTCAGTTTGATTGGTAGTGTCGATAGCACTTCTGTGAGGACCAAGGGGTGGGGAGGGGTGGGTGGTGGTCCCTAGGAATGTTTCAGGTGAGAATACAGGTTTTGTCGCGGGCGGGGGGAGGAGAGGGGGGCAGAAGTGTAAGCGAAGGCCGAAGCAAAGACAGTGAAAACTTGGACATTGAAACTCCACAAACAAAATACAACATTCGGGTCGGCGGAAAATAAAAGTAACTCACAACAACAATAGGAAAACAACTGGTTACTTTCTTTCTATTTATTTCCTTGAATTTATTTGAGTCTCAACAAAAATCCGCAATGAATGTTAAGAGGAAATTAAACTTCTATTGCAAGCAGGAACGCATAATAATTACATGGAAATCGGTTTCCGGACTCGAATCATATCCTGTGCGCTACGAAGAAATTGTTCCCGCTCATATCTCATGTATTACTCCTTGAAAAAGATTGTTATTTAAAATACTAAACATATCTTGAAGTTGTAGTTTTAGCTTCTCTGCAAGGGTGTTAGTCTGGAGACATTTTGTCCAGCAGGAAGTTCACAGAAAGACTTTCTAACGGACTCTTCTTTCAAATTGACAGTTGACAGTCAAAGAACAAGATCGAGAAAAAAAACTTCGTAGGATGTCCGGAGATATATTTAGAGGCGAGAAGAGTTTGAAAAATCACATATATGCTGTGAAAAATGTTGCTATCTTCTTTATTAGTTAAATTAATCGACGACGTCGAACAATGAACCCTTCCTCAAGTTGTTTTGGATTTCGCCCGTCTCTTTCCAACCACGGAAACGCCGAGGATTCAAGAGATATATAAAAGGGGAGGGCGGGGCAGATTTCTTCCTACAGCGGCATCGAAGAAAAGGAGACGACCATTAGAGAGAAAAAAATCTTACAGGAATCCTGACCTAGCCCCCATTCACTCGGCTTGTGGTAGGTTACAGAGGGAGAGAGCGAGAGGATGATACCATTTCTAACGGATCCAAGATTAGAGGAGAGGAGAGAAGGAGATAAAGAGAAGTGATAAGATAACAACGATCAACAATAATGATGGGGGGATGAAGCTTTATAGCAGGATCATCCCGTGTCTTTCTTAGAAAACACCTAGTTTCCGTCGTTTGGAACGTTTTATATGGCGTTGATTCACTTTAATATCTAGCATAAAATTGTATGTAAACTGATAATGATAAACTAAAATGTATTTTGTTATTTTTTATATCTAGAAATTTATAGATATAACCATGCTGCTGCATTCTGCGCCATGAATAAGTTAGTGTGCCGACAATAATCTTTATTTTTATTCCTTAGATATTTCTGAAATCAAGCCTCAAAATGCATGATTTACCTATTTCTCATGTTGAAAAATAAAAGCTGTTTCTGAGTAAACTATGCGCGGTGTTCGCGGCTTGGTTGGCATTGAGGCGAGTCAATGACCCGCTAGGGGTGGCTGCGGTCTCAGGAGGGTGGCTCGAGATATGGCCGGGGGAGGAGGGCGGGGGGAGGGTGGCAGAGGAGGGTGTGTTGTTATTCAGGGTCGAAGGAGGGAATTATATTATTGTGGTAGATCGTGGACTGAGAAAGAAATGAACAGCGATACGACGAAGAAAATACAAGCGTGATTTTTACGTCCCCCCATTGTGTCTGTTGATTAGGGGATGAAGGGGGTGGGGATTGAATGTCAAAATAAGATTGCTATTTTATTTAAACGCTTATTATGAATATTTAGCGCCTTTATGAACTTTAAATGATAAATAAATCATTATGAGTTTGAAAATTGTTGTTCGTATAAGTTATCTTGTAGAACTAATTTATTTTCTATTTTTAGTACCAAAATTACAATTAAATTGTATTTATTTTGATTTGATTGCAAATTAATAACACCATAATGAGGTTGCTAAATAATATCAGGACATTGATGATTCAATGGTATGCTTTTATTTACCGTTTGTGGTTTGTTTTGCAAATATTTACTCCTCGAAACTTCTTTGTTTCTTTTACCTGAGAACCTTTTGTTTAGAACTAAACTATCTATTCCCAATATCCCCTAAACTCTGACCAAGCCAATCAAGATAGCCAAAGTTCCATGATAATTCAAGTCTAAACTCACCGCTCAAGGTGCTTCATTTGGATGAACATGAAACAAAGAGTGCTGCATTTTGTCTAAACAATTTGTATCAGCTGCTATTAAAATGACTACATTAATCTTCTTAGAACCAAAAGATTCACAATTCATCACACATCAAAGACAGGTTCTTGACTTCAATGATACTGAATCATCGGCTTTTCCTCGTTGTTTCCTGGAAAATGATTCCGAGATAATTGAACTTCATCGAACAAGTTACTCATTGTCTCTGAAAATCAAATAAATAATTGCGATCAATTGGTTTCTTGATTGTTTTTAAGGGCCACTCAAGGGCCCCTCCTGGGCCTCCTAGCTTCCAGTACATGTCCACAAGGCGATCTCCAAATTGGTCCAGCCATTGTCTTGAGATGGGCATTGTCGGCGTGCGAGACCTTGGATGCTGGGCGGAGGGTAGAGGGGGGGGGGGGGGGGGGAGAGAAGATCATCAAATAGTGCCGCTGTACTACCTGAGCAGATAACATCACCCCGACACAGTGCGGCGGGACGGGACAAGTATTGTCGGGAGGATGTCAAGAGATGTCGGATTTTATGTTTGGCTCATCATGTGAGGCAGATAAATACCAGGAAAAGTGGAATACTTCCGTCGAATCTTGCGGAAGGGATCGACTTTTATCCTGTTTACTTGATTTTCAATTTTCGAGAAAATTTCGTCAGCGTCAGTAGTCTGTTTTGTTCTGGAACAAACTATTTTCAATCTTCAAAATATTTTATTGATTATGATTGGTCATTTTGTTAACAGTTAATAATCAATTATCATATTATTATTTACAGACGTTTCATATTTGGCACTGGAACGGAGAATCTCTTTTTCGAGACACAATTACCTAAAAAGACGATATAAAAATTTAATCAAGTTTCGTGAGAGACGATTCGTGTTTCAGATTCTGTAAACACGAGGTCGTACTTTTTAAAAAGGTGTTTACATCATGAGTCCAGCGAATTTGGTTGCTTTTGATTGTGGTGGGGGTAAGGCGCCACTGCCAGGGACCTCACCAGTGCGTGCCCATCGGTGACTGCGAGAGGGGTGTCAAGAAGGGGGGGAGGGGGTGACTATTGGCGTTCTCCTATTGGCCCGTCGTCTCGTGATACGCGCTCTTTGGTTGGCCAAGCAGTTGAAAAATTTTCAGTTCCTCGGCTCACTTTGGAACGTTCAAATTTCGAAGTTTCGCGCCGCGCGTGAGACTGAGAGTGAGGAATCGCGACGAGCAACGGCGGTGCACGCACACCAGCGACAGCGACCCCCCTCGGCAGTCGTTCGTGGACAGTTGACGGAGGTGGTTCGGTGGTAGACTCGCGCACTTTCCGAGCACGTTTACTCGCAAGACACGAGAGTGTTGCTACAGTTTAACTCGTTATCTTTAACTAATTGCTGTGATCTATGATAAAAGAGCGGTATATTAAAGTTTACATTTTTATTTTGTGACCTGTGACTTGTTTTTTTTGTTAAATCTCTTCATATTTTCATCATCTCAAGAACGCCGAAAATCTCGGAATGATCTTCTCCGCTGCGAAGAGATCGGATGTAAAGTGTAAATAATATTCAAGAGATTATCTTCGTCTAAGAAAGAAGTAAGTCTAAATGATTGAAATTAAATAATTATTGCTTTGCTTTTGTAGGATTTGATTTCGTGAATATTTTTCACGTTTTGTGTGTAGTACAAAAGTACGACATTTTGGGCTTCGTTTTCCACACGCTCGATTTCAACTTCTACTAGGTATAGTACTCCTACTATCTTGATGTTTATTTTTATTTCATTTCTCATGGAACTGGGTTAAATAGTATCGTAACATTCATTCATGAATATCGAGCGAACACGTGACTAACTCCATTCAATGTTTTGAGAGGAAAGATCACCTGTTTGGAGCAGGAAGTTAGTTGGAAATAAGTGAAGTGAGCTCGCAGGTTTCCACCCTTGCTTCTCCGCGTGAGATGGTTGTAAGAGACGGGTTGGAGCACTTTCCCCCGGCCAAGGGGTGAGCGGGAGCACGCTTTTCAATTACGACTAAATCAAGGGGGGCGACGAGATTAGATTTTGTGTCTTAAAGTGCTCTAAATTATTGATCCAATCGCATCTGAACTTGGTACAGAATTAGTAATTACTAATTTAACATTTGGAAAGCAAAGTGGGTCATTTTATTGGTCGCAGTTCTAAAAAGTACATTGAAGAAGGGTTAACTGAACAGAGTATATTTATGTAATTAAAAGGAATAAATACACTTCCAATATTTTCATCACAAGCGAATCAAAAGTTCCATGACATGTCGGATTTTAAATCGCTGTGAATCCTCTCAATTTTGTTCCCCAAGAAGAAGAAAATTAGATTTATACATACCTTTCAAAATGAAGTGAGAACAACGTGAGTGGAGGTGCCGTACCTTCTCTTGAAGTCATGGTTCCAAATTCTTGTTGGTTTATTTTGTAAGATTTGCAAATTTGTGTGCAATGAACGGAGAGAGTAAATTATTTTCTCCTTTGTTAGTGGAGGTGCCGTATTTTTAGTGATGATTTTCTATTATGTATTGATTGTCTTGTTCGTTTATTTGACGTGTCCATAGAACAAATAAATATCAGATAAGGTATTTTATCCATTCACAAGCCGTTGACTTTCAATAGCATTACTATTTCCAAAATACTTGTAATTATGGGTAGGTATAAGAAACAAGTTTGGGCAAAACGTAAATTTTAATTTGTAAACCAAAGAATCAAGAAAAATTATTGTTGTTAGACTTCGGTGGAGGTGCCGGAGTTGTCAATAAAATATGAATCCAGAATGGGTATATTTCCATCGTCAATTGTCCGTGACTTTTTCATTAAATTCTGTCCATTGTCCCTTTTTCTTTCATGAAAATTGAAACCCCGACCAAATGCCGTGAAATCGTGCAGTCATCACATTTTTAATAAATTCTGTCAATTTTATTTCCTTTTCATTAAAAATCAAACATTACCAAATAACGTGAAATTCGTGCAGTCATCACATTTGTATAAAATTCTGTCAAGTATAAATTTTTCCTTTTTCTTTTCATGTCAAATCATCCCGCGACCAAATGACATGAAATCTTAACACTTTCTAACAACGCACCTCTTGTTCTTGCAGGGCATGACGTCACATGACACCGACGCCTGCCGTCCCGACGCCCCCGAGCTGCTGATGACGTGGTCGGGATGTTTCGTCTACTCGCCGCCGACCCCGCCGACGGTGGAGGTGCCGTGTTCGCGACAATCATGATATGACCTGACTGTTACAAGTAGCCAAGAACTTCAGAGACATTTCGCATAGTGTAGACAAAACGCCCGAGAACATTGGTGTCTTTTACAAGAAAGCGCGTTTTTTCCTTCTTTTGTTTCATTTTTTTTTAATCGTTTTGGTTGTTTTTTCACCGGACATGAGCCAGCGCGTAAGCTGCACCTGAGTTGGGACTAAAAGCGATATGGCCAATAGTGGCCTGACGCAGCGGCAGACTCAGCCTAACAATGCGTATCACTGTAAAGAGTGTTCGATGTACTTCGACAGTATGAAGTCGCTGGACGTCCACCTCCACTACCACAAGGAGAACCTGCTGAGCAAGTGGGCGACGCAGGCGAGCTTCGCCGCCGAGGAGGCCAACAACAACGGCGGCCACAAGAACAGCAACTCGAAGCACGCGGCGAAGAACGGCGACTACAAGGCGACCATCGCCGCGCCCGCCGACTCGAGCGACGCGATGATGAAGAAGGCGAGGAATCCGCCGCCGGTGTACGCGCCGCAGTTCAACAACGCGCCATACCAGGAACAGCAGAGGTTCTCGCCGGCGGCAAACGGCCACCAGCAGATGTTCAACTATCAGAACGGTCTGCCCAATCCGAATCCGACCAACTTCCAACCCTTCCAGCCAAATTACATGATGCGTCCTGCCGAGAATAATCAGAACTCCTTCTACGACGGAAACATCTTGCCTCAGAACTATCCTACGTCGTATGGGAACTCTCCCTCACCTTCCCCCTCGTCCACCGGCCCCCCGCCCAACTTCCGCTACCATCCGTACCAGCAGCCTGGCGGAGGCTACACCACGGCCGAGCGCGCCGTGTCGTCCTCGTCGTATGCCCCTCGTCCGTCGTCGCCCCAGCAGTGCGAGAAGTGTGGCGCCATCTGCGACACCAGCGCTGCCCTCAGCGAGCATCTCACCACCATGCATCCCCCCACCCCTGTGGCGCAGCACTACCCGCAGCCAACCAACAACGGCTTCCACTCGCAAGTCAAGGTGGAGAGCTACGAGTTCTCCTCGGAAGCGGAGGTGAAGCAGGAGGAGGAGCCGCAAGCGGAGATCCTTGACCTTGACTCTCACAAGGTCCACGTCTACCAACCCCCCGAGGAGGAGGAGCCGCGTGGTCCAAACCCGCACTCCGTGTCGGCCATGTTGTGGGGCAGCAATCACTCCCCGCCAGAGGAGAAGATGTACCCGCAGCAGCAACAGCACATGGTGCAACGCAACCCAACGCCAGACTTCGTTACGTCCTCGCTGACCTCGCCGCAGTCCTACCAACAGCCGCGATATCACCCAGTTCCTGAGCAGCCGCAGCAGCCAATCACCTCCAGCCAAGTTCCTAACGTCGCTCCTAGTCTCCCGACGCAGCCCAACTCCCCCCAGCTACCCCCGGCGCCGACGGGCAAGGGGAACGCGTCGTGGAAGTCCAACGAAGCACGTCGTCCCAAGACCTACAACTGTTCTGCGTGCAATAAGTGGTTCACGAGTTCGGGACACTTAAAGCGGCATTACAACACGACGCTCCACAAGAACGCGGTGAAGCAGAGCGGGGCTCCTGACCCGGCCACGCTGCCCATCAACAGTCATCACCACCCCAACAGAGACCCGAACTACGTCCCTCGAGGTCGTCGCGACGAGGCAGACAGCGTTGTCAGTCCGGTTTCGTCGCTAGGCAACGAGGATTCCTCTCGCAGCGACGAGTACGGTCCGATGGCAATGAACGGGATGATGAACGGCGGTAGTCAAATGATCGCGAGTCCCCCAAACCGACTGGCAGGTCCTCCGGAATACGAACAACACCCATCGGGGGGCCTGCACTCTATGACCTACATGGATACCGGCCACCGCATGATGATGCCAACTCGCCCTTCGCCTTCGCCCCCGCGCCACGATATGATGCCGGACATGATGGCGCATCGCCCCCGTCATTCGCCACCGCCTCTCATGATGCAGCAGCATTCCTCCCCCCCGCATCTTGTCCACCACCCCCAGCCCCAGCCCCATCCGGTGGCGCTCCTTACCAGCGCGCAGATGGAACAACAAATGATGCAGAATTACCCAAATGCTCTGCCCCCCCACGTTATTACCAGCCAAATGCCAACAACGGCTATGCATACCACCAGTACCAGCCAAATAACTTCTACTGGTAACCCCGAGGGAGGTCACATGATGTCCCTCGGAGAGGAGTACCAGCCGATGCAGCACTACTTCGGCAACGTCCAAGGCGGCATGTTCCATCACCTCATGCCCGCGCAGACGCTGCCGAGTTTCTCACAGCTCAACCACTCGCCCTACTCGGGCCAGTCGTTGACTGTGCTGCCCGGCTTCAACGGTATGACACCCAGCTATCTGGTGCCGACAGACAACGTGGGGGGGCTAAATCACAACCATCAGCAACACCTGTTGATGGAGTCTTATCAGAACAACGTGTTCGTTGACGAAGTCACGTCGCTCAACGATCGTTTCAACAACTCGGACTCGAACACGAGCCTCGGCGAGAACGTCCTGAGTCCGATCGGGACGCCCGACTGTCCGACGTCGACCAAGTCCGACTTCGATCCAACGGAGGTCAAGGAGGAGATCCTCGACATCAAGTCCGAAGACAATCTTCTCGTGTCGAGCACCCAGGAGATCAACATCTACTCGTCGAAGTCGATCTCGAACGGCACGCTTCACAAGTGCATCGACTGCGACAAGGTCTTTAACAAGGCGTGTTATCTCACTCAACATAACAAAAGCTTTCACTCCGGGTTGAAACCGTTCAAATGTCACCGCTGCGGCAAACGCTTTCCGGCCGAGTATTTGTACGAGGAGCACATAACGAAACACGCCGGCGACAAACCGTACAAGTGCGAGATCTGTCCGAAGCAATTCAACCACAAGACGGACCTCCGTCGTCACATGTGTCTCCACACCGGCGAGAAACCGTACGCCTGCGAGGTGTGCGGCAAAGGGTTCATCCGCAAGGACCACATGTTGAAGCATTGCATCACGCATCGACGGAAACTCGCGGCGGCGTCGCCCGTTCAACAACATATCACGGCACAGTGAACAATCTGCAATAATTCACTCACTTTAGAACAATCGTGGTGTGAACACTTTTTTGAAAAATGTGGAGAAATATTTAAATGTTTGTGGTTGTCATGATGTGAAGATCACACAATTATGTTCCAATCTTTTTATTATAGAACTCTAGACAACATTCTACTCAAAATAATGCATATCAGTTCTACGCATTCAAATAATGCCAAATTTCTTTCAATTTGACAAAGCAATACGCAAATACTATATCAATCTCATTTGGCAATACTAGAATCAAACTATTGTTTCCTATTTTGATATTTATTGATACTAAGTAAAATTAATTAAATAAATAATTGAAAGTATGAAATAATATTTGAATGAGAGGACTCTGATCCAAGCGTATTTGTTGATTTGGAAGACTGAATTATTGTAACTGTTGTATAATATAATGCTGATGAGAATAGTGATAAAGAGTTTATTTGAAATTTCAAGCCGATTTCTTTGATATCGATAAACGGCACATACTAGACATGAGGTTGGGATTATTTTTCTATAATCAAGAAATTGTACAGTCTATTTCATTTTGTGGTACGATGACTCCAATGTTGTTGTTTTTTATATCATTTGTAGTCGACTTGGAGAGAAGTTCACTTCTTTTTAAATCTGTACAGATTATTTTGAAGAAATGTGCAAGTCTTTGTACAATTGTAGGTTCATTACAGTTTCTATTACTAAATTATTATTGTTCCAGTAAACCTGGGTTTAACCCCCCCACCCCCCTCAACTCTGTTAACCCCCCACCTGTTGAATCTAGGTTTCACTGACCCACTTTTTATTGTTTGATGACACTTTTATTGTAATGAGATAATGTCGAAGTATCCACCCTTAAATCTACTACATCCCTCCCCCCTGCCCCTAATTAGAAATTATTTCATACAAAAGCATTCGTTTTCAAGATGTGGACAATATTTTTTGACGTTTTATGATGATTACAAGAATGTAGCTTCCCTGTGACTAAAAATTTGTGTCAAATATTTTGTGCCAATGATGAAATGCTTTTTTGACTTCCAAACAATACTGTATTCTGCCAAAATAGAGTGTAAATAAGATGGCTGCTGAGGGTCTCACGTGTTGTATTTATAATAATTCTATTAAAAAAAACGGGTTGCATTTTGCACATTTTACCAGATGCGTAAGCCACTGAATTTGAAGCAAGAAAAAGTAGAAAATTCGTGGAATTTTACTCTGATATTTTCTTTATTTTCCAAGCAGGAATAAATCTTGAAGAAATTCGATCAAAATTCACAAGAATTTTTTAAAACTAATACAAATACTTTTTCTTTGTCTACAAATGAAACGGCTTACGAATAACTACAATAGGACAATTCATCTACCTCAACAGTAATGAGTATTAAAGTTATTATTGTGAAAATAATAATAACTACATTCGCTACATTCAAATAGTAAAATCTCAATTGCCATTTTGAGTTGTTCATTCATACAGATTTCCTGAGATTGTTAACTAGTTGATGACGATACTAATTATTAATTATATTAATTAATAATCTATTGTAATTACTAGACTTGTTTTTCTGTTCAATTTCGTGTTATTTTAAAGTCTACAAATGGCTGGCTGGTTATTATTACTTACTTTTCAGGGAATTTTAGTGATTATTGTTGTGTAAACGATAAACGCAATCACCTATGTAAACTATATTATTATATTACATAAAATAGACACTTCCTACCTCCATTAAACCAAAATGGCAGCATAAAATCAATCCAGTTTCAGGGGCCCACTAGTTCAAATTTTTGTCAATAAATCTATAAAAAGTTTACAGAGTAGAAAATAAGTGCACACAATATAAAAAATACCCAATAAGCAATATTGAACCTAAGTAGGATTAGAAGAAATTGTGTTTTATATTTGCCTACAACTGATGTTTTCATCGTGTATTATATATTTTTATTGTTGCAATTGGGACTCGATGTGTTTCTTGCCAAAAGTACTTGGCAAACATTTTGTCGTGTGAATGGGATTTTATTATTAATATTATGGAATTATTGATTTATTGTACGACGAGTGGATGGTTTTGATGGCGACAGAAAATCGCCACAACTCAAGCTGTTTATTTGTTAGCAAACCAAGAACAACTTTTTATTAAACGAAATAAAGTGAATTCAAATTGAAATATTTTGACGTTTTTAACAAATTAGGTTGGACCCTGTCCCATTTTATTCTCCCTTTTCCTATGAATTCAGAAGAAAAAATATAAACCGCTCTCATTTTCTAAAATTCAAAATAAAATATATGAAATACGATTTGCCCAGTTTTAAAATTTCTTGCAAACTTTTTATAGAGTGGTATTTCAAAAACATTTTAGTGATTGCTAAAGATATAAATACAAAGCTAAATCAAATCTGATTCATATTTTATTTTACAAAGCAATTACTTTTCATACAAATCAAAAAAATCATATGTTTTTGAAAAAATGTGTTGAAATTGCATCATTTAGAGTGAATATTTCCGACTGGTCTGTGCGTTGCGAACGCTAGTAGATGCTCAGCAATGATCTCACCACATCTCCCATGCAAATGACGTCCAACAAAATCCCTGTATCTCCGTTGTGCCTCTTTCATTTCATCTCAACGCAGTGACCGGTCCAACTGAATCCTGCCTTATCACGATTGGTTAATTAATCGTTCAAGGTGAGCTGTAGAATGGCCATGAAATAGGTCAAGGCCAACCGGAGCCCTCTTGTACAGATCACACCTCCAACATCTCGCTTCTCGCCGGATGCTGGGCTGCTGGACCACGGCGCGAAGATGGAGATGATCGACGAGGTGAGAGGGGTTCGAGACCCGGCCGGCACATGTGATGACTCATTCATACGAGATTAACAGATTTACATCTTTTGAGATTTAGTTTTTTTCGAAAATTACATAAATAAATATGATAACTTTATTGTCATGTAAATTATTGTAAGTAATTCTCATGATGAAATTCTTAATATTTTTAATTAAAAATTATCAAGATACACTTAATATTTTAATGTTGCTGAACGTCAACAATAATTTTTCAGATAATTGCAATTGTACAATTTATGAAATTCTTAATATTTTTATATGAAGAATAATTTAATAATTTTCATTTAAATTATTGTAAATAAATCATACAATGAAATTCTTAATATTTTTAATTAAAAATGATCAAGCCACACTTATCATTTTAGTCGTTTATTAACGTCGCACTGTTCTTCAACTAGACTATGGCAACGAATGAATGATTATGAAGATGGTAGAGAGTTGACGATGAAGATTATGTAATGATGATAGTTGGGAAGGAAGCGGTCGTGCAGGTCTATTAGAGGGAACCCTTCCATCATTTGCCGATTGACTGAGGATAAAAACTCGGAAAGGATTGTAGCGGGATTCGAAACCGGGTCCTCCGCAGTCCACAGCTCTCTTGTCAGCTCACTCGTCTCACAATTTAGTCAACATTTAGACCACTTGCTACGACTGGACCTGGAATTGAACTCTTTGTTTCAAAATGTAATTTTTATTGCGCGGAAGTATAAATGTGATGTGGAGGCATCGCTTTCAGAGTCAATCGAGATTAAATTTTACACAGAGAACTCGGAACTCAGGATGCAGGACTCCAGGATTACAGAAGTAGGACAATTTAACCAAATTGTATTTATTTGGAAAAGTTTCAAAAATATGTCCATCTATAAGCTCAACATTTTGACATGCAATTTGTTTTCACGTTCATATATTTTTTGTTATGGCAGTTCCATCAAATTGAGTCCAGTGAATTTGTAAATATAAAACGTGTTTGTTCAGTTTTTACATGAAAATGCATAAACAAATTCTAGTAACAAGGGAAAAAGGGAAAACTGTGTTTATGTATTTCATGATAATTCATGTATTCATGTACCCAGATGATGTTAATGTAATTGTAAATGGTTTTGCCACACTAATAAAACAAATTGTGAAATCAATGCCGTTTTCACCTTTTAAATAAGAATGTTATCAATCTTTTTAAAAAAAACTATTCGTCCCACAAAAAATAGTAATGCCATCACTGAGTTCAGGACATTTCAATTTTATAAAACACATTACACAACCATTTTTCTGAAATTAAATTTACATGATGCTTCCTTCCCTATTGTCGAATAATCTATTTATCGATCTTTTACTCTGATTTATAATCTTATCTTTTTTGAAGCGAAACTAAATCAAAACTGATCCATTTTCTATAGAACGAAAATATCAATCATCTTTCTATCACCTTCAAAACTTTCATCCACCAACTTACCAATCAGATCATCTCTTACTAAAAATCAAAACACTAATATTGAGAGTTCCTCCCGTGGTGAGTTCCCACGAAGATGAAACCACCCTTTCTATTAAATAAACATCGGCAAAACTTCCCTTCTCTTCCTTCAATAACATCCACAACAGCTTGCTCGGCTGCTGTAGGTACACAGCACATCTGCTTCTTCCATCTCTTCGATCGCGTTCAATACCAAGCTAATAGTCTCGAGGTATAGTCGACTTCGACAATAGACACCGTGATCAATGATCTATCACAAGCTAAGGGGATGAGAACTTCAAAAGTAAAATACTCTCTGATGGTCTTCGTGAATCGAACAAGATTTTTGGTTTGACAATCACAACTCAATTTCTCGTACAGTCGTAAATGTCACACACAAACTCGATTGTAGACTTGATTGGCTCTTCTTGTCTCTAGAAATCTTCCTAGTTTTTTTTCTACTGTCGTAAAACGGAGTTTTTGTCGAGATTGAGGTGGCAGTAGTGTACTAAATAAGTGAGCAGTCACCTCTTGTGGAGCATGGCAATTGGACGGCTCGGCATTCGAGCGAACTTGTTCACAAGATTCCATTCTTTTACACACAGAGAAAAACAGTTGCAGAACATACTGCATTTTTTAGTTCTTTCGATGTTTCTAGAACGTCTGATGAAGAATCTTCTTCTCAAATAATTATTTTAGAAGTACGACAGGACCTTACAAGATAATGCTTTTCGAAACGTTAGCAAGGAAGAGACTGTACACATCTTAGTAAAGTTTTCATAATATTTTAAAGAGAAGAAAGAAGAGCTGATTTTATGGAATAAATAATTCGTTATTCGGAAAAATTGTCCCACATCGATTTGCATTCAGAATAAATCACAAATGTTAAATATTAGTTTTGTTCAAGAAGTAAATATGAATATATAACAACTTGTCCACCAAAATGATGTTTAAAATTCTATTTAACTCAAAGGCAACGTTGCCAAAATGTTCCCAAATGCCTCCAAAAACGTTCATCAAAGTGCCACTTGACTTTCAAGTCGAGCTTTGACGTAAAGTTGAACTTCTAAAGTTCTAAACCAACTCCACGAATTAAAAGATCTCTTGATGAAGTAGTTAGTGCATCATTTCCTCCACACAAGAGATTTCTGATGAACTCCTCTGCAAGGGATGATTAGAGAGACGGATGTGGCTGGACCGAGCCACGACTTGGCTATTTTATAATGAGAGATTCAGATTGGCTCTATAAATCCAGTCGAAGATAGCTGTCAAATGATCAATCATCCCCCCATCCCTTCAGCAACCCTCCGACGAGAGGTAATGACCTACTTTCCACGAAAAAAGAACACGAAAAGACTAGCGATGGGATACGTACGTCGAAAGAAGAAAACATCAGTGTAGAATTCTTATTTTTTTAAATTGAGTTCCTCCCTTTTCTATATTTACAGAGGGTGCGCTGCTCCTGCCTTAGACATGGGGGAAATAAGAAAAGAATATTTTTTTAAATTGAACTTAAAATCGAATTTTGGGATGAAATAATTTGATATGCTGAATCGACCAATTCATAAATTATCTGGGTGACTCTGGTTTAAAAAAAATGTAACTTGCAGATATATTTTAAACATGTTGTGAAACACAAATAAATATCTCGAAAACCATGTGACATTTTCTTGAGACCCCGAATGGGTCATAATACCGAAAAGACTTTGGTATAAATATCCCAATTAAATCTCGTGGCCAACTACCCAGATCATACTTCAGTAAAACAATTTGAATTGTAGGTTTGAAATTGTGCCAATTATGATTTCATTCGTCTTTACTGTTGCTTTGTCTCTGCCAGCCATGATTATATCAACTCACTAACACAATTATAAGTAATTGTCACTGTAAAATAAAATATAAGTCTGCACTGTTAATTTATTCGTGTTAGGCTTGATTTAAATGCATCGATAGACTGCAACTTTTTGTTAGATGCAAGTACCACATGCAAGCGACTGCATTTTTCTCAACTAAAATTTCCGAGTAAACAATTTTCAATGTCATTTTTAAATACAGCTTCCTTTCCCTTTCTTCAGTAATAATTATGTATTCATCAATACGTCGAAATCACTTTTATATCAAGTTGGATTTCTTTAAATACTTCTTGATAATAATCTATTTTTTGCAAGTCAATTTGGCGCACAGTTTCGTGCTAGTTTTGAGGCGCCAGAGGCGTTTCGCTGCGGCGATTCAAGCTCTATAGGTATATAATTTCATGTAGCCACAGCAGAGCCCACAACATAATCTATATCGTGGAGGTTTCAAAGAATTTTTTCTATTCCACGAAAAGATGATTGAAAAAAAACTTGACATTTTGGTCCATCGGAGTCTGCGGTTTGTGATTCTCGTTAGTTTGATCTGTACTTGACTTTGTGCTGGAACTGATGGTAGTTTTGTCCCGACTTCGTTAATCATTCATAAACTCCGAACCATGAATGAAACTTTAATTAGGCGGGGGAAATGAAATGAGTGGATGTTATTAAGTTAGTTGCTGGAAAGTTGAAAGAATATTTCAGCTTGTTACTTTCAGCGTTTAGTTCATGTCCGGAATAACACGAAACAAAATTCGACGATTATAATATAAAGTTTCCTGCGAATCTGGATTTCTGGATCAAATCCCTTTTTTCTTCGTTTTAATTTAGTGTAGGTATGCATAACATAGAATTACCAAAATACCAATATAATATGACTATAATTATTATTAGGCATTTATAAAATTGAATTTGTGAAATTACAAACATGTTACACCGGTAGGTATATAAATGGTAATAATTGCATAATAGCTTAATCGGTCATATCGTCATTCTTCACTGTGCATCCAGCCTCTGGTGATCAAATGCAGTGAACACCTTGTATAGATCACATTATTTTAGAATGTCGCTATAGAAATGATCTACAAGTGTGAAACAGTAACGTACACATATTCATTTCTTTAGCGAAACAAGAATAATGAAATGTGTATTTAATGGCAATTCCTACCCATGAGATGTAAAACATTGCATTTTTGTCACATTGATGAATACATGAAACTCATTTTGCCCCAACTTCAAGTCTTTAAATTATTTATTTTTAGCGTAATTTTTGTAAAATCATTTTTCAAATAACGTGTCGACTGGCCTTTTTCTGAATTTTGTATTTTTTCAGGTAAATTTGACCCAGAAAAAACACTCCGTGTAAAAATACCAGCCAAGTCTCTTTAACTATAAAAAAAATAGAAGAAATCTAAAAATTCAGCACTGAAAAGGAGTGATATCAAAAAAGGAGCCAAGTCAACGAATTTTCCAAATTTTAATCGTACCATTGAAATAAAAATATCAACCCCCGAGAAATACTTAAAAAAAGGACTTGGCGCATCGTTTTTTTAAAGACACTTTTCTATCCTAAAAGTATAGGAAGAACTCTACAAGTATATTTTCCTGAGTATATCACATTCATTATCGACGAATCATACTACGTTTTAATATAACTAGTACTCTTACCTACTGGCAGTTTTGGTATTTTGTCAATATTCAGAGGAAATAAACGGATAAACGAATAACGAATAAACGGAAGCGGCCTAGTCTATTCGTTATTGCCACTATTTCTAGGGTCATATTAATCAATCATACTTCTCAATATCGTGACTGAGGGAAATAGCGAAAGCGCTCATTACAAGAAGGCCGTCAATGAGATTTGTATAAGTGACTAGTGCACTGAGCCATGCTGCTCAAATAATTACTGACTAGATTTTTATCTAAAGTAATACGTTATGTATTTTATGAATTTTTTTGGTATAAAATGTTAATTAATAGCAATTAATTACACGGCGAGAAGGTTCAAAGTATAATGCTGTAGTAGGTATGTTGATGTACCCACAAAACTATAGGTACCTACCAATCACAAACACAACTGTTCTGTATTTATTGCTTGTAAGACAATGCTATGTTTCTTTGCGTACTTATATTTAAATTTAAAATATTTTACAGAATGTTCAATATTTAATTTGAAAGTTTTGTCCCAATTTTTCTAGGCATTTCTGAACTACGTAGTATGTGAGTGGCATAAGCTTAAGAATAGAAAAATGTCTTTAAAAAAACGATGCGCCAAGTCCTTTTTTTAAGTATTTCTCGGGGGTTGATATTTTTATTTCAATGGTACGATTAAAATTTGGAAAATTCGTTGACTTGGCTCCTTTTTTGATATCACTCCTTTTCAGTGCTGAATTTTTAGATTTCTTCTATTTTTTTTTATAGTTAAAGAGACTTGGCTGGTATTTTTACACGGAGTGTTTTTTCTGGGATATCACTTCTTTTGTTAGTTTATTCATACAGCTTGTAGCACATGTCCGAGCAGGGACTAATTTCTTTAAAAAAATACGCCTCAACCGATTTGGTTACTATGAAAAGTTGCGTTTGGTATAAGATGAAAATGATTATCCAAGAAGAATAGCTTAAGTTTCGTTATAATCGATCCAGCCGTTTTCGATACATGACGTCACTTCCGGTTTTGAAATAGCGGCCGAATTCCGGTATAGGTAATAAGAAAACAATCTAGTTTTATCTAGTTGATACCTTCATGAACGACCATCTGAATTCCTAATCCCTATATTTCCGTAAAATCGGTCATGCCGTTTGTAATATATGACGTCACTTCCGGTTTCATTTAGTGGTTCCTGCCGCCATTTCCGGTACCATTAATTTATTTATTCATTTTTCACAATTGATTTTTCAAATAAATAGCAGAATGAATACGCAGGAGCTAGTTCAGTTGCAATCGGTACAGGCGTTTTAGATATATGACGTCACTTCCGGTTTCAGGAATGGCGGCCGAGAACACTGCTACCTTGAATATATAAATTGTATTGTCTATGTTACAATGTAAGTTAATTATGTACGTATTTTAAGTATAATTTGTTGAAATAAGTTAAATATTGCGTATTTATGACGTCACTTCCGGTTTAGAAAATAAGAAAGTAATATTTTTTTTATTGATACTTCATATAGATGACCATCTAAATCGAATGGCGCTAATTTCGTTCTAATCGGTCCAGACGTTGTTGAGTTATGACGTCACTTCCGGTTTCAAAATGGCGGCTTCCGGTTGGTTTTATAAAAAGGCACCTCAGACGCCAAAAGTGCACATGTGGTAAAAATTTCAGGTCGATCGGTTCAGCCGTTTAGGCTGTGGCGGTGATAGCGACGTTTCGTGATATCATCAGAATCATCATCATCTTCAGAATCAGAAAGTGGTGTAATTTCACTGTTTTCTCGGTCCTCTAGCGCGCAAATGGCATAACCTATTGTTCCCAAATTTGGTATATGTAGTGGGGTGGGCCATAGCTCGAAATTAAGATATTTCGCAACAATGTGAGATTTACCAATTTTGAGATCCAGTAGGCCGAAAATGCCATGTTGTTGCTTACAGTAAAAGTGTTTGGTCTGCTCCTCAGTTTATTAGGCATTTACGGTATGTTGAGTGACTGTGAGTGTATAGTACGACTTGGCTGGGTGGAGCGACCGCTCCACTAGATAGATGTTACAAATTATTTTTTATTGGGATAAGTACTTTAAAAAACAGATTTAATCTGATTTCTACAAATGTAATAATGTCTTATACAATGTACACACAACAATGTACAATGAACAATGTTGGCTTACAATAATGCCAAGGATAATTTTTGTCTAATCCATGACAACTATCTTCAAAATTATCGAGGAAACCGCTTTACAAATTTGCATTTCTTACTCAAAATTTAACCGCAACATTTCCAAATTGTATGATTATTATCCATCGTTATGTCCAGTAAGTAAACAAAGATGTCTTCTCCCGACGACACAATGGAAGAGGCGCTGTTACACCTCCTCAAATGTCCGGTTTGTCTCGACCACTGCCAAGCCCCGATCTACTCGTGCCCCAACGGCCACATAGTCTGTTCCGATTGCAAGCCCAACGTCAAGAAATGTCCAGTGTGCCGAGCAAGTGGCGTTCCTTGGATCCGCAGCCTCGTCCTGGACTCTCTCAGTGACAAGGTCCTGACAGTACTATGCAAGTTTCAGCAGCAAGGCTGTGGAGTCAAAAGGAAAAGAGAGGAAGATCTCGAGGATCACTATCGCAACTGCAAGTTCAAGTCCGTTTACAAATGCCTGGCGCAGACCGGTTGTGAGTTTGTTGGAAGCCGCTCTGAAGTTCATGAACATGTTCAAAGTGAACATCCAGAACAAGAAATGCTCGTCCAGGAGGCTGTGACTCTTAGCTTCAATACTTCTGACAAGAAGTGTTCCTACATTGTGCTGAAGTGGGAACAGGAATACTTCTGGATGTGCTGCGAATATGCTCCACCCGGCATCATGTTGTACGCAAGGTACATCGGACCCTCTGAGCACGCAAGCAAGTTCCAGATTAGATGGAAGATTTGGGATACTGAGAAAAAGGAGAGTGCTCGTTGTTTCTCCATAAGGTCGCTCACTTTGGAAGAGGATCAATTCTCCAGCTGGTCCACGACCATTTTGGCAGATTGTCGCTTTAAAGTGACAACAGGCGTTGACAGAAAAGTCAAAATTAAAGTGATATCTATTTGTAAAGCTTCTATAATTTCTGATTGAAAATTGTACATAGCCAATGACAATTTATTTTTTTTGTCATGTTTTCGTGTAGGGCATAAAAATTTCACTTCTGTAACAACAAAACTGTACGTGCGTTATTTTGTTATGAATGCAAATAAACGTAATCCAATTTTGTGTATCACTGCGCATTGTTACTAAAATTAGAAAAAGCGATTTAACTTTTAGAAACGATTCCCCTTTTTGTTTTAAGTTTAATGACTTTAATACCTACTCCATCAGTTCAAACAAAAGCACAATATTTTAGAGGTAAATCAAAGAATTATATGAAGCGAGCGGAGCGATCGTCTCCACTTGGAACTTATGGCTCGAATCTCTTATATCTTTGTCTGTTGTCTGTAGTATATGTCTGTATGTCTGTGTCTGAATTTTCGTAGAAGTAACGGACCCAATGTATTTTACAAAACAATCATTGCTATCATTATTGGGGACCTAATGATTTCTAGCAAGATCGGTCCATTGATTTCATGGGAACATTTATTTTTGATCTTTTGAAGGTAGGTATCGTAGCAACGAAATCTTCTACGAAATGGTTATAAAATATTTATATGGACTATGATCACAGAAAAATGATACCGAGTTGCAATGATAATCTGAATAATGGGTAGTTAATATTTATTTGCGGTTGGCTTTAAGCGTTCAATTGGCTTTCTGTTTACGTTTTCTGTAAGGGGAATTTCATTTCGAAATTCTGCCCGTTTCGGTACTCGCTTATCAACGCGTTACACTGAGTGTTTCCTAGTAAAGAACAATAATAATATGATCCTCAGAATAATGTATTATTCAAATTACGATATATTGTTACAATAAGCACAATGATCTGTTTTGTGGTATTCATGAATAATCTCCATGGCATCGAGGAAACCACTTTTCAAAAGTTACATTTCTTAATCGTAAATTAACCATAACATTTCCAAATTTTATGATTATCCATCGTTGGGTCCAAAAGTAAACTAAATATGTCTTCTCCCGACGACACAGTCGAAGAGGCCCTGTTACACCTCCTCAGATGTCCTATATGTCTCGACCACTGCCAAGCGCCGATCTTCTCGTGCCCCAACGGCCACATCCTCTGTTCCGAGTGCAAGGACAACGTCCAGAGTTGTCCGGTGTGCCGAGCAAGTGGCGTTCCTCGTACCAGGAACCTCGTCCTGGACTCCCTCAGCGAGAAGGTCCTTACTGTCCCGTGCAAGTTCCAGGAGAAAGGATGTGGAGTGAAAAGGAAAAGAGAGGAAGATCTCGAGGATCACTATCACAACTGTAAATTCAAGCCGATTTACAAATGCCAGGTGCATACCGGATGTGGTTTTGTTGGAAGCCGAGCAGAAGTCCACCATCATGTTCTGTGTGAACATCCAGAAAATGAAATGCTCGTCCAGGACGCTGTGACGCTTACCCTCAATACGTCCGACAAACAATGTGCCTACAGCATTGTCCTGAAGTGGGAACAGGAATACTTCTGGATATGCTGCGGTCATCTTTCAACAGGGAAGTGTATATTCTACTCGAGGTACATGGGAGCCGATGCGAACGCATCTCGGTACCAGATTTACTGGAGGATTTCGTCGATGAAGAAGATGAAGATGAAAAACAAGAAGAGGAACATGACGATATTCGCCGGCCAGACGACACCGCTTTCGCTGTCAGATGATGAACTCGGCAACGAGAACACGATTGTGTTGGATGATTCAGTCTGCGGTTTGACACATGGAGTAGACAGAGAAGTCATTGTTTGTGTGGGAGTTTGTAATAAAATCAACCACATGTACTTGTATTATTAAATACAGAATTTTGTAAGCTCGCATTTTTATACGCATGTTTATATGCCCTAATAACACTTATGAAATAAAATTTTCAGTTTTGTAACAACAAATGGTGTACTTTATTTTAGTTCATCTCCTTCTCATCCACCTATCCCGTTTTACGACTATAATGAGTAGAATTAGTGTTTTCATTAAAGGAAAAACATAGCGATGCTATTTTATTGTAGTTATCTCTTCTCTGAATACTCAATTGCAGTTCAAGGACACAGTGAAAGATACATATTCAAAAGGATTTGAGGATTGAGTGTTGTGGTAATTTTCTTTAGATGGAATCTCAGTTTGTAACGTAATAGTGACGGGTAATCGTGACACGTTGTGACTTAGGGATGAAACGGGTCTAAAAACAATGACATAATTTATAATGAACGTCGAATCTGTACCCATTTCTCATCAGAGACATTATAAAAACATGTCAAAATATCAGCCAAGTCTTTCCTCAGCACTGACAAGTATTGATAGAAATGAATGCCAGCTCAGACGACAATAGGGAAGTTTCCTTAAAATTAGATTTCAGAATAATAGTTATTTATGAAAGTTAAGATGTTGCTGATTGCTGAACACAGATATGGATGGTATTATTTATGTTGTGAGATGAATAGTTTTTAAGTAATTAATTTACAAAGATTGTTGATATTATATTTCCTACAATTTTAAAACAGGAAAATTGACAATGACAGCACAATCCGCTATATTGCCATAGCAACTAAGGAATCACCATGGTAACACATTGTTGGCAACTTGGAAATTACATCACGTTCCTCATTCTAGTAACATGCCGTTTTTCCCGCCAAAATATCCAATGACATTTGAATTTGATTTTTATTAATGCAAATTTTAAATTTCGCTGATGATCAGTGTGTTTATCGTTGTTATTTATGTTGATATTTACAAATTAACTGGAATAAAATTTCACGAGACTTCCCTATTTTAAAAACTTTTTTTTTAAAGTTAAACTTGACCTTCAAATGTTTTACGCGTCACTAAGAAGAAGACGTCAAGATTTTAAAATTTTAAATAACACATTGAATGAATAGTTTGACTGGGCCTTTTTATTGATGTATCTACAAATGCTTAGTTTTTTAGAGCAGAGTAGACTTGGCTGGTACTTTTTATTATTACTTCACAATTGTGATTGAAAACGCAACGTAAACAATTCTAAATCAACTAACTTTAAAGTTTAAAGGGTCCCAAAATGTCACCTGCTCCTGAGTTCCCATTAACCCCGTCACGTCCATGTGATCCGCATGTGCTGGTCCCCGGGATAGGTACCGAGGGTACCTGTTGTTGGTCCACCACCCTGGGAAGCGCAAACTTGAGAAACATCCCTCGGATCTCATCTTCTCGCATCCCTCTTCTCTCTGCAACCAACCACCTGGCGTCTACTACCCTCGCAGCAAACATCGCCCTCATTAGCGGCGTCTGAGGATGATGTTGAGGTATCGGTCACTCGGACAAGAAGAATAACAGCTTTGCAACAAAAATAGATAACACAAATGCAGACACACATTTTTTTTTATGAATTTTTTCGAAGGGTTTCAATTTGTAATGCTAGGATTGTCTTTAAGAATTTTTCGTTATCACCTTTAACATGAGTAATTGGTACTTTTTGTTTGCTTTTCATTAATAGTATTAGTTTCATTTATTTGTTGATTATTCTGTGCTGCAACCTTTATTGTAAGGAAGAGTCTTTTATTTCAAAATGAAGATTATTATATTATATTTATAAAAAAAAATCTTATAACATTTTAAACAGCTTAAAGTTTGATGGACACAATTTTTTACTTCACATCAAAGAAATAATCAGTTATTGAGCGAGCGTAGCGAGCGTCACCACGGTACTCTTATGGCACTTTCTCTGTGTGTTTTTTTTTTTTTTTTGTTTGTTTTTTTTTTTTTTGTGGTCACAGCCCAGGTCAAACCGCTCAAGCAATCGATCTGAAATTTTGTACACATACTAACGTAATCTATGCGGTCCCTGGGATCGTTTTTGAATGGGCTCCCGTGATTGGTTCAAATTTAAAAAAAATTATCTTTCGATTGGGTGC
The DNA here is from genome assembly GCA_934045905.1 of Leuctra nigra. Classification (NCBI taxonomy): domain Eukaryota; kingdom Metazoa; phylum Arthropoda; class Insecta; order Plecoptera; family Leuctridae; genus Leuctra; species Leuctra nigra. The sequence continues at coordinate 18,126,557 of OW203766.1, read as the reverse complement.
TTCGATCTATTTGAAATTTAGCAAAAACATTGCAACCAACATTGTACCCAATCATAAAAAGTTTCAGCCAAATCCTCCTATTGGTTCAAATTTAAAACCATTTTTCATGTGATTTTTGACATTTAAACTAGAACAGATTGACCGATCAACTTGAAACTTCGCGTGGTCATTGGTACCAACATTTTAGATATTTTTGCCAATTTTCAGTCTAATCTGTCGTTATTTTCAAAAGTTTTGTCATTTTAAGGTCATTTTATTCCATAATCTTGAAAAATGTATACTAAATTGTCATCCCTGCCTTCTTTAAGCTTCTGTTCCAAGGCAAGGCCTGTAGAGCAGCCAAGCTATCCACAATGTACAGTAAAATGAAAGCATTTTTGAGCTAGCGCATAAAATCGGATGCAGTACGAACCCCAAATCCTCTAATTGGTTTAAGTTTAAATAACGTCTTCTGATTGGTCGACAATAAAAATGTTCACATTAAGTTCAAATTTTGCATGGTGATCAAGACCAACTTAATATTAAATTTTACATATTGTAAGCCCAATCAGTCAAGTATTAATTGTAATTTTACGAGTTTAGTATGGGATGTCACAAGAGATTTCTGGAGAAGGTATGTAGGTAAGACTTCACGACACAATGGATCTGTTATTCATCCAGAGTATTATGGAGATTGAAAAATTGCAGAGAAAATCGTCTTGTGCCGTGTCGTGCATCGTTACTATGGGGATGTTGCATGTTCTGTGCTCGCTCATCAACGCGTTACACTGAGCGTTTTCCTAGTATTTATTGAGCGAGCGTAGCGAGCGTCACCACGGTACTCTTATGGCACTTTCTCTGTGTGTTTTTTTTTGTTTGTTTGTTGTTTTTTTTGTGGTCACATCCCAGGTCAAACCGCTCAAGCAATCGATCTGAAATTTTGTACACATACTAACGTACTCTATGCGGTCCCTGGGATCGTTTTTGAACGGGCTCCCGTGATTGGTTCAAATTTTAAAAAAATTATCTTTCGATTGGTTGCATCAATCAATTTGAAATTTGGCAAAAACATTGCAACCAACATTGTACCCAATCATAAAAAGTTTCAGCCAAATTCTCCTATTGGCTCAAATTTAAAACCATTTTTCATGTGATTTTTGACATTTAAACTAGAACCGATTGAACGATCAACTTAAAACTTCGCGTGGTCATTGGTACCAACATTTTAGGTATTTTTGCCAATTTTCAGTATAATCTGTCGTCATTTTCAAAAGTTTTGTAATTTTAAGGTCATTTTATTCCATAATCTTGAAAAATGTATACTAAATTGTCATCCCTGCCTTCTTTAAGCTTCTGTTCCAAGGCAAGGCCTGTAGAGCAGCCAAGCTATTCACAATGTACAGTAAAATGAAAGCATTTTTGAGCTAGCGCATAAAATCGGATGCAGTACGAAGGCCAAATCCTCTAATTGGTTTAAGTTTAAATAATGTCTTCTGATTGGTCGACAATAAAAATGTTCACATTAAGTTCAAATTTTGCATGGTGATCAAGACCAACTTAATATTAAATTTTACATATTGTAAGCCCAATCAGTCAAGTATTAATTGTAATTTTACGAGTTTAGTATGGCATGTCACAAGAGATTTCTGGAGAAGGTATGTAGGTAAGACTTCACGACACAATGGATCTGTTATTCATCCAGTGTATTATGGAGATTGAAAAATTGCAGAGTAAATCGTCTTCTGCCCTGTCGTGCATCGTTTCTATGGGGATGTTGCATGTTCTGTGCTCGCTCATCAACGCGTTACACTGAGCGTTTTCCTAGTAAATATTGTACTGAATCTCACCCTGGTTGCTATGGTAACAGACCTCAATCTTGTTTATTTTGCTCGGAGACAGGCAATTTTTGAATAGTTTAATCGTATTTTAAATACCTATACATTTGTATTAAAGAAAGATGTTAAAAAGCATAGTAAAAATGGTATCAAATGAAATAAGGAAATTAAATCCCGAAAGATTTTGATTACTTATTTACTTATTTTCTGAAAGCATCTCTCCCCCCGTTAGATTTTGGTCAACTGTGGTGACGTCAAATGAGATTGCCCTACAGCTCGCTAGCAAATGTACATACATGTAAAATGTGTGGTAATCAGTTGTCAATTTTATAAAAATCACGTTTTGAATCTGATTACTGAAAGATGAAATAGAGCAGGAAGTGAGTGCGTTCTCAATTCTGTAAAATTTGCATCGATCTCTCGTTCTATTCTTCAAAAGTATGGGCACTGTTTGAAAACATGAAGTACTCACAAGAAATAGGTACCAAATAATAGAATCCATAAAAGGTTTTATTTCTTGGAATAATTGATCGTTTTTATAGTTTTTTTAAGTTATAAGTAACGATGTCTACAAACATTAATTATAATTGTCTTTGTATTTTTTATTTGTCTTTTGGTTAGTGGTCTTTTGACGACTAAAGTTGTAAAATTGCATACTGTTCAGATGAAACATCTGTGCATTCATTCTATCTATCCCCTTCATTCGAGAGATTGAAAGTTTTGATTACAGAAAGGTGAAAAATAGAAAATCATACTGTTAATAATATGTGTTTTAAATGTAAATACCTATTGTTCTCTAATGAATTGATATTCTTCTGTGTAATTTGGCAATCGAATTGTCGACAGAGTCTGCAATAAAAATGTACAGTCTATATAGTTACGTATTTTTAAAACTTGAATACTGAATTATAAAGATATCTACAAAAGTCTCACAATAATTATCTTCTTCTTAGCTCACTAAACATGAAGCTAACTTCTCATGGCTTCAGTAATTATTGGCATTGTTTCATGTACAAAATGAATATGTGTTAGTGGAGTCGATTAGTAAACTTCTTCTTCTCATGACGTCTGATGGTATCGGTGATTATGACTCGTCGGGATATGAGAAATGCGCGATCTCCAAGGTCGCGACAAGATTCATCAAGCGAAGCACGATACTGGGTCTGATGTGCATGCAACATGTGCGTTCCCTACGAGTTCATTGAAGAACAAGTCGAAAAAATCAGAGTAAGTAAACTATTTTAAAATGTATGTAATTTGTAGCTTTTTGAATGAAAATATCTTTCGATACAAAAAATACAAATAATTACAAATCATTATTACAAACGCTCCCACATAATGATAGTTGAAAACGGTAAAAAATAGCCTCAGCTTGAAAACTACTAGAATAAAATGTTTACATATTTCAGTTCTGAAATAATATTTGTAGTGTGAAAATTAATATCTAGATTAACATTTTCAAGAAATACTCTAATAATTACGTTCACATTTTGATTAAATTTAAGAACCAAAAAGTGTCACACATGAAGATTTAGCTTATAATTTATGATATCTTTAACTTGAAGATCAAACTAATAGCTAAAAACACAAACCCCAGTGAATTGTCTCTATTCTTTAAAATTGTACCCATTTTTCGAGGCCCCCGGTAATTGTGCTTAGACTAGATTTAACTAGATTTTTTTTATCAATGAATTTAAATTACATGCATTATTGAGTTACAAGCGCTAACGGAAGTTATTACTTATTTAATATTTTCAAATAATCGCATCTAATTAAAACGCACACGAAACGTATGTATAATAATCTATCAAGATGATCCCGTCTCAATAATATGTCTGCAGCCTCCACTCCATCATCTCACGTGGACCTTGAGCCAAGATCACGCAAAGAACTCAATGATTTCACATGGAGAGATGATGACTTTCAGTGCGAAACATTAACGAGTTACACGGCGAAACACAAGTGCCCTTGACGCGCGCGAAAACCGACAAAGAAATTTGTTACAAATGATAATTTAGATTGTAATTAATATACTTTACATGGAATCAGATACAGGATATTTAATAATTATATATTTTTACGGCTGAGTGAGTTTAAGTGAACAAAGGCCGAGTGAATTTGTTAGCATCAAGGACCTTGCTCTATGGGGGGGGGGGGGGGGGAGGGGGGGGGAGAGTTAGGTTTATTTTATTTTACTGCCATATGCTCCCTATAAATTGTCTATAGACAAACGTAAGCAAATAGCCCTTGAGTAAGGGAAGGAAGGAAAATACTTGTAAAAGAACAGAAGCGCAAACTTGATATTTAAAAGTGTTTCCCCTCTTCTAACATCCTTTTCATCCCTGATACTGACCTACTCTAACCTCTAAAATACTGCAACAAATATTAGGACGGGGATGAATTTATGTATCAGTTTAAATATATTGCATTATGTAGCTTAGACTAACCTAGGGAATATTTTGGATGCAAAGAAGAGAAGAATTGAAACACTGTTCTTCTTTGCAAACTGCGTAACAAAAATATTGTCTGAGTATTTGTAGACAAAGTATTCAGAAATCTGCTAATACATTTCTGTAGTTTCTTTGTAAATTGTAAGTTGATTTCTAAAGCTTATGACTTTTCTTGAGTTTTAGATTTATAAAACACAATTTATCTGAAGTAGAAACAAGAGGAGTTTCTCTATAAAGGACAAGGTTAGGTTTACACATAAAGTGAGAAAAAGAAAGTATAATTTTTGTTCGGGCTACAGTTTAAAATAAATTTGAATTAATAAATCACATCCACAGTTCAATAAAAAGTTCGTCTGCTGGGAACTGAAAAATAGCATATTTGAATGTGAAAACTAGATAGTTTCTTCTTTGAAGTTTTCTATGCAGTGTTGACTGTTGATTTTGGTTTCCATGGCACCCACACTTGCAGCTGATGTATTCGAGATCACGGATGGGACATAAATTCAACCCCTGAATTATTCAATACAAACACAGAGAAGAGAACCAAATCCTCAACTCTTTTGATCCAAAAGTCAAAACACTCGGGAATTATATGACAGAGATTAACAAACACTACCTCACAACAGAAGACGATTCCCAAATGCAGTTCATATCCACTGGATTTTATGCAGGAGCGCGATATTATTTTTAATCAAAATACGTGGGATTTAAAGGGTCTCAAGGATAACAAAATTTCGTCACGATCTTTTGGAAATTAGAAACGCAAACTAAATCAAATGTCAAACTCAAACAAGTCACATTTTACGCTATACGCGACCCTTAGAAAAATGTCATTGTTGATTGAAACGATTGTTGCACCTCAATATTATCAAAGGTATAATTGTAAATTATTGTTATTCCAGGTCGTAAATGATTTCAATAAAAATCCGTTATGACATTAGCGTTAGTGTATAGAAATGAGACAGTCTAATAGCTATAATTCTGAATCTACGTCAAAAATAATCAATCACTTGAGGAGAGTAAAAAGGATTGTAGATTCACAACCCTTTTCTCAACTCAAGTAAAAATCATCTTGTCACCCCACCGATCAATGCACCATCGACAAGAGATTGTAATTCAGTTCCTAACCCTTTCCCTTTCACCTGCTCTAACCCCCTATTTTGGAAGTGGAGCACATAGTTGTGGGACCTGCGTGCGACAATGCGCCCCTGCTGGGGGGCTGGTGAAACTCGAAAGAAATTCAAACCACAGCCAGGAAACATTTCCGTTTAGAGTTCGAATAGATTTAATTCGTGTTACACGCCCTCATCTGTAGTAGGTGCATTCAAAGACTGGAAGGTGCAAGGAAAGAGGAGAGGATGTCAAACATACTCTGATGTCTGACATGAAAAACCAGCTTACTCGACGACCGATAAAAAACTGTGCCCATCGGCCATCGCATACAAAAATATAATCTGTGTTGTATTGAAAAATTATATCTAAATTTGGTAGTTCACTAATAATTAATTGTTATCTCCATTTGGAGACGACCTTTCAGCGCCTGAGGGCAAATGCCAAAATATAATCGCCAATAAAATGCTGTATACACCTCAGAAATGTGGATTTTTCTTTGCTCCTCTATTGTTATGGGGTGAGGTGGAAGTAATGCCAGAAACATATCCAGAATTAGCGTGAAAAATAGGAATTCCAATGAGAAAATAGTTTTTTCGCTGCTGCAAATTCCGTGTCAAATTGACTAACAATTCCTGCACATAAGCCTACAGACATTCACTACTTGTTTCTTGCAATTTTTTAGTCCTGTAGGAAGTACATAAGAAATTGAGGGAATTGTATTCTTCTCTATTTTTTTAAAATTATTTTACTCAATGCCTATTTGCTAGTTTTGCTGCGTTCATACAATTTTTATAAGAAATGTTTTGTTACCTCCACGCTAATTTACAAATTCAATGTGTAAAAGGATCTTCACAAATGCCGTTAGGTTTGAGTAAAGATCCATTTCACAAAATAACATCCTGAATTCCTCATCCTGCTCTTGAAATTCCTTCATTTAGTTATTCAGTGAATCGTATGCCTCAACCTCGGGCGTAACGTATGATAGTCACTGAAGGGTTATTTTGTCTGAAGCTCACATGTCGCGTGTTCCGATTGAATCTCTGGACAAGAGAAGAGACAATCTTATTTGATTCTTTCTTCTGTCAGTGTCCAAACCACAGGTAACGGGATGTGTTGTAAAGGGGTGAGTTTTTTGGAGCCATGTTGACAATCTCTTTCACAAAAATTATGTTGAAATTTAGGTTATTTCTTCTCAGAAAAAGGTAATATCTTTCGTGAATTCTTTCTTATTCTAAAAGTGAAAAACAATAACTAATTTTTAAAGGTATAAATAGAGAGAGTGAATTAAATGTTATGTCTGCCTTTCGGCCATAAGTTTCGAAAATTCGCTATTATTTTTATACTTGCAAACAAGCGTTTTGCCATGTCTGTTTTGCCCTAGTATTTAATTTAAATCTTTATCTGATTGTAAAAAATAATAAATATAAATGAATAATGTATCAGTATGCATTGTATGTTTATCGTAAATTTCGTTTGTAAAATTATTGAATTTTACTGAGAAATCTCTCAACCTTGAGAGTCTAATGATTATTTTCGCCAGAACGTTACATTTATTTGTAATGGCTTTTGACTTGAGAAAGGAGAGCCGCCTTCGCACATGACTGCCCAGCCGATTGACAATTGGTCTATTTTTCGAATGAGTTTTCGGGGGTTGAATTGCAGAGGAGGGTGGGTGGACAGATGGACAATAGCTTCTCGAATATTGAAACCGAACGTTCTGATCTCTGCTATGATCATTGGAGCGCAACCATACTTCGCTCAGTAAGTTGAATGCTGGGTAGAAAAGCAACAACATTATTTCTGTGTACCAAGAGTAGAGATTCCTAGGACTCTAGAACATAAAGATCGGGGTGAACTAAACGAATATTACGAAGGGTACAACCAATGGGGTCTCTCGGATCGAATCTAAACATTATCTGGAAGTCATAAAACCGGCCCTGAGGCAGATTGGAGGAAAATTAAGTTTTCAATGAGCCTGTGCGCAGGATTCTGTGTGCTGCATCCAGCGTATCGTGCGTGGACGAGATTGGAATGATTTTGAATTAGACAACCACATGAAAAACGCATGCTGGAACATATGGTGTGGCACGAGCTATTTGTTGCACATTAGATGAAGCGCCACTACAATGGTAATTGTAGTTTGTTTGGTACATCTTTAAAAACCAATAGGAGCTCAGAAAAATAGCTATTTATTTCTGAATTCTGAAACAAATTTTTATATAATTTTGAATAGCTATTTGTTTCAAGATGAATAGAAAATTTGCACGACAATTTTGGCTACAATTTAATTTTAGTCCCGGTTTTAGTTTCGTTCAATGTATTTTCTGATGCACCTTTGCCGTTTTGAGCCTTTTCTAAGCTAGCTTCAATTACATTTATTATTCACATACTCTTTTCTCGAAACTAAATAATTTTATCAAGCACACAGGATTAAAAATTGATTTTGATTGCATTCTGCTCCTCATTCTACAACAAAACTATTCCTCACAACAGGCAACTCAAATGTAGTGAATCTTTTAATAAAATCTCATAAAGATTTTTCAAGGAACATCATTAATGTGTTCTTTGTTCTCGAACAAAATCTGACCTTCAGATCGTGTTTCCAACCCCATTTTAAACATCTTCGAAAGGTGGACTCTTCCATTTGAAATTTTAGAGAAAAAAAATACACGTGAGAGGGTGGGGTGGGGGACTATTTCTTCTCTCTTTCCTCCCTCTTCGCCCCTCTCGCCCGCCCTGAGAAAATCCGAGAAGAAACCTACCTCAACAACAGGTACCTTCGAGGCAAAAGAACTTTGCACCCCCATCGACTTGCTGGCGCTAGAGACATTATTGCGTTGTCTTAAAGTTTAATTTGAGTCAATTTATCACAATTGAACTAATTAATACATTTAAGTGCATATTTTTGGGAAATTTAACAATATTTGAAATATTTCAGATAACTTTTTTATATATAGATATGTAATTTATTGAAATATATATTGTGTAGGCATTCCATATCATAACTATTGTAATTACAAATGTGTGTACCTAATGATAAACAATTAAATTAATCGAAAAATAGTTCAGTTCTTAAAACATTTGAGTATGGTGTAACAGTATTTCAATCAAGACATTTTTATTATTTATATATTTTTAAACCCTTCAACAATGTCAAATAGTACTTGTTCAAATTTAAAAGTACCAGGAAAAGAAGAAACAAATTATTGATCATATTTATTTTTTAATTTCTTTTCGAGAATTTTCACAACTATACAAATGTTGAGAAAGAAATGTTTTCTCCTAGCGAAGGGTCCACATTTACTCATCTGTATCTGTACAAATCTAGCAACCCCTGTTCTCTCTTCTCTCTCCGACTCTCACATGGAGAGCGCATCTTCTCTGTCGGCTCGCTCTCTCGGCTTCAAGGACATACTGTAAAGACGGGATGCATCCCCTTGAGTTCACCATCACGAGGAACACCCTAATAGTCTCCATCTTGGAAACAACGACCACTTGCTGGGGAAGAGATTCACGAGATCGCCCAGCTACAGGTTGCTGCGGCTCCATTGCACACTTTCAAGACGTTCGTATGTTCCATGGATCGCGCTTCGAATCTTGACCATTTGGCAGTTCACATCTACATTACATGTTTTGAATCAATTGACAAAATAAAATCAATTTGAATCAAACTTGGTATTCTTCATTTCTAATTCTTATAATCTTCAATTGAAGTTGTTCAATTATTGTTATCATTTAGTTGCCATGCAGTGTTCTTCATCCAACACATTATTTATTACTCTAGTAAAACACTTCATTTCCTTGTGTATAATTTCAAATTTGTTATCGCATTCTGATCGTACGATCCAAATAGTATGTAAGTCTTTTTTATATACCAAATAAAATGGACGGATAAGTTCAAAAAATTAATATAGTTATATTTTTTAATCCAGGTAACTAAAAATTCGTGAAAATTGAAATGAAGCTTACAAACTGTGGCTGCATTTCTAATTTTTTGCAAACAATATAAGAATTACGAAAGAATATCACTGTGGGATTAAATACAATTTTTAAAATAGGTATAAAACAATAGTTATAATAACAAATCATATTAGAAGGTGCTAATGCTATCACTTACTAATCTTATTCATCGCTAGCATCGGTGAACTGTCACTCTAGAGTCTAGAACAAGGATAAGATAGTTTTAATTATGTGTGGTAAAAACAATGATACCATTTATAATAAAACCAAACCTTAGAGTATGGAGCTGATAGATCTGTTCACTATAGAACAGTGCTACTTGAATTCTTTATAAAAACCTCGTGTATTTTTAATTCCCACCTGCGGTAACTCTCTGAAGAGTTAATCTTACCGGAACAAGGGTTTCGCTTTTTTCTCTCACCCCCTCTAGTTCGTATCTGAATATAACTGTACATTTGTATCGTTCCTCTTTTTGTCTTTTGCTTGATACCCTGACCTGAGTCAACGCTATCCAGGTTAACCTGAGGCGGGCACTAAGCCGACCACATAGCTATCTAAAAGCTGTGTCACTATATATATACACACACACACAGCCACCCCGACCCTGTATCTGCGCCATAGGGTGGGTAGAAAGTTAGACGGTTCGCGGTCGAGGACTTGGCGAGATGTTCTCGACGTAATTTGGTAGGAATTTTCATAACTAGGAAAATGCTCGGTGAACTCGTTGATAAGCGAGTCTTAGAAGTCCATGGATATAATATTTTGTTTCATTTTGTGTAGATACCGAATCCACGGACACATCTATTTGATTATCCATCAGTAAACTGAATATAAATCGATTTTCCGGCGAAACCGATAGACCGATATTGCTAGAAATCATTGTAGTAATGATATTTTTGTGAAAATATATACTTCCTTTGACTTGTAATGTAAAATGCACAAAAAAATAGATTCCCGTTGCAAATGTATATTACCTAGTTGTATTGTGGAAAGGGATAGCTGTAGTTGTCTGTAGTATAGTTGCATAGATATAATGAAACTCGTATAGTTGCTTGCTGACACAAAATTGGAAACCTTGATAAACTTTTAGTTGAACTTCGAAATATGCCTAAACTTCTAGCTACTTATTCGAACTTCGCTTCGCTACCCTACATTGTTTTTATATCATCAAATAATGGGCATAATTTTTTTTGACGTGCAAGGATTTAAAAAGGAACTCGATTGTAGTTACGTAACTTGGGTCACGAAAGTGTAAATAATTCCACTTCTACAAATAGCATTGTTCTATTAATTAATTCTGATTGAGTTCAAATCTAAGTCTCGTGCTCTACAAAGTACCAGGTTCGATGCCAACAAAGTACAAGAGTCGCACAGACGTGATTGTAAAGAACTCTTCTTTGCGGAATGTCTTGTGGAATTGTGAACACTCTTCTTCTCAACTACATTCTCTACCTTGTGAAGAAGAGAAACATAATGGAACGGCAGATATACTACGATTGAAAAGCATTGTCCCCTAGAAAATAAAACGAAAATGTGACAGGTATTATGTGTATTGTATTCTTGAATTTGTTCTCCAATTCGATTATTGTTCATTGTATTTCTACGTGTATAGGATTACAGTTTCTAAAACCAAAAACTACATTTTGAAAGTACGTATAGTTCTTCGGATTTAAAAAAGAATACTTTTTGCTTTGTACTATTTTAGAGACTTTGTAAAAAATATTTTCAAAATATAGAAAACATTTTTATTTTTTTCATAAAAGAGTACATCTTTATTTGCATCGTCTGTCATACACTTCCTCCACTCCAGTAACTTTCCATTTCGCGACCGAGATTTCTGGATGCTCCTCTACAAAGCTGCGTCATAGTAAAACCCATTCCCAGGGATTACTAGGTCAACGCTCTCGGCGGCGGGTCACTTTGCCCTCTCACTCCCCCCCCCCCCCCCCCCCCCCCCCCACAGAACAATGTCACACTGACATAACACCAGACAGAGAGCGGGGGATCCTCTTTTGACTGGGGAAAAAAAGGTTTAAAAGCTTCACCTCCTCGACCACGACCACAACGCCTGGCGCGTGCCGTTGTGCGGGCGGTTTCAGACCCTCTTGACACCCCCGACGAGAATTATCGAAGGGAATTGGGTCATTCGGACAGGCAAATGAGTGAGGAGTGATCGAGGGGATAAGAAAGGGTCGAGCGAAGGTTGTTTAGAATCTGACACCTACACAACTCATTGACTTGTATACCTTAGTGTTAATTGGTGTCCTTGCTTATTATAAAATATATGGTCCAGTCGCACGGATTCATAAATGTCGTGTTTGGTCCACTGGATAATTAAATGCATAATTTATGTATCAATGTGGAGCATAAATAGCGAAATTTAGGAAATCTTATACGTTATTTAATTAGACCTGGAGGCATATTCTAGAACGTTTTCACAATTCCATCATGATGGAATCCGGTCTCGGTCATAAGGATTAACATTGCATGGAATCGAATTCCAGTGGAATTGAGAATTAAAAAGTTCTAGAATAGGGCCCTTGGTATGTATTAGATACAAAAAGATTATATACTCTACATAATCATCAGATGTTTTCACAGTTTCAGGTTTTATTTTGTATGTTTTAACTGTACGGACAAACAAAAAGTTATGTGTATTATTACCCTAGAGCACCAGTACATGGCAATTGTAGTAATTGAAAGCAACAATGAATGATTGAATTATGTTAAATTGTTTTGTACGTTCACCTCGCAATTGACATAATTACGTCAATTTGTACTAATATTATGTAGAGATAATGTGTGTCTTTTCTAGGCAATTACTGTAGATTAAATTAAACATTATTTTATAAACAATTATAATCTGTTTTTTAATGCAAATTTACTGCACTTTATACAATGAAAACGCTCTATGTAACGCTGTGGTAAAAGCGACCAGACCACCAGTATGTGCAACACCTCAAACCGAAATTATACTGTGCCAATTTGATCTTGTATATGTACGCCAACGTGTCCTACAACTAATAAGAAAATTTTGGAAAATTTCAGATCGACTAGAGGAACGGTATGTCTTTCACCACAAATAGAAAAAAGTGATGCCCGAGCCAATAGAGAAAAAAATGTGATCCTCTTTAATTGAGATTTTCATAAGTTACCAGGGTTGCTTCTATGAGATTGGCGAACAAGCCATCTCAAACTGCCAAGCCTAATCTTCGCATTTCTGTCATCTCTCACGAATCGAGTCAACAAGTGGACCACTTGCTCCGTACCAACACATGAGTCACGTGACACGTCCCAACTCTCTGTGCAACAAGTCGAGTAAAGTAAAGTAAATTTCTTGCTCGATCTCGACTCCAGCATCCTGTCTCACACAAGGCTCGAGTTACACGACTGGCGTGTGACGTCATACACAGCAGGCTGACGTAGGAGGAGCACAGGGTGGTCGTTCAGGCAAGCGCCGCGGTTGATAAGCCCGTTGATAAGTGGTTATATACAGCAGGCTGACGTAGGACGAGCACAGGGTGGTCGTTCAGGCAAGCGCCGATGTTGATAAGCGCGTTGATAAGGGAAACTGTGTGCGTGTGCAAGTTGCTGGTCTATTATTAGGGTTAGGATGTTTCAATAAAATCCCGAAAAAGGACCAATGAAATGGTATGCTTTGTAATATTCGTCAACATATTATCGATTTATTGGTTTAGGAGTTAAATTTGGAGTATTAAAATGAACTTAAATTATTGTATGAATGTGTCAATGTGTAAGTCTTCGTCAGATTTGTCTGAAAATTGACAACCAATCAGTGAATCTTGTTCAAAAACTATACACGAGATCATTGCGTGTGTAAAAGTTCAGATCTATTATTTGAAGAGTGTGGCACAGAAGAAGAGAAAAGAAGAGAGTTTGCACACACACAAACGCTCTCTAAAAATGTAATATCTATTGTTTTAAAAAATCTTACCTCCATATACTTATTCCAGATATTTTTCAAAATTTAGGTATTTAATTTTCGGTGAGTAGATTCTAAAATGCTGCTCGAATCAGATTTTAAGCTTTTATTCTTCGTAACATTTGAAACAATTTTTGAATTTTTATTTCTTTTTTTTCAATACATGTATCAAATACAGATGTCAGTTACTAAAATCATTTTCGAATGTCTCAAATATAACCTATTGAGTCACTATTAGATCCATGGGTTTCAACCCCGCGACCAATCTTCCAGAAAGTTCTCGTCTCGTAAATACCAGAATAATATTCACTTCTTCCCCAACACCTCATAATAATCATTTACATATACACGATAATGCGCTAACTCTTAAATGACACCACTAACTTCCAAAGACAACTTTATCTGATTATCTGGATCTGCATTTAGTTCAGGGGTTGAATTCAGGGGTTGATGATATATATTTAAACTTTAATACATTAAAATTACTACTTTTTGTAAAACTTTTTTACCGCTTGTCGTTTAGTGTTCTAATTAGTGCATTTATATAATTGCAACAATTAGTTGAAATGGTTTGTTTAGTGACAAATAATTGACCATCCTGTGATGATGGACAGAAAGTAAGTCCATGAGAGAGGAAAAACAAAGCGTTGAGACTCAGACTTCACGTGTTTTCTTCTCACGCAACATTTTCCACATGAAGAACCGAATTTCAGACTACAAATGCGAAGTGAAGAGTTGTTCCTCAAGGTCAGCCAAGTTCTTGTAATATTATTGCATGATTGGACGTTGTCTTGTGACGATTTTGCCGCCTGCAATTTGAGTCTCCACTGCAGACGAAACTGACAGGTGAAATGTCTGTCGAAAAAATAAGAAAATACTTGATTTCAAAGTGCAGAGGGCCTATGGCAGGGATTGGCAACCTGCGGCTCCTTGGGGGTTTTTGAATGTCTCTTTATAATTTAAATAAAGATCTGGAATCGAAAATTCTATTTAAAAAAACGCCTTGCGGGGCAACATTTGGAAAAATAATTTCATTCAGTTTGTTTATTTAAAAGTACCAGAGTCACTTTTAAATGGTAAACATGCTTAAAAAAATCACCTTGCGGGGCAACAATTGGAAGGTTATTGATTCAATTTGAACATTTTAGAGTCCCATGAATCACTTTTAAATTGCTGAAATTCTAAAAAAAACTGGGGAGCTTCGTCAAATTATCAAATAACTATTATTTCAATGTATTATTTTCGGTGTATTATATTTGACAGCCTCTACTGTGGCTCCCATTATAATATAATTTATTAATTTTTGGGAAATTGACTCCTTCACCAAAAAAGGTTGCCGACCCCTGGCCTATGGAGTTGACTAGGAAAACGCTCGGTGTAACCTAGGTAACGCGTTGATAAGCGAGTCTTCGCATTCGTGTAAAAGTTGCTGCTCTACAGTGGAAATACTAGAAAGACTAGTTGTGTCAAAGGAGCAGTGATAATTTCTTTGAAATGTCTTCGAAAAATTGTTTCGAAACAAGCATAAAATGCAGTAAAATGTCAGTTATCTCTTTGACAGAATGGTCTGAAAATGAGAAACATTATGAATGAAATTATTATTAAATAAGAAATTACAAGCATTCCAATAGCAATCTCGAAAAAAATGAAATGAATAGAATAGAATAGAATAGAATAGAATAGAATAGAATATATTTTATTGTTAATATTGATCACAGGGTGATATTTAACAACGTCATAAGTGGTGGATCAAATGAGCACTAGACATAAGCTCATATGACATTAGTGTGTGTGCAAAATTTCAGATCGATTGGTTGAACGGTTTGACATGAAAGAGTTAAGACAGATACAAACACACAGAGAAAGATGGCATAAGAGTACGTACACTGTACAGTGACACTCGATTTTTTTTTTGAAATCTCCCGAAAAATGTCAAAAAACAGAACTTTAACAACTTCATCTAATAATTTATACTTCAACTGATTTCAAGAAAATATATTTGAGAAAAGGTCACTATTTGACATTGGTAATGAGTTATGATGATCATATTATTCCAGATTTATTACCAATTCTAATAATTTAAATAGCTTTACTCGATACTGGGAAATTAAAATACCCTTGCCTATTCCTGATTCCAAGTAACTTTTCCAATCACTTTTTAATTTGAATTTTTTTCCTAACTCACTTTCATTGACGAACACCACAACAAAGGAAGTGCCGCTGAATGTGGTCTTGTGTGGGTGGGTGAGGGGGGAGGGGGGAGAGACGATGTTAAACGAAGCACTTCCGGTTTCTTGTGAGTAATATATGTGACGTCAGAATCATGAGAACGACCTTGCCCCAGCGGGCGTGGAATGACCGGAATGTCTGGGGAGGAAATGATTGAAAAACTTCGCTACATTTTTATAACACTCTCGTGAAGACAATGGAATCGTCTTTCCTTGTTCGCTCAATCAAGAAGGCGCCAATCTCTGGAACTGAGATGAAGAAATCGAATCATTGGAGAAATAAAGACGGGCGTTTTGTTAAAACTCCTTTGTGCGGTTTTTGTAGCTTGTTGAATGTTTTATCTAAATTGGAATGAGTACATTCGTAAAGTTTTTATTTGTTATTATGCATGGTTAAATTAATATTCCATTTAGTTTTTTTATCTTTACAAACTAATGATATACAGAAATCATACACGTATAGTTGTATTTTGTGGTGAGCTCCATAGGTTGATTAAATAAGCAGCGGGAAAAGAATGAAAGTTGCGTTTTCAGGTGGAAAAGTACAATTAAAAGGACATGTATTTTAAAGAAGTAGTCCAGTGAGCTTCGAACCTTTTGCAAATTATACTATTTTTTATTTAAATCGTGTTCTGCAGCTACAAACGGTGGCGGAAGAATGATTATGAGGATGATGGGGAAATGAAGATTACGAATTTACGAAGAAAGGGTTGATGGTGAGAAGGAGGTGATCTTGGCCTATTCGTAGGGAACCTTCCCATCATTTGCCTGTCGACTGAGAGAAACCACGAGGCAGGAAGAACCTCTTCGGGAATTGAACCCGGGACATCCGAAGCAAGTTCATGAGCTTTACATCTGAGCCAACTTGCTCATAATAAGAAATAAGAATCACTGTGCTTACCATTGTGTTACCATTTCAATATGGCACAAGATTGATGGTCAGATTCGGATCTGATCTTGAATGGTCCAGAGATGCACCTGAGATGAAACGCAACCCCTTGGGGCCCACGTGCAGAGATTTTGGTGAACCAAATTAATCGGCGTCTCAGGTTATTCACATCGGATGATTATTTTGTGAGGGGGGTAAAAAGCCCACCGAAATATCTAGCCCAAGGGGATGGACAAAACTTCGGGGGCATATCTTTACCTTTGTCTTCTTTGCATGTCTGAGACTTGGCTAGACATTGTCTGATCTCTGTCGAATTTGATACGTGAATGTTAATTTTTGAAAATTATTCAGAAAAATAATGGAGAATGTTTACTAAGAATTGGAGGGACAGCTGCGGCGGGTAGAGCAGGCTTTGCTGTGTGCGATTCGTATGATGATTTTATATGCACAGTCAAAAACTAAAAAATTACTATGACTTTTATCAAAAATAATCTGAAACTGAAAAAGGTGAAAATTAGAAGAAAAAAAAATGTGTATTATCTTACTGCAAATAAATGGTAATTTTAATAATATTAAAACACTGTGACTCCGTGTGCCCGACCAAAGCCCCCACAGAACTATTTTTGTGAGTGAGGTGTGTCACTACCTTTATAATATTATAAAATACCAATATAAATACTAATAATTATTTCAAAATAACATATTTTGTGTGGAAATCAGAGTCCAAATCGTGCAAAAATAAAATCAACTAAAATCAACGATCATTTCAATAAGAATCTTCAGGTTAGCAATCAGTGAAATAATTGAAATTTGTGAATTTTATATTTTATCGAGTATAAGCAGAAAATAGTGCTTAATTCCAGCCAATAATTACAACAAAAGTATGAATGAAAGAATGGCAGAATGAAAACTATGCCACTCATATCACTATTTTTAAAAACATGCTTATAGGTAGGCTTAAAAATTTGGTTAACTTAAAACCAACATTTGCATTACAATTAATTTGATCAATCTACAATTATTTTTTATATGATTTTTATCATATTAAATTATATAGCAAACCTGTAAACGGTTGGTCTATGATGATATGCATAGATCGGCATCTATTTCCAATAGTTCACACGTAGACCATAAAACAGGGGCGCAATTTTTTGTCTGCTGTTGCATGTTCGATATTCAGACATGAGCAGTGCAAGCAAGAATCACCCGGGGCTGACTTAAGACAGAAATTAGCTAAGGAATTATCAGTTAATTCGAAAATAACGCTGACAGGCATCAAATTCGGACCATGTTCGAATTTTCGGGGATTTTTTTCGGGTTCCTAAAATGAGATGAAATACACGCACACATGCAGTTCAATGATTTTTGTTTAAAAGAAGTAAAAAGTGAAATAATTTATGGATGCACGGGGATTGGGTGCGCAAAGCAAGGTTATCCAGGTTTAACCAAATCTTTAAATAGTTTTAAATCGCAATATGTTCATCGAGGATACTTTTTCTTTTATAGGTGGAATCGACTGAAGAGCAGAACCTACGCAACCTGATACTCAAAATTGTGAAAATTACAATAAATCCAGAGAGAAAATCAATTGATAGACGGTTCCATAAATTTTTTTTATAA
Source organism: Leuctra nigra (assembly GCA_934045905.1). Lineage (NCBI taxonomy): Eukaryota > Metazoa > Arthropoda > Insecta > Plecoptera > Leuctridae > Leuctra > Leuctra nigra. The sequence continues at coordinate 18,108,540 of OW203766.1, read as the reverse complement.
ATTTTCATACATTTTGTTAACTATTTTTGTGAACACAGGATTATTATTGTTCATGCTAAGATTTAGAGATGCGCGTTTCTCTCTTTTCTGGTTGTTTAGACATATTATTGCGATTTGAAAACAAATTCCTTATGAAATTTCCATAATGCTCGCCATTAGACAAATTCATAATTGATGGTTGACTCTGCTTTCTAAAAAAAAATCGTTTGCAGTTTGGTTTTTCACTAGCCTCCCTATCAACTACAATAAAATAATAATAAATGTCTATGAACATTTGAAGAGCTGCATTTAACTGCATTTAACTTTTTTTGGAAACCAGAGTTTTTTAGTTAATTTTTGAAAAAAGTATATTAAATGAAATTCCGAATGAATATAAAATGGCTGCCATGTCAGGTCAGCTGTGATGGCGTCCTTGACTGTGCGCATGCGTGTGAAATCAGACATGGCGCAGACTGCACGTGGCTTAATAGGAACCAACCCTTGGGAGGCCATTGCGACCTTGAATTACGATTCCCGACTCGGAATTATGCAAATATTTCTGCCCAGTGTCACGCGACTTTTGATACTTATTATTATTATATAGATAGATTTAGCTGACGGCATTTAGTGAATCAAAGTCGCCACGCAATGAAATTGGCTGCTGAAGGAGATTTGATGTGTGTTATAAAACCGAATTACTGCCTATAGAATGGCTAAGAAATTCAACCACTGCTAGGACTATAGGTATTTTATTTATCTGTTGTATGCAATTTAAAAAAATTATACCTATAGTTACACTCGGCCAAACAAAAATTGATCGTTGATCAAATTTGATTGACTGATAAATGTTAGATTGCACCATCCGAAGTCAGTCCAAGTGATCTCATTGTCTCACTCTATTGTGACCCCACATTTCAACGATAATAACAAGCTTCATTCAAATTTGATCAAGAATCAATTTTTGTTTGGCCGAGTGTACATTGGCTGAGTTTTGTACAAACCTTGCAATTTTTTACTCATTGTACTTTGATATTTATATTTCAACTGTCTTTCAACCCAGTAATTACTTTATTTCTATATATAGTGCAATGCTATTTATGAATTCCATATTACTTATGCAACCAAATTCTAATGAAGAATAACCAACGAAGACTTATTTAATTTTTGAGATTAAGCGTCTCTTTAAATAGAGACAAAGTTGAAGGAAGCTATACCTACCAAAGTTAGCTAAACGAATTGCTAAACGAATTGCTAAACGAATCGCGATTTTCTCCTTGATGATCCTTCCATTTAAATTCTTTCTAAAAACAGTCTTACAAGATAGTCTGTGTGGGGCAAAATCACCAAACCTATACACGTGCTTTTTCTGACAATCCCCATTTACCCCAAAGAAGTCCCCAGAAGAATCAACTCTTACAATTAGATTAATATGTGTATTCCCTTCACCCCAACCCTCGTATGTCTGACAAGGTCTGACGTATCAGTCAATCAAGATAGTAGATGTTCATCGATTTATTTACACCTATTAGGTTTACCCTAGTAGGTATTATTTGGTCCAATTACATCATTATTGTAACATTTACAATAATTTACATTACAATATTCTCTGTGCCATTATTTTAATTTCCCTTACATGATCATTTCTGTACAGACTTCTTTTAGAAAGAAAGTTATTCTTCGTCATTAGGACGACGAGAAGAGGGACGAGGTTTCTTGGTGGTGGTTCTGGGTTTCTTGGTAGTGGTATGTGGTTTCCTGGTAGTGGTATGTGGTATCTTGGTGGTAGTTCTGGGTCTCTTGGTAGTGGTAGTTACCTCCTCTGACTCTTCTGTGGTCTGCTCTGGCTCCTCGGTAGGAATTTCTGGCTCTACCGTTGTTTGCACTTCAGTAGGTTCTTCAGTAGGTTCTTCAGTGGGAGCGTCAGTGGGAGCGTCAGTGGGAGCTTCTGTTGATATCTCTGGCTGTTCTGTCTGGGCTGAGGTAGGGGCGGAAGTGGTCGTGGTAGGTTTAGGTCTCCAGGTAAATATGGGCCGTCTGGTAGTGGTGGTGGGCTTTGGCTTCCAGGTAGGCCACGTTATAGGTTTCCAAGTAGGCCAGGTAAGGTGAGGTCTTTTGGTAGTGGTGGCCTCTGAGGTCGAGACTTCCACAGTCGTCTGCTCTGGCGCCTCAGTCGTCTGCTCTGGCTCCTCAGTCGTCTGCTCTGGTTCTTCAGTCGGCACCTCTGGCTCCTCAGTCGTCTGCTCTGGTTCCTCAGTCGTTACCTCTGGTTCCTCAGTCGTTACCTCTGGCTCCTCAGTCGTCTGTTCCGGTTCCTCAGTTGGCAACTCAGGTTCCTCAGTCGTCAGCTCTTCAGTGGGAGCTTCTGTAGGTATCTCTGGCTGTTCTGTCGTCTGGGCTGAGGTAGGGGTGGAGGTGGTCGTGGTTGGCTTAGGCCTCCAGGTAAATATGGGGCGTCTGGTAGTGGTGGGTTTAGGTTTCCAAGTAGGTTTCCAGGTAATCCAGGTAGGGCGAGGTCGTTTGGTGGTGGTGGCCTCTACAGTCGTCTGCTCTGGCTCCTCAGTCGTCTGCTCTGGTTCCTCTGTTGGCACCTCTGGCACCTCAGTCGTCTGCTCGGGTTCCTCAGTCGGCAACTCTGGTTCCTCAGTCGGCAACTCTGGTTCCTCAGTCGTTAACTCTTGTTCCTCAGTCGGCACCTCTGGCTCTTCTGTCGTTTGTTCCTCAGTAGTAGAAGCAGCTTCAGTAGTAGCTTCAGATGTAGCTTCAGTAGGTAGTGCTGGTTCCTCAGTTGTTACTTCTGGTTCATCAGTTTCCTGCTCTTCAGTTGGAGCGTCAGTAGGGCTTTCAGTAGTAGCTTCAGTGGGTATCTCTGGCTGGGCTGAGGAAGGGGCGGAGGTAGTAGGCCTAGGTTTCAATGTAGGCCTCCAGGTAGGCTTCCAGGTAGGCTTCCAGGTAGGCAACCAGGTAGGACGAGGTCGTTTGGTGGTGGTGGCCTCAGCAGTGGTGGTCGCCTCAGTGGGCAGTTCTGATTCAGCGGTAGTGGCAGCAGTAGTGGCTTCAGTCGGCAGCTGCGACTGCTCGGTGCTCTGTTCCGGCGCCGACGTCGAGACGCTGGCGTCGCAGCCGGCGAGGTCCGGCCAGTCGCACACCTGCAGCACCGCGTTGAAGTGGAGGCCGTCTGGACAGCTCTCCAGCAGGGCCTCGCCGTGGTCGCAGCGGAAGAAGGTGGTGCAGTCGCCGGGGTTGGCGAGGTGCACGGTGGAGTCCAGAGGGTCGGGGGAGGGACAGCTGGTGGGAGCGTCGCGACGACCGGCGGGGACGGCGGCGACGCACACCAGGGCGGCGATGAAGAAGGCGATGGTCGCTGAAGAGAGAGAGAGGGATGTGTTAGATCCTTGGTTGTCCATTCATGACATCTCATGACATTGTACTCTATCCGCTTGTAGTACAATAGGAGGCATAATAACTTTTGAAACATGCATTTACGAGCTAGTTATTATTTATTTTTAATTATATTATTTGTTTGTTTTGTAATTATGTCGTATTATGAAAAGAGCGTAGTGAGCGTTACATTGGCACTGTCGCACGTCACTTTCTCTGTTTTTTTTCTGAAATTTTGCAGACATATGAAAAGTGTATGACTATATAATTTCATACCATTGGTCACGTATCAAAATGTAAAGATCACTCTGTAATATTCTTCTACCATAGTCACGTATAGATTTTGAGTAAAATCCTCTTATTATTGGTTGAAAAGTAAAAATAACTATTTTGTCCGATCAAGTTGACATTTTGCGTGATCATTGGGTGGTGAGACATTAATTAAGATATTACAAGTTTTCAATGAACAGCTCTTTGAACTCTTGCAAATCAATCGTTTTGTAATTACAAGCTATACATTTACAAGGTCTTTTGAGCAGCAAACTTTCCTACTACGTTCATTTGCATACAATACGAAGAGGCTGATCAACAACGAAGAGTTACACGGAGTATTTTCCTTATTTAATGCAAATGTAACTCTACTGATGCTATTCTTATGTATCACAGATAGGTTATCCCTTTTAATTTGTGGACGAAATTTGTACATTCTGTGACAATCAATACAGAAGCTAAAAATATAGGTATATAAATATTTACCCCTTTTGATTGTAAATGGAAGGTGTGGTTACTATAATTTTAAATTCTGTACCAAGAATTGTACCAAAAATTCAGAGGTAGATTGCCCGATGTCCATTTTCTCAATTTTACATTGCACATCTTTCAGAATAATCTAATAAATTGCAATTTGATTGAAGCCAACAAATGTATTTTTTTAATAATCTTACAAAATTATTTTTGTCAACATTACTAATATGATTGGATGAACTCAGATTGAGTGGCTTATGAGCTCACGAATCATTGAGCTGGACATCGGGCCATCTACCTCTGAAGTACTGAATTGTACTCACCCTTCATGACTGTGTGTTGCTCTGTCAGATGTCACTTGTTAGAAGATCGCCTACGACACAGTTCCCTCCTATGACAAAACAATCCAGTTATATACCCAATTCCCGAACATTGATCCAATCGTCACATTTCCTATCTCAACATTTCCAGATTTTTATCGAGACTTGGGATTATAACTTTTAAAAAAGCTCCATGTTCGACGTGCCGATTACATGTACAAAGTCATGTTTGTCGTGAGAGAACCTCACTTTTAAACTTGTAGAATTATTATAAAATGCGTTATCATTTGATTGTGTTTGTGGAAAAATATAGGTACGTTGAGCAACTGCGTACAGTTTTCTTCAGTAATTCAGTGTCAGTGTCAATTGATGGATTGCAGGTTGTATAACTGTCAACTCGGGTCAAAGTCAAGGAGTTCTAAAGGTGATCGGATTTTATAATATTTAAATTATGTGAAATATTGCGTTGTGCGTAGTATTATTACTGTGACAAAGAAATTGATTTTCGTAAATACAAATTAATAAGTAGGTTACGTATACCACCATGCACATGCACTGCGGAGGTCACGGTTTCGATTCCCGATGCGGTCGTCCTGACTGAGTTTATTTCGTGGTTTCCTCAGTCGACGAGAGGCAAATGCTGGGGAGGTAATGGCTCCCCTACTAGTAAGGCCATTTCCTTCCTTGCGCAATTCTTCTTCATCTATCCCAGTGGTAGATGGCCTTAGTAGATGTTGTTACCAATTTTTGTGCCCCTCAGGTGATGTTTCAAATACCTACTTATTCACAAAATGTGTCCACTGAAAAAATAATATTAAAAACAATATCTCATTTCATTTGATAAAATGTTGAGAGTAATCTTGTTAGGATCCAAAACTTCATATATTGAATGAAATTGATTTAATTTTCTTTAAAAAAATGCTTTTATTCCTTGTGGATCTTGATCCTTATGTGCGTGTTACAATTAACAATGTTTTAAGATCTAGACATAATTATGTTGGAAGATTGATTCCACCATTTGCACGTACAGACCAATATTTGCATGCGTTTTATGCTAGGGTAGTTTCTTCCTACAACAGTCTACCATCTAGTCTACGACAAGACTGCACTAACATTATTGATTTTAAAGTAAATTTACGGCGGCTCATTTTAAATAGCCAACAATAGTTTCTATTGACGAGTGCTCCCGCACGATTTTGTTATTTATTCTTGTTAAATATATATATATTGTAATTTATCTTTAGTCTGTATTTTTAATGTGTTTTTAATTGTATTTATGACTTTTTGCTCAAGCTGGCAGTGGGGCACATGTTGTTACGGGGCTTTGCTCTATTCCCACTGCCAGTAAATGCATGTATAATATGTATCTCATGTATGTGTTATATATGTGTTTTAAAATAAATAATAATAATAATAATAACTTGTTGCAACGAAAATTAAGCAATTTACCAATTCCGAAAATTGTAAAAAGTGTTTGGTTTGCCGTGTGGTGAACCAGGAACCTAATTGTTCGATTCGTTTCCTAATAAACAAAAGACACTGAATGAACCAGTCACATAGAAAGGGGGGGGGGGGAGAGGAGGATCATCCCCCCCCCCCCACCCGAGCATTCTCAAGATACAAAATTAAGTTTATCATTCCAAAACCACTTTTAAATTTGCTTAAATTCTAATATGAAAACGCCCTGTATAGGCAAAAATTGGAGGGTGTTTCCTTCATGGTGGTATATAGGTTAATACAATACCTGCACCATGGTTTCTTCCTTCATTAGTGCATTTTAGAGCCCCATAGAATCACTTTTTAATGGTTAAATTCTAAAAAGAACGCTCTGATGGGTTAAAACGGAGGGGCTGCGCCCCCCGCCCCCCATGATAAAAGTAGTTCCTACGCGCCTGGAATGAACCAACCTGATCACGTGAGCATTATTGTACTTTTAAAAAAATGCGGCCCGCAAACAAAAGTAAATTCGTATTATTGGCTCGCAAATCAAAAAGGTTGAGTAGCACTGGTTTAGTAATAAAACGGGATAGGTATATTATATGGATGAGAAGGAGATGAAGTCTACCAAATGTCCTCTCAAAACCAAATAAAGTGCACCATTTGTTGTCACAAAACTGAAATTTTTATTTCATAAGTGCTAATAGGGCCCAAAACATAAAGTAAGAAAACGATAATTCGTCAATGTATACATGCGTATAAAAATGCGTACTTAAAAAATTATATATTATAATAATACACATTCGTGTTGTTTCTCTTCTCATGAACTCCCGCACAAACAATGACGTCTTTGCCGACTTTTGGTGTCAAACAGAAGAAAGAATCATCCAAAACAATAGTATTCTCGTTGCCGAGTTCATCTTCTGACAACGAAAGCGGCGTCTTCAGGCTGACGAAGACCTCCTTCTTCAGAACTCTCTTATTCTTATCAGCCGACGAAATCACCCATTGAATCTTGTACTGAGATGCGCTCACATCGGGTCCGATGTATCTTGAGTAGAATATACACTTTCCTGTTGAAAGATGACCGCAGCATATCCAGAAGTATTCATCTTCACTCTTCAGGAGCAGGACCATGCTGGAGGAACACTGTTTGTCGGACGTTTTGAAGGTAATTGCCGCATATCTCAAATAATTATATATTGCAATAGGTACAATATTTTGCATCATATCATTTTCTGGATGTTCACTTTGAACATGTTCATGAACTTCAGAGCGGCTTCCAACAAACTCGCATCCGGTCTGCGCAAGACATTTGTAAATCGGCTGGAATTTGCAGTTGCGATAGTGATCCTCGAGATCTTCCTCTCTTTTCCTTTTCACTCCGCATCCTTTCTCATGGAACTTGCACGGGACAGTAAGGACCTTCTCGCTGAGGGAGTCCAGGACGAGGTTCCTGGCACGAGGAACGCCACTTGCTCGGCACACCGGACAACTCTGGACGTTGTCCTTGCACTCGGAACAGAGGATGTGACCGTTGGAGCACGAGAAGATCGGGGCTTGACAGGGGTCGAGACAAATCGGACACATGAGGAGGTTTAACAGGGAATCTTCGACAGTGTCGTCGGGAGAAGACATCTTTGTTTACTTCTGGACACAACGATGGATAATCATACAATTTGGAAATGTTGTGATAAATTTGCGATTAAGAAATGCAACTTTTGAAAAGAAAAGTGGTTTCCTCGATAAATGTCGTGGAGAGTATATATTCATGGATACAACAAAAAGATCATTGTCCTTATTGTAACAGTGTGTCGTAATTTGAATAATCATAATTCTGAGGATCATATTATTATAGAGTACTAGAGTGCCACGCCCACTAGGCACTTCCGGAGTCTTTTTCAAAATCCTCTTATGGAAAATAACATGGGGACTTACTTTGATTGCTGGTAATTTGTAAACGAAACAGAGTTAAGAAAATCCCAATACACCACCATTAACTTCAATCTTTCATTTATAATATTATGTCGACACATCTCTTCAAATATATACAGTAATTAATCTGTTACAAGTTAAACAACACACTACACAGGGTATGACGTCACGAAAATGTACACCGGTGCAAGATGTAAATTCAAGAACTGTCAGTCTACATTTCAACAGCTCATTACATCTCGTTTTATGCTATCCTGAAATTGAAATAACTATAATATGAACTTGATTCAGTGTATAAACTCGAGGAGCACAGAAATACTTCAGTTTTGTTTAATTTTCGTCAACAATCGAAAATTGACGTGCAAGGTCTGGCATCATTGTTGAAAATTGTTTCATTTGTTTTTCATTTTTGTAAAGTCGTAGTTGCCAGCTCGCTACCCAGGACATCGCGCTGCGCCGTGCTATAATTTATTATTGATGTAGATTGCAACGTCGCACTTTGGAGCTGTTTAATAACTTAAACAGATTAACTGTGGTATATATTTGAAGAGATGTGTCGACATAATATTATAAATGAAAGATTGAAGTTAATGGTGGTGTATTGGTATTTTCTTAACTCTGTTTCGTTTACAAATTACCAGCAATCAAAGTAAGTCCCCATGTTATTTTCCATAAGAGGATTTTGAAAAATACTCCGGAAGTACGTAGTGGGCGTGGCACTCTAGTACTCTATTGTTCAATTTACTAGAAAACACTCAGTGTAACGCGTTGATAAGCGAGCACCGAAACGGGCAATTCACTGTACAGAAAACTTCAACAGAAATAGCAGCGCAAATTAATATTTAATAACTCCACATTATTCAGATTTGCATTGCAACACTGTATCTATCCTTATCATTATCATAATCATAATCAATCATCCGTCATCTAGTCTATATAGATGCCGAAGAGTGCGACGTTAAAAATATCGATTCTGGTGTTCGTTTTGGTTAAAATTGTGTTGGCCCTGGTGGTATTATGTTGGGTTTTGTAAAATTATGTTGATCCTGATAGTACCTAGTATGTCGGGTTTTGTTGAAATTATGTCGGTCTGGTGGTAAAATGTCGGGTCCTGTTAAAATTATGTTGGTCATGGTGGTAATATGTAGGGTCGGGTCTTGTTGAAATTATATTGGTCCTAATGTCGGGGTTTGTTAAAATTATGTTGGTCCTGCGGTGGTAATGTCGGGTCTTGTTCAAATGATATGTTGGTTCTGGTGTAAGTTCGGCTTTGTTAAAATTATGTTAGTCCTGGACGTTATTTTGGTCCTTGTTCTAAAACTTCTAATTTGATTGCATATTTTTGATTTGATTGTCTTGATTAAAATGTTGTTCCTGTCTATGGTAATATGCTGGAAATACCATCAGATGATCAGAGGGGTCATTTGAATTCGGTATTGTTCAATGCTCGCAACAGGTGTTATTATTATCAAGTTACTTCGACAAGGAAAGTAATATTGTGAAGTCCCCAGGTTGAGAAAAGTTGCCCAATCCAGGTTTATTGGCCTAGTAAAACTATACTTAGCTATTCAAGGTTGATCTCATATACAGTGATATAATCGTTGCTTGAAATTGGTCCACGCAGCCTCTTGGTTTCATCTCGGAGGCTCTGTTTCGATCCCAGTGGCGGGTCTGTTGGAAACTGCTTCCGTATTGGTCCAGGATACTTTTATTTAGAATATGTACATCTGTATTCCATGAGATTTATATACATTTATATTTATGTATCTTCAAATTCAGATAATATACAGCTATCCATGCAATACCTAAACTCAAGAATGTTAAAGTTTTTTTTACTGTTTTTCAACGCTCGAAAGCTGAGCTTTGTAAGCTTTGTCACTCTCAGCGGTTTTGCATTTATTTGATTTCTGGTCTACAGGGGATACAGTTTCTCTGATCAAGTTGAAATTTTGTATAAATGAGTACGTTTGAAGTACAGTTTTCTGTTGTTCATTCAGTTGAAAATTGAAATTGCATGGTCATCAAGCCTTATTTTGTCAAAAATGATCTATCGATAAAATAAATTCAAGATGATTGGTCTAAAATAACTTGAACTATGTATGAACTTAAATATACGTAATCTCAGAGGAATTTCGGTTCGAGGTGTTGCACATATCAGTGCTCGCTTATCAACGCGTTACTCAGAGCGTTTTCCTAAGACAAATTTGTTTCTTTTTATATTTTAGGGTATTAGCATTTGTTAATATTTTCATCTCCAATCAGAAAATTACTAAAAATTTGAATTTTACCTTGAAAAAATGTGTTATAAGAAACTACATGATTTGAATCGTAAACGTTCCATTCCGTTAAAACGTTAAAACACACTGTGGCACTTCGGGGCATGCGCAAACACGATAATGTCAAACCATGTAATTACAAACAAATTCTTTTACAACCTACCCACCATATACTTATGTCTCTGAAATGATCATTTATTAAATGTGGTCAGTCCAGCCAATCAATTAATTACAGGGGAGTGACGTCATAGTGGAATGTCACGTAGACACGCACTCTTTTAAGCAGTAATACCAACAGGTGAACAAGAACTTGTAGAGATGATGCGTTTACAAGCAAACGCTCTGGTCACGTGTTGGTAAACGAGCACCGGTCTCTTGGATGACAAAAGTTTTAAATACTATTTGGAATAGACCACATTTTAAATTATCAAGTTAGCTCTGCTTTTCAAAAAATGTCATATGCAGTACCGTGATCCTCATATCTATTCATGTTATGATCCATTGTTGAAAAACACTAATAGATATGAGGATCACGGTACTGCATATGAAATTTTTTGAAAAGCAGAGCTACCTAGATAATTTAAAATGTGGTCTATTGATATTTATTCGTTCTCAAAGGACATGCATATTGAGGTGGATGGGTCGATCGACCATTTTTTCAGATAGTGTTCAATTTTGCTGTACTCACTCATTGGTTTCACCTAAACAACACTTTAAAAAATAAAATACTTCCCGTGTCTAGTTTTCGAGATAGGCGAATAAGAAAGAAGACTTTTCCCATGTTATCTTATGGCAGGTTTGAAAAATTTGCTACAAATGAAGATTTTATTTAATTGGCCCGATAGATTTTCAAAAAACCTATATAAGAAAGAATCTTTGATCTATTTACTTTCATTAAAAAAATATAAACCAATATAATCGTGTGCTAAATAAAAAGTTATAGGCGATTCAATTCAAATTGCGAATCAAGTCAAAATACTTTTGGCAACACGGGAGTGCTCAAGGTAGTTAGAGAGCACTAAATGCCTACTAAAGATACCTTGACTTTTCATGAAAGTAAACTCTAGGTGTAAGCTCAGCAACCTCAGCCATCATGACTCCACACAAATCAAAATTTTCAAAGTACGGTGTTGCCATATTGTACCGTATTGTTAAAATTATAGAAAAATCCGGAAAAATCTTCAATATCCAATTGACCAATGTAGATCTGACCAAACTACGACGTCATAAAACAAAAGTCAATGTTTGGTCACAACCAAAGAGCTTGTATACACAACAAATTGAACACATGATATTATTAGAATAATGTTGAATTCGTACAGAATTTAACAGTTTTACAATCAACAAATTGCCGTTAATAATAGTATTGCTTTAAGCTATCTACTTGAATATTGTTCAGTCTTTATTAACTTCTCATAAGAGAGGAAGGGCCGTTTTAAGTTGACGAAACTATCCAGTGACAGACGCCATTAAAAAGTAAAACGCTTTGGCAACATACCTGGCAAAATATAATTTGTTTCGTTGTAGCATCTGTAATAATTGTCCAGCAAATCATCAAACATGATTTATATGATTTAAATATATTGATTGTACTATTTCAAGTGATAAATTAAACTAGATTAAACACGTGTGAGCTATTTCTTTGATCTTTCTAAATTTCATTTGTTTGAATGAAAAATTGTTTTTTCTAACAACCCTGGAGTTACCACATGGTAATACTTTTGTCTTTCATAAAGCCCCATTTACACGGTAACATTTCCTGTAAAATCTTTTATAAAATCTTTTCGTAAAAGAAATTTTAACGTGTAAACAAGCCAATTTGATGGTAAATCTTCGTAAAATGTTTTGTAAAAGGGTTGTGTAAAACCTTTTATGATATAAAACATGTTCTATTTCTGTAAAAGATTTTACGAAAAGATTTTACGAAAAGATTTTATAAAAGATTTGACAGGAAATTTTACCGTGTAAATGGGGCTTAAGGCAACGCCCACCTACATTGGTCAATTCAGAACTAACTTCTTTGGGGCAGTAATACTGCTCTAAATTATAAGATAACGTATAAATACCATTTAAATGTTGTCTATTTCAACTACCCAGTATATTATACAAGTAAATTATGTGCTAAAAGAATTTATAAACGTGATTTTTTTACACTTAATAAATTAGTGAAAGCTCTCCAATACTTCAGAAAATCGATCGATCCAGCCACCTTAAGTCAATCTCAGAGCATCACATGTAGGTATAGCAGCAATTTTTTTTCAGATTTAGTTGATACATTTTAAAATATGATGTTGGTTTTATAACTTTGTTTTTACAAAGTCAAAACTAAGTTGAACTTTGTTGAACTTAGTTGTTCTTAACTTAGTTGTTCAACTAGTTGAACAAAGTTGAACTTGGTGGGATGAATGGTTCATTTTTGCTTAATTCAAACTAACAGAAGAATTTGATTTTTGACTTCAGAGTCAATCAGAGGATTGTTCAAAATAACCAGTAAGTGGTATTTACAAGTGTGGAAAATTTGAGCTTGACCAGAGAAACGGTTGGAATTGAATTGTATCACACGAACAACCAGAAAAAACCCAGAGACTTGAGCTAAAAAGTTTCATTCAAAACATCTTTTTAGGTTTAAAACAGTAATTTTTATAATAAAAATATAGCTACCTCAATTCATACATGTAATATAAATTAATGAAACCTCTCATTATTTTTTTCTCCAAGGAATGCATATTAAATGAGTGACCGCATTTTGTCCATTAATAATTTAAAAAACAACACAAAGTAAGTTTGGTCATTTCGTATCAACAACATTTTAGGGAATAAACATATACATTAAGGCAATATAATTATTTTAGGTATTTTTTTTCTTAAAAAATATGCCGGACAAAACATAGACGCGTGTTCCATAAGCTTTCATTTCACCACAAAGTATACCTTTACCTTTTTTGCAGTGTCCATTCTTTTCGATTTCTTTCGAGTTAGTTAAGCGCCAACACCCCTTATTATCCGTTATTTTTCTTCAATGACGCGCCAGCCACTTACCGTATCCATCAATCTCAAATATGACATGTCCCTCATAAATCTATTCAGAAGAGTATTATTTGAGAGCAAAATCAGTTAAGAAATTATAAACCTTAATATGCACACAAAAAATAATTATCAAGTCATCATCAGTAGCGTAATTATAACGATAAGTTTTTTTTCAGATTGATAAGTAAAATGTGCATCAATAAAGTAATAAGTTGTAATTTAGGTAATGTACAATAATGTAGATTTATTATTGTACCTGATTTAAACAAATATATTTATTTTCTGAAAAAAATCGTTAAAATATGTTCATCAATAAATGAATCATAAAATCATGAAATCATTTATAAATCATGAATAAAATGAATAAAATGAATCTTATCTAATCTAATCTAATCTTTATTTTAATTTTTTGGAACATAGGGTTGTAAATAGGATAAAATTAAATTTGTATTATTTTCTTGAAACAATTTTTAATATATATATTACGTAGTTTTATCAGTTTTCACATTTCTCTTCGCCAAATTAACTCTCAAACACTTAATATCCATCAAATCCGAAAAATCAGAATCCTCCAAAAAATGATACCCCGTTATCTGATCCGGATCACAATGCATCAACTGCTGCAAACTCTTATTTCGAACGTCTTCTTCCCGCGTCAATTTCAAACCCTCGTCACTATGGCAACCACCGGCGTTGTGTACCGGCTCGCGGCCGACATTGTTGTCATCGAGCGCATTGTTGCTATCGGCAACAGATGGCAAGCTGAGAGAAGTGATGCTCAGTCGCGATGTACCGCTCAAGATTTGGCCTCCAACAACAGCTGAAATGGAAGTTCGTCAGATGAATTTTTGTTCGTTTTCGTAACCTTGAATGTGTAATAAACAATCAGCGAGCAACAAATTAGTTTCTCAAACACTACAGGATGTTCAGGAAAATGACAACAACAAAGAATTGCTATGATTTGAATACAGAAAGGAACGAATTTTTGTGATTTTTAACCCATTTCTTCGATTTCTATCGAACGACGAGAGAAGGGGAATGGATTCTACATAAAAAGGTATGTTTTCTTTTGGTATATGTTTTTTTTAACCTTGTCAAAATACTACTTTGAAGTCCAGTAAGCCTATTGTTTTGGTTCTAAATGAACTTTTGCCAACTAACCTTTTTATGTTGATTATATTCCCTCTCTCCTCATTGTTTAGTGTACAATCAAAGAGACGCGATGTTTTTTTTATGGAAAACTTCCAGCATGCAGTCGGATATTTGACAAAAATTGATCGTTATGGTTTCACATTTGAATTTAAAAATATTTAGTTTTAGCAAAATGCAATAATAATATCTAAAATGTCATCATATTGTGTAAGCCAAATCGTTTTAAAAAACGTTCCATTTGCAAGATGTTGGTCATGGAGCATGTAAAACCACGGCGGCATAAAACCACACGCTTAGTTCTCGGGATTCGAACTCGTATCCTTCACCTTGGCGGTTTGGCGTTTGACTCCTTGGCGAGACGTGGACTCTGAGCAGAGGTTTCGCGGAATGAGTTCCCAACGGCCGTGCCGGTAGACCATAGTGTCTGGAGACAAAGCCATTATTACATCAAACGTTCCATTCTAGGCGTAACTTAAACAGTTTTCAATTTGAGTAGTTGGGTTCCATTTTAGCTGAAATAGACGATAGGTACGACGAATCAAGAAATCTGAGTGGATCTGGTTTCTAAAAAATGTCGCACTCAGATCTTTTGATATTGTTGTACAATTGTACAAAATAATAATTTGTAATTTTTTTTGATGTTTTTTTAAAAATTTTACAAACCAGTTATTTAGATATTTCCTGGATGGGAGAATTCTTGTAAATCAAAGACTAAAATTAATTTAATCTAGGTATTTAATTTGGAATTAATTAAATTATGGTGAATTTTAAACCTAATCCCTAACAATTTTAAATAATTCGAAATATTTTGGAACATTTGCAACAAATCGAATCTATTTTCTTGGTTTATATTGACTGCATCACGAGAGACTTGGAATAGAATCCACACAAATGGGATCCATTTCCTGGGGAAATAATCGTTTTTGCAACTGTTGACACACATCTTTGTATCTTGGCGACTTTTGATAAACTATAATTACTATGTATATAAACCTCAGGAAATTAGCCATTTTATATGAATTCTTTCCCCTTTCCGCTTTGGTTCAAAGATTCTACATTCTTGCTCTATAATTATGACATAAAAATCAAATCGATTTTCAATAACTAAAAGTTAATCGCTGCTGCAAATAATTTAGAAATACAATCATAATTTTGGGATTACAATGTCCATCAACAATGAAAAGTATGATTTTTATTTATTTGTGTATCATTTTGGTATAACATCGTCTGTACTCTTCCTCATTTTAGAAAGTGTCTTGCCACTGAAAAACTCTTCAATGACAATTCTGTTTGAGAATCGTTTGCAGCGAGCTCCACAGAGTGAATGTGGTTAGGAGTTCGACAGATGATGTTTATTATTAATCTCGTCGCTGATGACGTAACTATCGCGTCATATTAGATGCTGGAACCAGTCGGATCTGTTGCTATCGACATCATGACTGGGAGCTGGAAGTACTTCAGTCGTCAATTCAGTAGAGGCACTTCAGAAGAGAGGAGAGTTGAATGAAGAGGTGAAATATTGTAAGTCCCGAATATCCACGGTAAGTCCACGGAACAGGTTGGGCTCTGAACTTGTATTTCGGAGACCCGGGTTCGATTCCCGCGGCCGTCCTTCCTGACTGGGGTTTTTTCGTTGTTTTCCCTCAGTCGACAGGCAAATGCTGGGAAGGTACCCTACTAATAGGCCACGACCGCCTCCTTCCCACCTTCCATCCTTACCTAATCTTCACCATCATCTCCCAATCATCATCATAATCATTCATCCGTCGTCATTAGCCTCGCTGCAGAACAGTGCGACGTTAAGCTCCAGACAAAAAAATCAAATGAGCAGTGTAAATGAACAGTGAATCAAGTTCGTTCACTGTAAGAATAATGATCCGCAATGGCGGCCGTGTAGACTACTGTAGTTTGGCGAACAAATTGTATAACTACACATGTAAATTCAATATAATAATCAAAAAATATGTATAATACGACTGTAGATAAAAATAAATAATTTTATTGAATTTTTCTAATATTTTTTAATATTAAAAATTGTGTATTTGACATAATGTATCCAATTTCAATAATCCAAAGAAGAAAGTCTTGCCATTGACAGGGCAGTGTTCACGTGAACGACTTGAACAACGAAAACGACAGAAATATTCTATAACAGTGAACGAACTTTAGTAATAGTACGGAAGCTATGTTCGTTCATATTTTACACTGCAAAAAATGAAGTAATTGTGAACACTTGCCGTGCACGCAATATCATTTACAACCGACAAGGTTAATTTATTTTGTAAATAATTACGAATTTGCTGGACCCTGAATATAAATTTAAAATTATACTCCGATCTGGCTTCAAATTGTATGAGACTGTATTGAATTTTCAGTGTGATCAGAGGAACTGTGGGAGATTTATCCCGTTCATTTTGATAAAAAAAGTGTTTTGTTTGATGCTAAAACTGGCGGCCAAATTTCAGCTTGACAAGGAAAGGTTTGACCTTTACCTGCACGATA
The DNA here is from genome assembly GCA_934045905.1 of Leuctra nigra. Classification (NCBI taxonomy): domain Eukaryota; kingdom Metazoa; phylum Arthropoda; class Insecta; order Plecoptera; family Leuctridae; genus Leuctra; species Leuctra nigra. Next base: position 18,091,790 of record OW203766.1, on the reverse strand, counting down.
GCCACAGATACGACGGATCCAAGAAATCTTGAATGGATATTGCTTTTTTAATAAATCGATTTGTGGAGAATCTGTAATGAATCTTTTACTACTTGTTTTATAATGTTGTTGGCACTGTACAGAGTGTTTTTCACCGCCTGCTGGAAATGAATAAAAGGAAATGTAAAGGTGGTGACTATATTATAGTCTCTACAAATAGTCGATAATCGATATATTAAAAAGTTAATATCCATTCAAGATTTCTTGTCTTAGAGGTTCTAAGTACCTATACTTATCTTTGAGTTCTCCAGTGGCCACATTCTGATATTGGTTTACCGAGATTTTCAAGGTCATTATTCAGAATTACAGACCGGCCCTTCCAGCTTCATTCATCCATGACAAAGAAATTATGATTTTGCCCAAAACAGACATATTATTTGATCTCGTCGAACCTACTTTGCCGCCTCCTCCGCCGCCTCCATCTGCGCCCCCCACGTGTCCGAGCCGACCAGACGATAGCGCTGTCGCGAGGACGCCGTCGAGGAGGCGGTGGACGCCGGCGTCTTGGCGGCGCCGCGACGGTCGGTCAGAGCCACGCGGGTGACGCGCACCTCCAGCGTCGGCGTCGACGTCGCGACGTTGTCCGCCATCGTCGAGTCGGTGGCGTCGGCAGTCGAGTCAGAAGATGGCTCAGTTCTGGACACAACATAAAATTTTGGAGTTAAGGAGGGATGCCCAAGTAGATTTTCCGAAAATATTTTTTGTTGAATGTACGACTTTTATTAATTTTTTCAACATTTCAACTATATTTGTATGTAAAAGTTTCATCAAATGTCTTGTAACTTGCAACTCTCGAATTATATTGAGTTTTCAATATGATGTCTTCGGAAGATTAAGAAATTTTAACACAGGAGGTATAGGAAAATTATTTAGAATTTGGCGCCTAACTTTTAAAAACGTACGGCTAGGTGTATATATAAAAATCTTAATAAATACCTCTATGTCTAATACACATAATATTAGTTTTTGGAAAAAATCTATCGGTGGAAAATAGTTTAAATCTAATATTTACTAGGAAAATTACCGTGTTTTTTCGACTTGCCATGTTAAAGATAGTGCTAACTCAAATTTATAAAGTGATATATCTTGGAAATAAGTTCGGCTACCCCACTTTTTCTTGCGTTTATATGGTGCACAAGGAAATGATCTATTAAATAAGCATATTAATTCAAATATCTATCGGAGACCTCTACTTGGGCATCCCCCCTTAAATCATATTATTTTGTTTACTTTGTACAAACATTAGTGTCTTAAAACAGTATTCATATTTATAATTCATTTCAATTCATATTTTTTGTATTATTTGATAAGGTACCAGTAAATATGATTTTTTAACCAATCCATTGATTGCTTCTAAAAATCACATAGATGATTCCTGTTTGCTAAATCTCAGCTTGATCAGTGGAAGGGAATCGCAGATGGACACACAAAACTTAGAGGAATATCAAAAGTGTCAAAAAAATCATTTTAATGACATGGGACTTTGTAATGATTTATCATCGATTAAAAGTGGATTTGCAGTTGGATTGCATCACTATTGTTGATTATTGAATTACAATTGCTTTGAGTTCGATGGATTACTTGTGATTTATACCGCACATTATAAGTAGTTGTCACTGTCACTGATTTTTGTGTCTCCTCTGATGAATCAAATGACGAAGAGATAAGAGATGATAAATCAACACCGACTTTTCTCAAGTGTATTTATAACTGGTTGTGTGTCTGCGGGACACAAACATACACAAAAATACACTATGTTTAAATACTTTAACATTTTCTTCGTATTGGACGTAATAAAATGTATTTGTTCACAATTTTGGGAGAGATTTTCTGTAGGCAATTCAAATTATTGAAATTGAACTATCTGAAAGAGTCTCCTAGCACAGACAAGGTTCTAGGCTACATCTTTATTGCTTTTTTCCACTAAAACAGCAGGTAAAAAATGTGTTAAATGATTTTGAAAATATAATTTAAGTTTTTCAGCGGCCAAAATCCCTAAATGATCGAAATAGTCCTGACAGTTATTTTATCAATTTCAGTAAAACTTTGAAGATCAAGGTCATACCAATGTATAATTACTTTTTGTAGCTTAGTACTCAGTATCCTCCTCATTTGAAGTGTTTCAATATTGGTTCTATAGTTAAAACATTATTTTTGGTACGAGACGAAAATGCCGGCTCACATTTGACTTGATCCTGCAAGTTCAGTGCCGTCCAGCGGGCAAGTTGCAGAGCTTGACTTGACCATCCAGTCCAAGACGCATCGTGGATGTAGTTGATGACCACAGGGCAGCTTCGTGACGCGTTGTTTCACCTGGAATATGACAGACATGGCACGTCAACATCAACAGCACTTGACCATCCAGTCCAAGACGCATCGTGGATGTAGTTGATGACCACAGGGCAGCTTCGTGACGCGTTGTTTCACCTGGAATATGACAGACATGGCACGTCAACATCAACAGCACTTGACCATCCAGTCCAAGACGCATCGTGGATGTAGTTGATGACCACAGGGCAGCTTCGTGACGCGTTGTTTCACCTGGAATATGACAGACATGGCACGTCAACATCAACAGCACTTGACCATCCAGTCCAAGACGCATCGTGGATGTAGTTGATGACCACAGGGCAGCTTCGTGACGCGTTGTTTCACCTAAAATATGACAGACATGGCACGTCAACATCAACAGCACTTGACCATCCAGTCCAAGACGCATCGTGGATGTAGTTGATGACCACAGGGCAGCTTCGTGACGCGTTGTTTCACCTGGAATATGACAGACATGGCGCGTCAACATCAACAGCACTTGACCATCCAGTCCAAGACGCATCGTGGATGTAGTTGATGACCACAGGGCAGCTTCGTGACGCGTTGTTTCACCTGGAATATGACAAATATGACGTCGACGTCAACACAGGCGTCAACTCAAGAAGAATCCTTACGGAAGAAAATTGCAAGTGAAAATCAAGTATGGTGACACGGTACCATATTCCCTTGATATTCTTACACCATAGAAGCTGGATTCACAAAAGATTTTAAGCCTTATTCCGGCATACTAGTCCAGTAATTCTAGTGAAAAAATCAGCATGACCCACCACTAATTGCAACAGAAGCGTTTTTGGTACCGTTCGATTCAGAAAAATGTCCTCTACAACATATCCAAAATCGACCAAAATCGCTGGACGGAAATGGTGTTTTAATGACTTATTAAGATAATTTCCCAGGTTAATTCCATCTTGCAAAAAAAACTTTTTTTCATGTAACTTCGATTTTGACGAAACTTGGCAGAATTGTTCAAAATGAACATTTGTGTAAATGAACACAAATAGCTCTCCTAGCGTATTCCTCTAAATCTCATCGTTTGGGAAATGTTGGCTATTGAAAAGTCATATTTTAGTCAGTTTTCGTCGATTTGAGTGTAATTTGACGTTTTGCGAGGTCCATATTTCCCAAACGATGAGATTTAGAGGAAAACGCTAAGAGAGCTATTTGTGTTCATTTAGGATGGTGAACAATTCTGCCAAGTTTCGTCAAAATCGAAGTTACATGAAAAAAGTTTTTTTTTGCAAGATGGAATTATCATGGGAAATTATCTTAAAAAGTCATTAAAACCCTTTTTCCGTACAGCGATTTTGGTCGATTTTGGATATGTTGTAGAGGAAATTTTCTGAATCGATTCATGTATTGAAACCTTCTGTTGCAATTAGTGGTGGGTATAATCACACAATTACTGGACTATACTGCTGGTATAGCATTATAACTGCCTCCATTACCATGCTATAAACATGTTAAAACTGTGTATTGTATCGTTATATATGGCTATTTTACAATTAAATTCGTAAAGATATGCCAGAAAAACATGGTAATAAATAGCTAATATTGATATTGAATATTGATATTTAATATTGATAATATTGATATTGATAATATTAATATTGATATTTAATTTTTGGGTCATAAAGTTATACTTCTTTGTGAATCCAGCCCCAGTGTTATAGACACATAAAGGTGCAATAAGTAAGGATTTTATGCCGCCATAAGATTTTGAGTATTGATTTGAATATTGATATTTAATTTTTGGGTCATAAAGTTATACGTCTTTGTGAATCCAGCCCCAGTGTTTGATATTTATTGATATTTAATTTTTGAGTCATAAAGTTATACTTCTTTGTGAATCCAGCCCCAGTGTTATAGACACATAAAGGTGCAATAAGTAAGGATTTTATGCCGCCATAAGATTTTGAGTATTGAGTTCATGATCGTTCCTACGTTTGGAATAAAATGAATGAAACGCAAATTAACAGATAATTTTGTTTAAAATAATGGGGGTTCCCAAAAAGTCGATTCTTAAACACCACAATATTCATTCAAGTTTCGAAGAAGATTCCACTTCTAACATTGAATTTACTTCGAATGTCAGAATATCCACGCGTTATCATGGTGTGAAAACTGTTTTATCCGAGTGAGCAATGAGACCGGCGAGTTCCTCGTACCGCCACTGCCCGGGGCGCCGCAGCTTCGCTGGACCATTTCTCCGCACAAGATGAGTGTGTGGGAAGTTAAACATTCATTCATGACTAAGATGAGCACATTCCCGCCTCTCTGTGCCGAACTGACATCGTGACTGAGGTGATTCAGTGCCGAGCAATTCGCGACTGATAAAAGTAATTTTAATCGAATTCCCATGGCAAGTGGTTCGTGGAGATTCTTGGGACATGAAATCATCTGTTCATTGATGATTGAAAACTATAATACAAGTTCGCCTCATACAATTAGTGTAATTGATACTCAAAAGGAATCCGGCTCATCTGGGCATTATCTGGATATGAAATAATTGAGCGAGCGACTCTTTGAATTTTTTGGCAAGGATCTACGTTTCTTTTGTCCCTGCTTATTCTTTCTCCGATCGAGCTGAGATTTTGCACACATATAGAGACCACATAGGTGGTGTGCAGACCGAAATTTGAACAAAATTCACTGATGGTTGAACATTGAAAATGGAACCGTTTTACCGAACAACTTAAAATTTCGCATGGTCATTGGAACTAGCATTTTAGCTGTGGCAAGTGTGACCAAAAATTGGAAATGTTGAAAACTTTTAAATAATTTATAACTTGTATACCGATATTTTTTTACTACAAATAAAGGATACTTTTGTACCAAAAAACTATCTAACAAAGTACTACATCAATAGTTATTGTACTATTTCTTCTTCGGCCCCTCATGGCAGTAAAATGAAGGATGAATTGTTCGGACGAAACTCCTCCGTCAGCTTGACGTCTACCTTCTGCTGCATTATTCCAGACCACGCCGCTGACCTGAGAGAGAGTGGAGAGAGGAGAGGCGAGAGAGTGAATGCAAGTAAATTGACGTCGCTAGATCGATGCTGCCACCAACCACCATCAAGAGCAACATGTGACGCCTGCAGAGCCCGGCACAGGCAACCCGCCACACACATTGATTTGATTCATACAGGGCAACTAGCAAGTTCAAGTCAAGTTGGCAGGTTATTCAAAACGATGGAGGAAAGATGTGTTGACAAAACGGTGAGATTTCACGACGAATCGAAGCTACCTATTGGAGAGTGGATGGAATACTGATGGTGTAGCAGGTGACATTTATTTGCAAAGTTTTAACGTAGAGTTAAGATGGTTATAAACATAGAGTTTCAGTTAGGTTGGTTTAACCATTGATTTAGGATGGTTTTACAATGAAGTAAGGATTGTTGTACCACCAAGTTAGGACGGTTTGACCATATAAATAGGATTGTTGTGCCACAGAATTAGGATCATTGTACCACCAAATTAGGAAGGTTTTACCACAGAGCGATAGGATCATTGTACGTACCACACAGACACAGGATGGTCCAGGTTGTACCAACAAGTTAAGATGCTTGTATAGCTTATAGTGTAATGGAGTAAACCCATTACTCACTTGTTATGATCAAGACAAACCCTCAGGCGCTATAATATGTCACGCGCACAAGAAGCTGTCAATGATTCATATACACACCATGAGCACGTGTAACCGATTCAATAACAATTAGCCAATCAGCATAAGGTACAGGTATGACGTAGACCTGGGTGACAGGTATAAAAGAGCTCGGATGTGATGAGCAAGGGATCATTCATCACGATCAATCATCTTGTCTCCGCAGTTAGGACCATCACTCACTTAACATCTCCGCAGTTGGGATCCTCATTCATATTAGATAGCAAATCATCAGTAGAGCAGAAGATCTCCCTAGTGGGACTTGTGTAAAGAATAGAAGATCTCCCTAGTGGGACTTCACTTTTGAACTTAAAACTAACTTCAAAGCACTGTATAAAAGGAATCAATAAAATGTCAAAGTACATTGAAGACAACTGTAAGTACTGTGTAATGCACATTCATTTATTATCCAAATCCCTGTTCTAGACATTGTTCCCTAATCTGATACTTGAGATCGAGACAACTATGTCTATTCACGCCATTCCGAAGAACGCCTTAATTAAGAGTATTAATTCAATCAATCAATCAAACAATTGTGTTCATCATCTAAAGTAAATGTCCACACTTACCCTCATTGCAACTGAGGTGTATAAATGTTGCATGGTGGCCAGCGAAACCTACCGAAACTAAAACTAATTGTCAATCAAATAATACTCAATCAAGCCCTCGGCGCGCCCACTACACTGGTGACAGCGTGGAATGAAAATTTCGCAATTTTTTTTTAAATTCACTATAGAAATTTTTTTGGACGATCTCAGCTATCAATCTGGAACAAACAAAGAACAGTGTTAATAAGCATGGCTAACGAAAATACTAATCCAGGAGTAAACGAAACCACAAGCACTTCCCGAGATAATTCCAGCATGCAATCGCTAACATTAAATTCAGTGAACAGCCCTAACCCGGTTCAGCAGGTGATCAGTAGCCTAAACGGGAACACAACAGGGAATCAGACAGATTCAATAGCTATAGCTGACATACTCCATGGGCCCAGACCTACAATGACAGGAATAGGAAACGTTTCACAAACTATAAGCAATGCACAAAATTCAGTCGCACAAGGTGTTGGGAAGGAGACGGTCGTGCCATTCCTAAACACTATTCCAGTAAATTTAACTGCACAAGAAAAGGAGGCCTTATCAAAATCAAACATTAAGGGCTCAATGAACCTCGTAAAACATTTCTCAGGAGAAAAAGGGACACTTTCATTTGAAACATTTGTCAAATCAATCCAACAAGCAAGCATTCTCGGTAATTGGCCGGTTATTGTTAAAATCAACGTGTTTAAACAACGATTGACAGGTGAAGCATTAAAATTTATGGAATGTAACCCAGAGTTAGAATTGGCAACATGGGAACAGCTAGTTACGCGATTTTACAGATGGTTCCACGTAAAACCAGTAGTGCAATATGCAGAATTCGCAAATTGTCGTCAAAAACCGGGAGAAACTCTAAAAGCATTCGTTCTGCGATTGAAAAAAGTCGGTATTTCAGTCATTCCAGACAAAAATGAAAATGGTTTGAAGCCTCACATTGAAAACATGATAAAACATAACTTGCTCCCGCAATTCTTGAGCGGAATGAGAGACAATACAGCCAAGCAGCTCATCAGGTCCCAAAAACCTAAAGATTTAGAAACAGCATTAGCTCTTGCAGAACAAATTGAGGAAGACCAAAAACTTGATTCCGCACTTTTCAATGGTCAATCAGGAGACACAGCATCAGGTGTCCTAGATGAATTGGACGCTATAAAAGTAAATGCAATTTTAAATTCACAATTCAATGAACAAAATTTCTATGATCAAACAAATCAAGAATTCGACCAAACTTTCCCAGACCCAATGATTCAGGCAATACAATCTGCTCAATATCAAAATCAAAATCAAATTCAAAATCAAATGCAAGCCGCGTTCAATCAAAATCAAGCTGCACAAACTGCACCTAAAACAATTAAATACATGCAACCACCAATCAATATCTACTCAAAATCACCAACATTTTTCTCACATTATTCTCCTGAACAAACAAGTCAATGTTATAAGAATGAAGTTAATCATGTGTGTTGTTCATGTAAAACTCAGCCTCAGAAAAAGGAATTCAGGGAACCTAAAGTGAAATCACAAGCTGTCGATAACAACATAATTCCCCCACCACCAAAAATCTGTTTCTTCTGTCAAGTGAACGGTCATACAATGAGCTCATGTTTCAAGTACTTAGCCTTGCACGACAAACAAGAGTCTAATAATAGATTCGAGAAAGCGGAATTTACTCCGAATAACAATTATCGAGAGACAAGAATCTGCAACTATTGCGACAAGCCGGGCCACATTCAAATAAATTGCAGGCGTAGACTTTTTGACGCAAATCAAACATCAGGTTTCAATTATCAAAGAAACAGTGATGATTACAATTATCTTCACAGCAGACGAAACAACACGTTCGGTAACAGATCATACAACGATTTTGACAATGGCCCATTTAGCTATTATGGCAATAAACTGGCCAACAATGCAAACAACAATGCAGGTGAACAAAGAAATTTCGATAACAATGTAAATAATCAGGGAAATTTCGAGAACAACGCAAGTAATGAACCAAATTTCGAAACGCGCTCGGGATAGATGCCCCGTATACCCGAGCACAAGACAATACCGTTTATTCTAATCAGCTAGCAATTACGTTTAACAAACCCTGCATTCAAACATTACTACCTAATCTCTTACAACCAAATAACCCGATTGAATGTGAGATGATTTTAGACTCCGGTGCTGATTGCTCAATCCTCAGAATAAACGACGTAATAAAAGGGGGCATAAAAATCAACAAAGTAAACAAAAATGTACTATCTGTAACAGGAAATAGGTTGCCAATTGTCGGTCAAGCAAACATCAACATACAAATAGGTAACAAATATTATCCATTCACGTTCTTGGTAGGAGACAGAACACTCCAAATTGACAGCAGTATTTTAGGCTTTGACTTCCTAGATAAGTATCAATTCTGCATAGATGGAATTAATAAGACACTAGTTGACAGAGATAACATCATTCCCTACGGGCAGAATAGAAAACGACCAACACCAAATACAACTACACAACAATATCAAAACAACAACAATGTTTGTAGAAGTAATACAATCTCAACTAATGTGCAACCAGAACAAGAACAAGAGATTCTAGGTCCGACGATTGTAGAAATTGTAGGCAATCTATTCGATGCAGACCCAAAAGATTCTTTATTGATTTGCGTTGACGAACCATTCACAATGGACCGCGGGCTTCAAAAAGAATTTAAATACCGATTCCAAAATGTTCACCAACTTAAAAGTCAAAACAAAAAGGTTGGGCAGGTCGCTGCACTAAATCAAAACAACAGATTCATCTACTATTTAGTGACAAAAGAATTGAACAGTGGTAGGTCCACTCTACAAAACTTGACCGCCGCACTAAACGTGACAAAAAGACATTGTTTGAAGAACAAAGTGAAACATCTTTCAATGCCAAAAATTGGTTGCACTAAAAATCCTCTCGACTGGAATAACGTTAAAGATACACTATTCGAAGTTTTTAAGGACACTAACATGCACATATCAATCTACACATTGCCTGAATCAAACAAAAAGAAATGGGTTTCTTTCAAAATCAAACACACTAGAACGCGAAGAGAGTCAAATACAGGTAGACAACGCGGGGACACAGAGATCAGACAAAACATGGGTAGAAATGACGACGAATCAGAGGTTCGAAACTCTGTTAGAAATCAAATTTACCTTGAGAGCAAGAACGAAGCAGCGCGCGCTTTCCCAAACTCTCCGTCAAATCGTGCAGTCCCAGGCGCATCTCGCCGAGTAGACACATTCGTAGAATCAAACAATCCAGGTTCAATGCCAGGTACCGGCATAACCGATGATAATTTGACAAGTGATGACGATTCTGTAACAACAACAGGCAGTGAGGAATTTGACAATGATTACAGCTTTAGTACATCAGAAAGCGAAAGTGATTCAATCAGTGATACTTATTCAGAAACATCAGAAGATAGTGTTGACATATTTGAAAGATCTTATTCTGTAAGAGTGAAACAATCAATCGTTATTCCACCCAGATGTGAATTTCTTTGGTCAGGAACACAAGAAAAACTGTTTTCAAACAGCACAGACAAAGACAATAGAGTTCTAATTACTTTTGAACCTCAAGACATGAAAATTCAGGGAGTGCATTGCGCTAGGACCTTAGATTATGAAAATCAAGATAAATCTGTGAGAGTTCGAATCCTGAATGTGACAGAACAAGAAGTAAACTTGCCAGCTAAAACAGTCATAGGACATGTAACAGTAGTTGACCCAAAAGAAGTTGAGCCGCGTAAACAAACAATTTACGATATCTATCCTAGAGTTTTGGCATTGATAGACCAAGCATATCCATTAGATAACCTGGCTGACGTCAAACAAATAGACAGAGGAAAGTACATCAGTGAAAATTGCGATTTGTCTCACTTAGATGCACCGACACGCAATAAAATTTTGGCATTGTTGAACAAATACAATGACGTATTTTTCGTAACAGGGGATAAAATCGGAGTAGCACCCCACGTAACCCATTCTATCAATACTGGGTCAGCGAAACCATCTTTCACAAGAAATTATAAATTAGCTCACTCAGAATTAGATGTTGTTCGAGAAACTGTAGACAGATTATTAAAAGAAGATGTAATTACACCAACAAACTCGCAATGGAATAGTCCTGTAGTTCTCGCGAGTAAACCAATGCCAAACGGAGAGAAGAAATGGCGATTAGTATTGGATTTCAGAAAAATCAATAGTTTGATTGTAGCTCATGACAGATTTCTACTTCCGGACATAAACAGAATTCTAGATCGATTACTAGGAGCTAAGTACTTCTCGACTTTAGACGTATACAGTTCTTTTAACCACATCCTCATCAAACCAGAAGACCAGGAGAAAACTGCATTCTTAGTCGAAGGAGTTGGACAATTTATGTACAAAAGATTATTTTTCGGAAACAAAGATGGCTCGCAAGTTTTTCAAAGATTAATTGATAGCGTATTATCAGGACTAACACCGGACAAGGCACTTGTATATCTGGATGACATAATAACATGGAGTACGGGTATAGAAGAGCATATTACTCAACTAGATAACATTTTGGAACGAATCAAAAATTCAGGTCTCAAACTCAAAATCGAAAAATCTCAATTTCTCAAAACAAGCATAAAATACTTAGGTCATATAGTTTCAAACGAGGGGTTGAGAACAAATCCCGAAATAATAGACACAGTAAGGAACTATCCTGTACCACGCACGGCAAAACAAGTAAAAAGGTTTGTCTCACTAGCTAGCTACTACAGAAAGTTCATCAAAAATTTCGCACACATTGCCCGTCCTCTGCATCAATTACTCAAGAAAAATTATGTTTTTCACTGGAGTGAGGAAAGACAAAAAGCTTTCATAGCACTAAAAGAGGCACTAATCTCTGACCCAGTTATCGCTTTTCCAGACTTTTCAAAAACTTTCAAAATCACATGCGACACTAGCGCATACGCTACAGGCTGTATTCTATCGCAGGACCACGATGGGAATGATAGAGTTGTGGCCTATGGGAGCCGGAAGCTTAATGATGCCGAATGTAACTATTCCAGCATTGAAAGGGAATGTCTAGGCATAAATTTGCTGTAAAACACTTCCACTGCTACCTCCATGGATACAAATTCGAGATTCATAATGATCACAAACCATTAATGTACTTACAAAGTAAGAAACATGATAACGCCAGACTTATGCGCTGGGCTCTCCAATTACAAAATTACGATTTCACAATCCACTATAAACAAGGAACATCCATTTCACATGCAGACGCATTATCAAGAATTAGAGTCAACTTGAATTTAGACAAAACTCCAGGTTCAGAAATAAACTATCCAAAATGGGACAGAAATCTCGTTAAACAAAATCAAAGACTAGATCCGGATTTCATTAACATCATTAACGATTTGCTCATAGATCTTCCAAATGATAACGGATTCTTTTTAGATGATGACGGCATATTATTCAAGAAAAATTCAGATCCACTCAGAGCAAGTAGAATGTGTGTTCCTAGTACAATGAAAGATAAAGTTTTATACTCATTTCATGAGCTTCCATGGGCTGGTCATCCGGGAAAACACAGGAACACGTCTCTAATATTAGAAAGATTCTTTTGGTTCGGTCTACACAAAGATGTAGCTAATTTCGTTAAAAACTGTGACAGTTGTCAGAGAAGGAAAACACCCCCTGGCATTACTAGAGCACCGCTGCAACGCATGCAGGAGGCATTGTACCCAGGGCAGAGGGCTCACATGGACACAGTTTCATTACCTAAAACTAAAGAAGGTTTCTGTTGTTATCTGTCATACATCGACGCATTCACAAAATATAGCTTCATAATACCAATGAAAGATCAAAAGGCCGAAACAGTAGCAAAACACTACGTCAGTGACATAGTACCCCATATTGGAGTGGCCGAGAAAATAATTTGTGATAACGCCAAAATCTTTACGGGCAAAGTTTTTACGGACATAGGGAAGCTCTTGGGATTCGACATAGGCCATTCTTCAGCTCACTATCCCCAAAGCAATGGATTAGTAGAACGCGTCCATTCCACAGTTAATAACATCATGAGTCACTACGCAGTGAGAAATCAAAATTGGATAGAAATAATTCGATCAGCTATAAACGCATCCACGTCCTATAGTCCATTTTTTCTAGAACATCTTAGAGATATGCGATTACCCTGGGATTGTTTAACAACACCAGCATCAAAAGATCTTAATACACATTACGTCACGGACATGCAAGAAAAACTGAAAAAAGTGTTTGCAACAACGCGTAGAAAAATCAGACAAGCTGCCGAAACTAGAGAAAAATTCTACAACAGGAAATCAGTGCCGGTAAAATTCCAAATTGGTGACTTAGTTTTGTTACACGACGATACAGCAGTCCCGGGCATAAAGAAATCAATACAATTAAGGTGGTACGGACCTTACAGAATTATTTCAAAAGATACCGAAGTGAACGTGACACTAAGACACGTTTATGACCAAAACAAAACTTACAAATGCCATGTAAACCGAATCAAACCTTACTATACACTAGACCCGAAGTTGTATGACGATAATCTGATTCCCAAAAATCCGAAAACTGTTCAAACAAAAACGCAAAGTCCCAGAGTAGATATAGACCCAGATTTTGACCCCCAGAACCCATACCCCCACTTTGACCCCAGAGATGATGACTGGATATTCGAAGTAGGACAATACGGTACTGAACCGAATTTAGGAGGAAATTTCCAAGAAAATCCAAATGTTGGAAACACAAGTGAAATGAACAGAGGCACAATTCGCAAGGGAAACTCTACGATCATTCAAAATCCCCAGAATACTAGCGTTAGCCAATTGAATCCAAACGCAGTTACTTTTACTCGAGCTAGCGATAATACGCCTCAAATGCAATCAAATCAGGGAACATCAGTTAATGCGCAAAGCAGCACCCAATATCTATTTTACCCACAATCAGCTTCAAATATTCAAACAGGATTCGTAACAGACGGAAATGTTAATGTAATACCACCGTTTTCACAAAATACAAGAAGGATAAACTCACCACAGAATCAGCCCAGCTTGGATCAAGCCAATCAGGCACAGTCTAGAGTCGATCCCGGCACCTCCACTGACACTCCAGGTAGAAGCAGCAGGACAGGATACAAACTCCGCAACATCAATCCTGTTAAATATTTCAAGAAGAGTCCAAGAAAACTGTTTCGATAAATAAAATCATAAGAACATACAAATTCCATTAGCGAACAGTAATAAGCAACAACATTAATTATTCAAATAAAAGAAAGGAAGATCTACATAAAATGCTCCATTCCATTAAAATAAAAATTCAAAATTCAAAAATTCAAATAAAACTCAAAATTGATTCAACATAGACAAACATACTTGAAATATCTCCGTTATATATAATAAATTCGAAATGGGATTCGGGAATATAAATCCACATAAAAAGGCCTCGATCAACAAAATCATAATGACGGTAAAATCTACACTCGTTCATACAGAAATCTGGATGAAAATACTTCTGTAGTAAATGTAAAATAATGACAAAATTACAATCGCTAAACCTATACAAAAAGCTCCCGTCAAGAAAATAAATTTTATCAAAATTAACGCTCAAATTCAAATAAATCTCACACAAATTAATTCTCGTTAAATTCAATAAAATTGATCATCATAAAATTACGATTCTACATAAAAAGGACTCTTTTAATCAAATCATAATGCAAGAAGGACTATTATTGCATAAATCTACATAAGCTTGCTACAAAATTAATAATAAAGAAGTCTATTGAATATTCAAATATAAATTATAAAGATCAATCTGGCTCAACAAATGCTATAAAATTATCTAAAATCTACATCAAAAGGCTTCTCAAAAATAAATTCACAAAGCAACTAATTCAACACTAAATAAAAATTTCGATATTGTAAGAAATTCAAATGCTAATAATATGACAAAAGTAAAATAAAATAAAGTAATTAAAATTCGCTGATAATAATTTTCGCTAAAAATATCCTTGCCTTCAGGTACTGATTAAAATTTGAACAATCAATCTTAACATCTAAATAGAAACGCTAGATAAAGTAACTAAATTCCAGAAAATAATTCATTCAACACGAGTTGGTACCAACCTAAATTATATGCACAACTTTACAAAATTTTAACATACAGAAATCATAAAAACAAAAATAATGTCAATGGAATTGATCAATAGCAATTTTCTTCGATAAATCAATAATAAACAGCATAATATTATACTGACGTTATAAACGCAAACGTCGAAAATACCTACATTGTAGAAAACGATAACCTTTCAATAAATTGCCAAATTCTGCAAATAACGCATTATTCACATCAGCATTATTCTACAAATGATAAAATGCCTTTATTCAAAACATAACCGGCACAGGCTATGCCAGGAGTATGCGAAATAACGTAGAAATTAACATGACATGATATTAACGTCGCACTGTTCTATAAAATCAACAAATTCAAGAGTGATACCATTCAAAGTACCAAAATTCACGAATATATTGGAAGTAGAAAGCAACATCAGAATCTACGCGCTCGGAACGTCAGGACAATTTGACAAATTCAAAACTAAATTAAATTTCTCTATTCACAGTCAAAATTATTACAATGGAGGTCAATAACAATATGTGTGCGGTCAGGAAGAAAGAAATTGTAAAATCATCATTACAATCGAACGCTCAAATTCCTAAAATAATGTATCAATAAAATGAAATACATCAATTAAATACCAACGCTAAATCCACAAAATTTATAATAATTCAAACATATGGTCCAGATTTACTAACATACAAATATCAAATTAATACGCGTATCAGCAAAACAAATTAAATAATATTCTCTCAAACTAAAATTTGGCGAACCAATAACATAAACAGTAAATTATGTGTGTAGAAATATAAAATTGGACTCACCAAAATCGTTCACGGCACTCGAAGTTCAGAAGATGCCACATAAACGCCATTCTTGAGTACAGAGTCACTATAACTTCTCTTTAAAATTCACAAATTGCACTGCACTTTAGGCACACGTAGCAAAAGCACTTGATAAATATCACAATGATAATACACTTTCGAGGATTATTATAATCATTAACACAAATTAAACAAAACATAATTAAAATTCACACACTAGCGAATAAACTTATATTGAAAACAATAAACTCGACGCGCACAATTGAACGCACTTTCAACACGCACTAGATTACCTTCCAGTGAAGCAAATTGTACACAACTAACCAAAGAGAAAGGAAGACAATTTCAGAAACGTGGTCAAATTTCGAACCAATGACTTCCAACAGGGCACTCAACGCTGTGACTCGTACAAGTAAACGCGTCATCAAATGCCCCAATCTATTTACAAATAACTGACTTTCTACTAACATTCAAATTCATGAACTAAGTTCTCGCCAAGTTTTGATCTAGAATCCAAACACAACAATCATCTACTCATGAAGCAATAATCATAATCATAACAAGCGAACCGAGTTCGAGCCTCGGAACAGTTAGGTAGAAATCAACGGGCAATAAAATATTGGCACGCAACTTTAAGACAATGCTAATAATAAATCAATAAAATTTTAGCTTACAAATAAAATAACGTACTAAATCAGAATAATTCAGGTCCAATCAATCAGAATCAATGCAAAGTCATTAGTAAACTCAGAATAATGTAACAAATGAATAAATTGCAGTTCCCATATCAGGCTTAAAAAGTGAAATGATATGAGACAATAAAAGTTCGTTGTGTAAAATAAGAAATAAATAAATTATCCTAAATTAAATTCAAAACTTCTAGACTAAATTCGAAGAGAAAAAGCCAAGTTACTAATCATAACTACTGAATCTCAACTAATCCATCAAACGCTTGATAGATGTTTTCCAATAATAATTTCATAAAAATTATAATTATCAAACAAAATCTCTTACAATAATAATTTTATAGAAACAAAATTATAATTGCCTAGAACACATTAGTGACAAAAACTCTTGAAATACAAGGTAATATATAAATAAACAATTACATAATAAATTTCGGACACACTCCAGAACAACTAACGTTCATAAATAAATTACATAGATAACAAAAGAATGTAATGATTTCAATCTAAAATAAAATCACATTCACGGATATTCTGTAAATTCACAGATAGAGCTAAGGTAAAATATGTTTGGAAAACAAGTAAGATAAACTGTAGAATCAAGTAGTGTGAAATTGTGCTAAAATTTGAAATTTAAATAAAACACTCGAGTTAGAAACCGAATATAGATAATACAGTCAAAATACGTCATGAGACCAACATTAGATGACAATGCATCTCTTATCACGAGGCAAAAGATATTAAAATAATTAGTAAAACCTCACAAAATTCAAGATTGCTAAAATAAATCAAAGATAAAAGTAAGCTATAGCCATTTATCACAAAAGATTACAATATAAAGTACAAGAATGAAATTTTACATAAATGAGACAAAAGATGTAAAGATCAAATGTAAGTAAAATCAAGTGCTACAAAATAAATCTACAATAAAATAAAAACAGAGTCAAATTGACAAAAAAATTAGCAAGCTCAGACTAAGATACAGCCTCCAGCAAGAGAAAATAAGTCAGGAATCAAAAGATTGGAGCTAACTGATCCTTAACAAATCAAAAAATAAGACGAGAAAGAACAACAGATCCAAACGCAACAGTCAGGAGAAAATCACGATCGACCTCGACGTCAGAGAGCTAAAATATCCAAAAATTATTTCCGTAACCCAGCTGATCAAAACAGCCATCCTACTCACCAAAACACAACTCCTATCTCAATCCAAAATACCCAAAAGAAGAATCGAAGAGACTCTCTGATAAAACTGTTTCAAGAGAGAATCCACATAAAGAGGATTCAGGACAACAATCAACAAATACTACGTGACACCGACAAACAAGATGCCAACAGATACAAGTAGGCAGATCAACAAAACATTGTCTTCGCCATAAACAGCGACAAACATCTTACAACAACAAGAAAATACACCCAAATAGGCTCCACCAACACCAGCAGACCGAATTCACACAGCATCGTGGATACAAAAGGTCAACCAACAACCGTTGTCATGCAAAACAAAATGAAAACACAACACGGACGACGCAACCGGACGGACATCGATGACGCCGCCATGCAGAGCGACGCCGACCACGCAACCGACGCCAAGACGCCGGTCAATCATCAGCGATCCAACCGTCTTCACAGAGGACAGGTTCGTCACCCAAAATCGTGTGATTATAAAAATCAATAGTGAAAAAGTTAAATAGTGATCATAAAAAGTGAAAGATACAATAATCAAGACATTCAAGATCAAGTGACAATTCAAGCAGAGGAAATTCAATATATTCTTCCACGGACTAGAAACATTGAAACCTAACGGGTGAATTTAAAATAAATATAGACACTTGAGTAAAGGAATGTAGCAAATGTATCAGTCAAAGTAAATGATAAGTATTCCCAAAAACATTGTCTCAAATACTTAGATAGTCCATGTTTCTTCTAATCAATACAATACACGGGATAAATGGTGATATTACAAAAATAAACCATAGGGTAAATCGTAAGTTTCAAAAAGGAAATGTAAATGATTGGGTAATTATCAATACAAATGAAATATTATATCAATTACCAATCATACAAAAATATATTCTAATATACATTAATCGAACATTACCATTCAATAAGTCTTGGGATACACCATATAAACTAATATGGTAGGATATAAATAAGTTACAAGATAAAATGCAAAATCCATGTATAAACAACACAAAAGGGATAAATTATGTATAAATACATGATAGGGCAAAGACCATAAAAATTTGGGATAAAAGTAATCAGACTATGCAAAAACTTCCGATGTACAACTTGTATAATTATGTAATACGCTGAAATGGTAAAAATGTCATATTGAGTAAATAATTGCAAACGCAACTCTAACATCAACCCTAAGTATCTAAAACAGCATCCGGGAAAATCGATGCTAGTACGTTAAATTCAAGTTTGGAATACCTGACGGATCACAATATTGCATACTTCGATAAAGGGGATCCAACGACTCACATAAAATCTTCAGGACTGCCAAGTTCTTACCAACATACACACTGGAACATAATGTGATTATTCCGGTCAATTAAAGTTGGTTGAGTCTATTCACGTTCCAATCACAAAGTGATCTAATATCACCACATGGCAAATGATTCTGATCGATAAATTGATGGATTCTTCCCATACAAAATCGAAAGTATTTCAATGTTATGAATCACAGGAGTAATTATCTATAAACTCACAAGTCCCAAATATCAACATGACAATGTTTACTATCTCAACAAAACAAACTTCAAAGTGTTCATTACAATCAACATAATTACATTCGCAAAAACTGCTCAACAGCTTTTAAAAACCTTCCTTCGAAAGCTAATTAAAAGCTCAAAAACGGGGGGGAGTGGTGTAATGGAGTAAACCCATTACTCACTTGTTATGATCAAGACAAACCCTCAGGCGCTATAATATGTCACGCGCACAAGAAGCTGTCAATGATTCATATACACACCATGAGCACGTGTAACCGATTCAATAACAATTAGCCAATCAGCATAAGGTACAGGTATGACGTAGACCTGGGTGACAGGTATAAAAGAGCTCGGATGTGATGAGCAAGGGATCATTCATCACGATCAATCATCTTGTCTCCGCAGTTAGGACCATCACTCACTTAACATCTCCGCAGTTGGGATCCTCATTCATATTAGATAGCAAATCATCAGTAGAGCAGAAGATCTCCCTAGTGGGACTTGTGTAAAGAATAGAAGATCTCCCTAGTGGGACTTCACTTTTGAACTTAAAACTAACTTCAAAGCACTGTATAAAAGGAATCAATAAAATGTCAAAGTACATTGAAGACAACTGTAAGTACTGTGTAATGCACATTCATTTATTATCCAAATCCCTGTTCTAGACATTGTTCCCTAATCTGATACTTGAGATCGAGACAACTATGTCTATTCACGCCATTCCGAAGAACGCCTTAATTAAGAGTATTAATTCAATCAATCAATCAAACAATTGTGTTCATCATCTAAAGTAAATGTCCACACTTACCCTCATTGCAACTGAGGTGTATAAATGTTGCATGGTGGCCAGCGAAACCTACCGAAACTAAAACTAATTGTCAATCAAATAATACTCAATCAAGCCCTCGGCGCGCCCACTACAATAGGGTAAATATGGTTTTTGTTTACAATCGTGTTAGTCCAGGTAGCATAGAGAAGGACTTTTTTTTTAAAATTAGTTATGATTGTTTTACAACAGTTTGCGAATTAATCCACTTAAGCTGGTTGTACCCATTAGGCTGCATTTCACCAAGATTCTAAACCCGGTTTATAGTCGGTAAACTTAGGGACCTCTAAACCAGGTTTACCGCCTCTAACCCGGGTTTAGAATCTTGGTGAAATGCAGCCTTAGTAGGATAGGTTAGTTATACCATAGAGTTAGGATTGAAGGAGATCCCGATTTAAAAGATCACGTGAAATCTATGTAAAAAGGCTTTAGTAATGAAATATTTACAAAAACCATTGGATTTATTCTAGATATTTTAGAAACTGAGCTAGACCTAATTCTGAAAGAATTAATATTGAAATCAATTTGATTTCAAAATCAATCAACTCTATTTATCCCAATTGCAATGATCACATCCACCACAATCTCCCCACGCACTGCTACCACCCTGAGGTGGGATTCTATAACTCCATTGCGACCGCTTAGCAATTATTTCAATGTTAATCCTTATGGAAGAAATTGCTAAGCGGTCGCAATGGAGTTATAGAATCCCACCTCTGGCCTCCATACATCCAGCATCGCCGTCGGTCGTGTCCCCAGCTCCGTCCCGGGGAAATTTCTCTCCGCGCAGTTGGTATTTCAGTCACGCACGACGCCAGTGTTGGAAATTGCGCGAGACGTGACTTACATTGACGAGAGGACGTCGTCGACGAGAGGACGACGTCGTCTCAAAGAAAGCCGGAGTCGTGAGGAGGGGAGTGGGGGACGTCGATAACTTTGTTGATAGAGCAGTCACCGTGCGGACCTAATCACGGGCAAATAAGACCCCCCCCCCATTCTCGTGAGGGAAGGGGGACGTTGTGACGTTTACTTTTGACCTGATCAAAGAGCCCCGATGGATTGGCGTGTTGGTGGAATGGACGACTGTTGTTTGTGTTGACAATGGGAATATGCAGATTTGGTGATTCTGAGTTTAACTAACCATTGCAGAAATCACAAAGTTGAGACGGTATTTGTGTACATTGTTGTACCTATGTAGATTTCATAAGATCACCCAAAACTGCCCTAGTGGGAATAAGTTGAACTATGTTAGGTGTTAACACAGTAGTTAGTAATGGAGCCAATATTGATTACTTCAATTGTACAATAAGTGATATTTCTTAAGTTTAGACGAACAATGTTAACAATGGTCTCTTATTTAAATTAACATATTGCAAAAAGACAACTGAAAAAATAATCTCGCCTATAGCTAAACCTCGACCTGTGAGTTACAACATTACGTTCCTTTCTCGTTGCTAAACATACTTTTACAAGTCCATCCACAAGTATGTATACCTAGGTAGGTGGTAGCTGTAGAAGCTACTGCTAAGTATTGAACATAATAAACCAAATTTTGTGCATTTCATTATCAAAAAGTCTAACAAAATTTGATACTGTGTAGCCTCCAAAAGAGACGGAATTGCTCTTAGAATTTATTAATTGATTTTGCTATTTAAATCTATGTGCCTTTAATTGGCAATAATCTTAACTTTGGAGATGGCAAATTTATCAAGTGGCATCCATGTGTGACAAATTTAAAACGAAAATTGATATTCATCTTATTGATTGGTTAAGGCAAATTAAATATATCAAAAAAATCGAACCCAATGAATACATAATTCCGATTAAATCACTATCCAGATTGCAAATGAGATAAAACAAGTTTTCCTTCATTAAACAGAAAGAAAAAGTGTTAGCCCCGACATTATGTTGTAATTACGTCCCTAATTGCAGTCCGCACAACAAGGCTGCTAATCAGAATCTATCCAATCTCTGTAATTCATCTTTCTCCAGTCTTCTTTCTCGCGAGCTTCGCGGAAACGGCGCGCTGCCTGCTGGGTAATTACTCCTCGAGAACAAGATGGCGAAGGTGTGTCTGCGGTCGCGACACTTCGAGCTTCGAGGAAGAGATTATCATGCGTGTGGATGTGATGGTGCGTGGGATGCTGGATGGGGGGTCCATGAGGTACCGGAAGTTTCACTTTTATAGGGAATTTCATTGGAGTTGTACGAAGAGTGGCCTTGATGATGAAGAGATTAGAGAGCTTTCGATTGTTCGAATAGGCGCCGGCTTGGTACATGGTGAGGGGGAGAGAGGGTTCACCTCTCCCTGGAAATCATGTTTTAGAACGAACTCCTACCACATTTCAATAGTTTCCTCTTGTCAGGTGCGTAGGAACTACTTTTATCATGGGGGGGTGGGGAGGGGGGGGGGGCGTTTTTTAGAATTGAACAGTTTAAAAGTGATTCTTGGGCTACACAGCAAACTACCGTCCAACTCTTGCCCCGCAGGGCTTTTTTCGAATATAAATAATTTAAAAGTGTGATACTGTTGGGTTGCAAAACTTCTCATTACAACAAAGAACCTCCTATTGTTGCCCCGCAGGGCGTTTATTTTAGAATTTTAGAGTTTTAGAAGTGATTCTGGGACACTAAACTTAATTTGTATGGTGAATGGGGCCAGTCTGCTCAAGTGCGGGGCGCATCCCCCCCCCCCCCCTTCCTACGCGCCTGCCTCTTGTAACTATAATAATTTTTTTTAAATTTGTGTTTCTCAAGTGACTATTTCAACGGCGAACACCCAATCGACATCGACGTCCACACAAACCTTTGACCTTGAACAAGAAACATGGCACCTCCACTGACTATTGTCCGACTCTTTTGCCGCACATTCGCAACTTGTGTTGTGAGATAAAAAATTGTCCAACTCTACAATATCTTTAAATGTCTACTAATCAATTATTGTGCAGTTTATCATAGGTCGTAATAATTTGTCAGACCTATATAAGTCACTTGAATTTACATATTGAATGAAGCTCAAGATATATAAATTGAGGTTTAAAATAACGTTTTCCAATATAAATGTCAAATGTAAAAATTGGTAAACTAGTTAACGATTTTTACATTACGTCTAGAAAGTTTTGAGATTGATATGAGCTGAGCTTCGTGTACGTTTGGATGAAGCGTATGCTACAAAAAAAATAGATCTAATTTATTCATTATGTATGAGAAAGGCAAACCTTTATTTTTTATAACATATCAATTTTCGATTTTTACTTTTTTAATTATTGTTCGTTTCATTATGTATTACCTACCATACTAATATTGATAAAATTATGCATTCTATTCCAGCCAGGTATGACCATCCCCGACCTGACTCAATAAGATCACTGTTACGAGATCAGAAGAACGTCATATAATATAACAATGTCTCACCTGGTAGGGATTAAGGCACAAGCAGCATTGTTGTCCCTGCAACAATAGGCGACTGCCCTTCCGCACAGATATCGTGGTCAGCTGTGCCAAAATGTCTCTATAACACCTGAGAAAACAACCAAAAACATTTCACTCAGTTTCAACTACCACGTGACATCAAATCAATGTGTATCCTGGTGCAATGTGTAGGCAATGAGCATGAGTGTGATATGAGATCGTAAAAAAAGAATTCCCATGCCGGGAATCGAACCCGGGCCTGCTGGGTGAAAGCCAGCTATCCTAGCCACTAGACCACATGGGATGTGAGAATTGGCGCGAGTCATAAGCAATCTAACAATGACGCGTGTTCAATTCTTGGCTCGATATCGAGTAACAAGAGATATGATTCAGCGAATCGTAATGATTGCAGTGCTATCTCATATGTTTTGATGCAAGCTTCAGGAATGTGAATTTACAGTTCATTCTATTTTGCGATATCTTGCGGTTTGCGGCTGATAAGAACCATGTGCGTTTACCTGGCGCGAAATATTTGGCGGGAATCATTGGTCCACATATTTGACATTACCAAAATGAATGAGTATTAAAATTGTGTGTGTAATTTATTTAAATTCTATGTCAGATTACAGCCATACAGTTCATTGATATAATATGTTATGTAGGTTATAGATTAAAAAATAAAAATAGATCAACTAGGTCAACACTGCAATTCTATTACTCCGGAATCACAGCACAACAGGCAACTTGCTTACTCGGTTCACATTTACAACAAGAATATGACTGTTTTGCACTATGTTAGGTTTTTAAGTTTATTTTTGAAATCATTTCATATTATCTCGAAAAGTTTTCTGAACTAAAATGATCAAAACTAAATCTTTTCAAAAGTTATCAATTGATTATGATTTATTGTTTTATAATTATTGTCGATTTGTTGATGTTTTTAAGAACTGTTCAATTTTAAAAAGTATCTAAATTTGAATATAGACTCTCATAATCAACTAAAATTCCTAAAATATGCAAAGCAAGAGTAAAAGGTTAATTCTGAATTACATGTTTTCTATTCCACATAAAAAATTTAGATCTCAATGTTTTACACTAATTCCTAAACTTACCTTGTTATCTTCTGCAAGTACAACCTCACACTATGACCAACAATTTCCAACTGACTTTCAAATTTCTTTAACAATCCTATCACAATTCCCGTTGAAAGTGTGTTAATAATGGTGCCAGCCGCCTGCTGCCCAATCAATAGCCCCACTTGGGTATCACGTTGATTATGCGGCGAAGAAGGCCGTGATTATGAAGCAGGGGGTGCAACCCCCCCCCCCCCCCCATGCAGCGACTTTCAACCCCGCATCGATCGGAAGGAGATCCGTCAAAGTCAAACTTTCTTTGACTTTGTTTATTCGCGAGAATCAATCGGTTTGGAGCGACGCTTCGTTATTTGCTTTTGTGTGAAAGAAAATGGATTGTTTTTCGAGGAACGTGGTGACAGTTTTATGAATTGATTCTGTCCACTATTTCGATAATATGATGATTAATGACTTTCTACTTTGGTTTAGTTCTAATTAAGAAGGAATGCTTTTTAAAAATTAAGAAGGTATATATTTTTTGGGTTCCATATCTTTAACAGTAGCTTTTTCAAGTGAGGTGAGGGTTGATCACAAATATCTATGCAAATAAGACTGAAAACACAATTTTTTTGCATTAACAAATGTTTTTGTAAATATAAGTTGATATAAGTAAGTTGATGAATTTTTTTGGATATTTATGTTTATAATGTCCAGAATATCATGGATTCTGTATAGATTCAGGAAATAATCAAGTACCTATGTTAAAAACTTCATCAAGACGAATGACCTTGATACAAAACTTGTTTCGGTACTTAGCTACCCCAACAATCGATTTTTACAATAACTTTTAAAAAGTAAATATTGTCTGCTCCCCTGAAATTAATCTTATCTTGAATCAATGTTAAAAATAAGAGATAATATTTGTGTTTGATTGTGAAGAAGAACTCACTGAGTAGCGTCGTTCGTTGACGTCTTCTTGACGACGTCGTCACACGGAGAGCGTCGCTTGGCGTCGTTGTGGAGGCGCCGGTCTCGAGGCGACGCCACCTTTGTCCAGGCGTCGCCGGGTTTCTGAACATGTGATCAGGAGATCAGGATGTAAAGTAAGCACAACAACTTATCTTCGAACGCTCTGTATACCAGCCATACAAGGAGAATTACTAAACTGAACATGATTATAGGACATGAACATGATTATAAGACATGACATGTACCAAGACATGTAAATAGACTTTGCAAAGTTTTAATCCTCAAATAAATCGATGGGTTTCCTACTGTAGGATATCAAATATTAAAATTAAAATTTATTTTTGGATGGAAGATAATTTGATTCTGTATTCATGTTTTGTTTACAATATTTCAGCATTACAAACAATTTCTCATCTCGTAACCGTAAAATATGAATAAAAACTGTAACTTGTAATAATTCGTTCAACGTCCCAAATATTTCACTTCCAGTCTCTTCCAAAAGACAACAGAATTCAAAACCACGCGAACAAAATGATAAATCTGCACCTCTTCACAAACCACCTTCAACATGGTAATGTTTTTAGAGAATTACAAAGTCAAATTTGCATAAAGCTAAATTCTGATTTTGAAGTGGTTGATTTTCAGGGCCCACACGTGTTTAATATAACAAGGTCCTAATCAATAAAATCTGGTTGTAATTAGTAGGAAGGGGTGTTCAGCCGGGAGGGTGAGATGTGGGGGAAGGGGGTAGTTAGTTGAAAGTTAGTTAAGGCCTCTTGCGTCGATCGATGAAGTGGGGGGTGATGGTCACTTTGACTTGCCCCCCCCCCCCCCCCCCTCTACCCACCCACCAGTGAAGGAAGGACAGGTTGCAGGACGACGATGTACCCAGCCTCCAGCTAAGTCTGATAGCAATTAAATCTTAGAGCTTTGTGAATTGATATTATAGTTTATAAAGGGCTTTAGGACCTCAGAGTAGAAGGGTGGAAGTCTATTTTCTTGATTTTGCGTTGCGCAGTTTTGGAATGATCTCAATTTGCCATTTTGACTGATATCAACAGATACAGTAAGCATATTGAAGTATTCTCATAAGAATGAATCATGTCACCATTACAAATATGATTGGATGAAGGCAGAATTATCTATGGTTTATGAGCTACCTCAAGAATAATTGAAATGGACTTCCGCCCTTCTACATCTAAGGTATCGAATAGGTACAGTCGTACAGTATAGGAACCTATAGAGCGGAGTAGGTAATTTAAGAAATTCATATAAGAATTGATGTTGTGATTGTACGAATGCAAATGTCATGTTTTTTGGAATGTAATCTAAGTTTAAAATAATTACTTCCGACATGCCCTACATTGTCTTGATATAACAATAAGTTTAAAAAACAGCTGTCATGTTTTCTGTGGAAAATTGCTCTGTAGGCAATTACATAGTAATTTGTACTTTAGAAATAGACTACAAAGTATTTCGTTGACGTTCGAAGTAAATAAAAAAGATCAAAATTAACACTAAAAATAATTTGAGCTTATAAATCATTTCATTCTATTTAGTTAAAAAAAAAACTCCACAACTACCGAAATCTTCACTTTTCCAATGACGTATATTGGATCTCTTCACATGTAAAAGAGTTTAATTTTAAGTTTAACTTGAATATACTAAAATTCAAATATATAAAATAATACTCTCTATCAAAAATCCATTCCAAACACACTCAATATTCAGTCAAAATCAACAAACAAAATTCCATGACATCTATTTCAATTTCTCAAATCGAAAGACAAACAAACGAACACCATTCCATCATCTTAAACCCCCAGCGCCTCCCTGCGGGGACAATACGCAACCTCATGATGAAACTCTGTCCTTGCATTTCAATATCCCAGCGCTCAAATTGCCCCCCGGCGCCCCGGGACACGGGGGTTGGGAGGGGGGTGGGATGCCGCCATGCGTGAGGAATCGGGCAAGATGAAGTCTACTATATTAGATTATGCGTGTGTCCAGCAGGGGGTGGGTGGGTGGGGGGGTTTGGTCCAACACCCCTCGCCTCCTAGAAGCGATCAATAAACTACCCCTTTACTTACGCGGCAAAGGTTGCATGGAAATTGTCTCTCATAGAGTTCAAATGAAAGGACACTTGTGTTCACGTGTCTTACAAACATTTCAAGGATCATTCATTTACTGGAATGCGAGCTTTAGTAATTATATTAGATTTCATACGTATCAAGAAATATCTTTCAATATTATCTGTATAAGTTATGAGAATGCACACAACAAAGCGGCATTTCTTGGGAAATATAGGTAGGTATGATTTTTCGTCTTTTAAATTGTCAAAAGCATTTTAAAATCAAGTTAACCCTTGGTTGAGCTTTTTTGTTTTATGAAGACTTGCATCAACTTAAAAGCTGTATAAAGTATAAATATCTTTAAATTTAACCATGTGCCATACCCCTTCTCTCGTTTAGAAATAATATTATAGTAGAACTTAATTTTTCGGCTTTACCTCAAAATGGGTAAATTTTAAATTTAATTACAGTTTTGAACAAGTTTTTTAGGAAAAAGTGCTGAAGTGAAAAATGAACGTAGTACCTATACCTACATTATTGAATTAAATTTCATATTTAAAAAATGTAATATTTCCAAACTTTGTGCACAATTTGAACTCATACAATGCTGTACCTACTCTTGAAAAATTCGTCATATCAAAAGATTCGAAATCTTCGTTCTTTTCAGATAATTTTGGCGGCTTGTGAATCCATGAACCTGCTTGATGATTGCGTGAAGTGCGATGTTCTGGATTGTATAAGTTCTCTCTTGGTCTCTCGACGGCGTGTAATGGATCTCGCCGTAAAGCTCATCCCTTAGGGACTTAGCACGTACTTTTCACGTGTACTCGTACTTTATAGCGTGGCTAATGGCTCGTCGGTGGAGCCCAGGGGTTCTTGTCAATACGCAGATTTAAAAATCACACCTCGGGCATTAGTAATTTGAAAACACGGAGAAATTAAATAATTATACAATTTTAGTAAAATGTTATTATTTCGTGTGTTAAAATTACCTACCTACCTACAATCCAACTAAATCTTCTGCAGCTTACTTTCCTGAGAGACAAACCTCTTATAAACAGCATTTTTATTTGATGATTTGTAAAATTTTTGTTGATAAACGACATTTTAATTTTTTTTTGAAATTATCAGAAAATTTCAGCAAAATTGTTCAGGGGCTCTATTCTCTAAAACTTCCCGATTCTGCTGGAATCCGATTCATGACCATATGGATTAGCATTACATCGAATCGGACCCCAGCCTATTCGGGAACAAAAGAAAACTTTGAAAAAAAAATTATTACCCTAATTCTGAATATTGCTCTAATTCTGTATTTTTAAAATTTGTTATGATTTTGCATCGCTGATCAATCTCTCGACAGAGTTGTTGAAGTCGAACCAACCTGCTTGCACGTGAATCCGTGCTTCTGGTGCAGCGTGCGCATCCCGGGGTCGTCGTCGACACAGCGGCGGCAGAGGGTGACGTGCGGACACTTCAGACAGCGGTACAGCGCGTCGAGGACGGGGGACTGACGACATGCAGTGCACGTTGTGCCTGTGTGTACGGCAGGCGAGGAAGGCGCTAGAACATGGGACAGAGGGTCAGAGAGCGTCCACGGCGTCATGCAGTGCACGATGTGCCTGTGTGTATGGCCGGCGAGGAAGGCGCTATAACATGGGGGGACAGAGGGTCAGAGAACGTCGAGGACGGCATGCAGTGCACGAGGGACGACGACAAAGGCGCTGAAACATGGGACAGAGGGTCAGAGAACATCCACGGCGACATGCAGTGCACGATGTGCCTGTGTGTATGGCCGGTGAGGAAGGCGCTAAAACATGGGACAGAGGGTCATGTATCGTCGAAGACTGTAAGCAGTGCACGAGGGCCGGTGAAGAAGGCGATAGAATATGTGACAGAGGGTCAGGCCTCATCGAGGACGGCATGCTGTGCAGAGGGACGGCGACGAAGCAGCTATGGGACAGAGGGTCAGAGAACGTCTACGGCGACATGCAGTGCACGATGTGCCTGTGTGTATGGCCGGCTAGGAAGGCGATAAGACATGAGTCAGAGGGTCAGGCCTCGTCGAGGACGGCGGCAATCAGTGCAGAGGGACGGCGACGAAGGGGGTAAAACATGGGACAGAGGGTCATGTATCGTCGAGGACGGCATGCAGTGCACGAGGACCGGTGAGGAAGGCGCTAAAACTTGGGACAGAGGGTCAGCCATAGTTTGGACGACGGAGGTTGATGGCTATTCTGTACCTTTGTCCACTTGAGAGCCGCGTCTCGGGATCGTCGCCCTGGACGTCGGTGCGTGACGCGCCGCCTCCTTCAACGACGTCCACGAGGAGAAGTCGCCGCGACAGAGCGGACACGACAACATCGTCAGACCCTCCAGCGCCGTCGGGACGCCCTCCAGCTGGTGCTTGGCGACCTTGAGCATGCAGCTGATGTGGACGGCGTTGCCGCAGCCGTGGTAGCAGTGGGTTACTGTTAAGAGGGTGGTGTCAAATCAAATGTCAACGTGTTTATGTACAGACACTCTCGGCAACCATGTCTTTCTGTTCCCTAACAACTTTTATGAGTTCGCAACGTGTTAGTAAAGGCGCAGGAAAGGGCGTGGGAAACATGGAATTTGCCCCGTGTCTAATTAAATTCGGAGGGGTTTAAATTTTAAAACCAGACATAATAATTAGTGACACACCTGCTTTTCGTTCACGTCATTATCTTTCTGTGAGTTGTCATATATTGCGATTTCTTTATTTTTAAAAGTTGTGGATTTTTTTCATCTGCTTATTTGACTTTTTTTATTATTATTATTGTATGCATGTGTTTTATGTTTAGAAATCTGTGTCTGCTTTTTCTTCTTCAAATTCTCATCCCTATATCAACAAAATAATAATAATAATAAAAAAAAAACATTACAGTAGGTAAAACAGTTTCATATTCAGACCCTTAGATGGATTAAGTTTATTTCAGTTCTTTTTCTTTGTTTATTAATATTTTAATATTTGTGTTTTGTTACTTCTTTATAGTCATAGTTAAAATAGAGTTTATATGTTTTTAATATCCGACTTGTGGAATCTTTCTTTGTATCCATTGGCGATAAAAGTAAAATAAAAATGACATGAAAATGTCTCCAGCCAACCCCTAACCACCTGGTTTCATCGCCTCCAGCAGCTCCTCCAGACATATCGGACACGTGTCCGAGTCGCACACGACACGACGCGACACACTCGGCAGCTCCTCATTGGTCGACACTGGCGTCTCCTTCTTTCTGATTGGCTTGTGCAGTTGCTGCGAGTCGCCGGAGAGCAGGCCATTCAGTTCGCTAGGCACAAGTCCGAGCTGGGAGAGAGGAAACAAAACAAGAAGAAATGGAACATTCCTTTTTTCTTCTCATCATTCCAAGAATATATAGTGATTAGAAAATTGCATTTATTTATCCTGAAGTGTAAATTTATGTATGATTATGAATATTTTCACACTAGAGGCTTTGAATATTAAAGACCCATAAAAAACACTCCGTGTAAAAATACCAGCCAAGTCTCTTCAACTTAAAAAAAAAATGAAATCTAAAAATTCTGCACTGAAAAGTAGTGATATCAAAAAATTAGCCAAGTCAAAACTTTATTTGAAAATCAAAAAATACTTGGCGCATCGTGTACATAAATAGCTTGGAAGTATAAGCCAATTATAAATTTTACATGAAATATACATATATATAGTATACCTATAATGCCCTAAAAAAAACGATGCGCCAAGTATTTTTTGATTTTCAAATAAAGTTTTGACTTGGCTAATTTTTTGATATCACTACTTTTCAGTGCAGAATTTTTAGATTTAATTTTTTTTTAAGTTGAAGAGACTTGGCTGGTATTTTTACACGGAGTGTTTTTTATGGGGATATCACTAGTTTTTTTAGTTTATTTACACAACTTTTAACACATATCGGAGCAACAATGACTAATTCCTTTAAAAAAATAGGCCATTTCCGAATTGGTTACTACGAAAAAATGTGTTTGGGGCTAAATATAAGCTTGTTTTGATATTCCATGAAGAATTGCGAAAGCATTGTTCCAATAGGTCCAGCCGTTTTCGAGATATGGCATCACTTCCGGTTTTCATAATGGCGGCTGAAATTACAGCCACCTAGAATTTATTTCTATAAATGTTATGTATCATTATAAGCCTTCTGAATTTGTAGTTATTGTAGTAAGAGGTGATTCAAGTCTGATTCTTCATTTTTATGACGTCATTTCCGGTTTCGGTAATAGTAAATGTATATTTTGACTATTGATATTCCATAAAGATGACCGTCTGAATCATTTGGCGATAGTTTTATTCCGATCGGTGTAGTCGTTTTCGAGATATTACGTCACTTCCGGTTTCAAAATGGCGCCTTCCGGTTGGTTTTATAAAAAGGCACCTCGGACGCCAAAAGTGCACATGTGGTAAAAATTTCAAGTCGATCGGTTAAGCCGTTTAGGCTGTGGCGGTGATTGCGGTGTTTCGTGATATCATCAGATGAAGATAGGTTTTAAAAGGGGTGTAATTTCACTGTTTTCACGGCCCTCTAGCCCACAAATGGCATTACCTATTGTTCCCAAATTTAGTATATGTTGTCAGGTGGGCCATAGCTCGAAATTAAGTTATTTCGCAACAATGTGAGATTTCCCAATTTTGAGATCCAGTAGGCCGAAAATGCCATGTTGTTGCTTACAGTAAAAGTGTTTGGTCTGCTCCTCAGTTTATTAGGCATTTACGGTATGTTGAGTGAGTGTGAGTGTATAGTACGACTTGGCTGGGTGGAGCGACCGCTCCACTAGATATCACTGAACTAGTAATCACTTATCATCACTGAACTTTCGTGTTTTGGCTCTGATTTTCCTTATTTTCCATGTTGCTGGTGCGATAGGTCACGTTTCCCTGATCTCTCTGAGATTTTGCATGCATGTCAAGCTTGTCTGCAGGTTTGCACTTTTTACGTTAGTTATCGAAAATTCTTTGAATGGTTGAAAGGGAAGAATATATACCTATCTTCTGAATCTGATTTGGTAAAACATAAGTAGAGATTTTGCAATGTCATCAAGACCAATAGTTTATCAAATTTAACAAATTTTCCGCCAAATTGGTCAATAATTTAAAGAATTACAGTAATTTTAATCTCGTTTTTAAATGTTTGACAAATTTAGTATCGAAAAAGTAATACGCTCCGCAACTTGAACAAAATTATAATTTTCAGCGAATTCCTAAGGTCTATAAAATCGCACCACAAATACTCGATAATCAAAGGGCTACACAACCGGTATCCTATTATCCTAATACATTTTTGATATGACTTGTGACGTAATACTCATGTATATTTTGGGGGTAAACCAAAATCATGGTAAACCAAAATCTATGCCGTCAAGTCTATGGAACTCAGCCCTCTCATGTTGCAAACTACACTTTATAGCATCTGCATCTTTATTTGCCAGTAAAACATGAAACCAAGCTAAGGGAGTGTTTCGCAAAGGGCTGTCCTCTTTAATACGCTACAACAGAGAAGGGCGAATTAAAGGTTCCACAGAGAGAGAGCGAGAGGGCATGAGGGATAGGTATCTTTATCCGCCAGCTTTCTGCAGGGTCGCCCGAGAAAGCGCTTCAAGATTTTAAAGAAAATATTAAAGGGGAAAAGTGTTTTACGAAATACGTGTGTGTATAGAACACTTTAAATTATTAATTATTTTAGAACGACATTCCCATTGTCATGGTTTAAATAATTATGCACTTTATAACAACCAAAAGGCATCCTCATTACGGATTACTTTAATTTTAAAATGTTCCAAACCGAAGCTATCGACCAAGGACCAAGGAACAGGTTGGCTGAGTGTTTTTTCATGGTATTCCCTCAGTCGACAGGCAAATGCTGGGAAGGTACCCTACTAATAGGCCACGACCGCCTCCTTCCCACTTTCCATCCTTATACCTCCTCTTCCCAGTCATCATCATAATCCTTCATCCGTCGCCATTAGCCTCGCTGCAGAACAGTGCGACGTTAAGCCCCAGACCAAAAAAGAAGGTCCTAGGAAGAAAACCACGCTTGGCCAAGGTTTATAGAAGTGGTCACCAATAGTTGGCGCCACCGTCGCGTTTGGGGTTTACATAACCACAAATATATTTCTTGCGTAACGGTCTACGATATGTTGGTAAATTTCGTCACACGGAATTTGCTGTAGAAACTGTAAAATTCCGTTGCCTTATTTTCACTTTTATTCCCTTTTATTAGCTAATTTCTAAACACTATAAGTGCATCTTCTTACGCCGTTCCAAAAAAATACTCCCCCACTCAACGCGTTTTAGTTTTGACACCTTGAAACGCGTTAGTGGCGCCGATCTAGCGGGAGAAAGTTTGGCCGCTACGAGAGTAAGGCAATGTAATCTACATAAAAATGCTCCAGCTTTGTCAAAAGAGCACTTAGAAGCAAGAAGCTCAGTCACCTCAACCTTAGAGGAATAATCTGGGCACCACTTATTCCTCTAAGCCTCAACTAAGGATAGTTAATAAGTACCTGATACGACAGAGGATCTTCTGGCTGTAGTTTGAGTTTTCTTATCAGAGTCCAACAGATGTGGAGGCAGATATCTCTATGTGCTATGAAGTAGCGACAAGTGCATGTGTGTGGATCTCCCAGATGCACCTAGAGAACAAGTCACACTATTAGCCCAACCACAGATGTAATCTCATAGTACTAACTCAGGATCAAATGTTGCAACTTGGAGCACCAATAGATATTCGTTCCAATCGGCTGGGTATTGGACCAATATTTAATTTAAAAAATGTATGAGAAAAATGTAATGTACACCCAACAAATCATAAAACGGTATTTCAAAGCTCAACTTGACGAGTTAGCACTTCAAAATGCCATCACATTTTTTTCAGCCAATCCAATTCTTTCAAATAACGTTTTATCATTTGTTGAGTGTACATGTACCTCGACATGGACCAAAAATGTACCAATGCTTGTAATATTTGTATTAAACCATTTGCGTACTTGGACGAGTACAACTCGTCAAAATGCTGTCATTGATGCACACTGTTTTGGCTAAATTTTTTACTTTAGAAACGGGTATTGACAGCGCTACTGTGTCGCTCTCTAGTGATAGAAGTGTGGTACTAACCCGGACGGGCGTT
This sequence comes from Leuctra nigra, assembly GCA_934045905.1. Lineage (NCBI taxonomy): Eukaryota > Metazoa > Arthropoda > Insecta > Plecoptera > Leuctridae > Leuctra > Leuctra nigra. Next base: position 18,057,290 of record OW203766.1, on the reverse strand, counting down.
CGTCTCGCCTCCTCTCTTATTACGTAGCTCGTGGGTCCCGGCTGATGCAACAGGAAGAGCAGGTTGCTGCTGCCGCGCGACGACGCCTCCACCTGGAGACGCTCCACGGCGTCGGGACGTCGGTGACGCCATCCAGACGCGCGGCTCATCGCCTTCTGGAGCCACCCGTGAGAGGAACTAATCGATCTGAAATCTGAAATTTTGTACACATTCTAAGCCTCTAAGGCCATATCAGAGGTCAAGTGCATAGTTTTTTTTAAGCAAAACTTCAGATTGGTTGAAAAGTGATCGTTGAAAATTTGCAAATTGAATACGACGACAACTTTAATCCTTGCAAATGTGGGGGTTTGTTGCAGAGAAAAGCATAGTTAATTAATATTGATTGATAGAACCGTTGCCGTTGATTAATGATGCCTGGTTTTTAGGACATTTTATAGTTCGAGTTGTAGGTAAGTACTTGACGCTCGCTTATCAAAGCGTTAGATATAGCGTTTTCTAAACAATGGCACGTATATGTCACTGGCAGAAACATGAAACATGAAAATGAATGATGATTTATTATTAAATGAATCCAATTAAATTAACGTCATAATTATTATCAATGTTTTATCTCATATTATAGCATTTTATAGATTTTACAAAATTTTAGTTTCTATAGCATTCGTCATATTGCGAGATTCTGTGCTTCATTTTGTCCTTCAATCAACGAAATTCCAAGTCTAAAGTTTACAACAGTTTGGATGTCAGTCTTTGTTCTCCAGCGATTTACATGTGCGGTTCTGTTTGCCAAATTTATGATTCTGACCTAGAATCATTATATTCTCTCCAATTATAGTCTGAATAATTTATACTAACAAATATATATCTTCGTTGATTGCCCTTTGAAAACTTAATTCATTCTTGAAACTCATAGAGAATCGGTAGGCGTCGTGCGATATTCCAATTTCCAATCACTGGACTTTGTCGTGATTGAAAGGGAATTGACAACATCAGCGAAGAAGTTTTCGAGCGTGCGAATAGCCTCAGGAAATGTCCTACTGATGAGCCATTGTCCACGAACCAATGGCTAGATACACGAAGCCTCAGGCGCACCGTGAAAATTGACCCAAGGTCGTACTAGAAGAATCCACTCTTCTTTTTATACAGTTGATATAGAATTAAACTGTGATATTTCTTTTTATATTATTATTATCTTTCTTTGCGCGTGATTCGCTAGCACCACAGGAATGTCGGACTCGCAAATGCCCTTGAGGCCATTTTTGATGATTATATTGACGATTTCGGAGTATTTTGTGTGATGATGAATTTGATTAGTAGGTATTCATATCACTGAACATTTGTGGCTGTGACGTTGAATTGTGTCAGTGGCCGGGTTAGTATTATTGACCCCAACCCATGAAAATGTTTTAAATAAATCGAATGTATTTTCATGTAGGTAAAAAAAAGTCGCAGGTAGAATGTTATACCTGTCGTATTTATGGACAAAAAAACAATCGGCACAGATTCTAAATTTAGAATCTTTTGGCGTATCCCAATTAAAGAATTTAAAATAATTGGTATTTTCTTTAATAATCCATAAATATTCATTCAGAGAACGCTGACTCTAAAAATTAAATAAATTACTAAATTATACGTTGTAAATTCTTGTTCTTTCGATGATTTCGGTTCTCTTTCGCGTAGTAAGAAAACACACCACAAAATTTTAAACTGTATTGGAAATCGGAATAATAATATGCCCTGAAAGTTTAATTAAAAATGTACACTAGTATTAAACACTTCTACTTTTATTTCATTTATTATGATTACCTATGTATTATTTAATTTTTCATATATTATAGATTATGTAAGTCTTAAGTCGGGTGATTGCGGTAAATATACTAAAACTAAAAGTCTAATAACTTTTAAAACTTAAATTTCAAACTGTAAACATTCTAAAAAAAAATCTCTGAAAATTGCTGGCCATTAGCTCATTTTTCAAATAAGTAAGAAATAGGAAAATACAAGATTTAACACTTTCCTATTTTACATATTTCTCAACTTCAGATGTTAACAGTATTTCTTTCATTGTTTGTTGAAACCGTATTTTTAAAAAATCTGAATAATCAATGAAGTGATTGCGGTAGGTCAAATCAAATGACATTTTAAACTCTTCTCCTCGAAAGCTTTCGGAAATGAAATTTTATCCGAAATGTTTGAAACCTTTTCCCCGAGTGTCTGGAAGCTTAGACTTGTGCGGTGCGATAGAAACTGTCTTATCTTCTTCAAAATACAATCGATGAAAATCTTTCTTCTCTCTCTCTCGCTTTCACTTCGACTTTATATCTTCATAAAGTTTGTGAGTTCGAAACGTTTCCCTATTCAGTTGTTAAATTGGGAGTCGGCAGCGGGATCCTCAAGTCCCTCAGCGAAGTATTACGCGACTAGGAAAAACAGCATGATTTTACTTGATTTATAGATTAGGTGAACCAACAATCTTACACAATTCGCGAGTCGGAAAATTTCACCAAATGATCACTATAAGTATTTGTAATTTTTTTTTAATCTAAAAAGAATTTCGATATATTATATTTTACCAAGTTGATGAAATGTAATACACAAGTGCCGTGTCTATTCTGGTTAAAAAGTTCACTTTGCGAATTGCAACCAAAAGCATGTTTTTGGTTTGCCGAATAGTTTGGTTTGCAGCGTCAATGGACGAGTGCTTGGGGGAGGGCAACTAGATTGAATTTTCCAAACCCAAAATCGTAAAACACGGCCGTAAAAAGCAAAGGAACCAATTCCTTCTTTCCCGTGTGTTTTTTCTACTAAAAAAAAACTCATCTCAACTTTGTGTGTTTTCATCATATAGGTTGTTCGAACAGACTCGACTGTAGCTGGCTTTTCTATTTGTAATAAAACTATTAACTTGTATAATTTAACTGCTTCACTGAATATTATAATCATCATCACGTGCTGATAAATATTATTCAAATTATTCGATTCTTGGAATCGATGGAGCGGAAAGCGCGACGCTGATTGGTCGATTCAAAAACGTTCTAAACACCGTCTACACCTACTGATAGGATGCTAGTGCCATCTAACGGAATATTTTATTCATCCGACCAATATTTTGATATCTAATCTGGATTCTGGAAGGCAAATCCCCCCCCCCCCCCCCACCCTCAGCAAGGTTGGGAAACAGATGAACAAAATATAAATATGCAATCAGTTTTTCTAACAATTCTATGTCTTTACCTACATATTTGAATAATTATGTACGAAGTTAAATTTTCAGATCATGATATTATTGCAAATTTACAATAATGCTTTACTTTTTACTGTACATATATAACTAATAATTACCTATTACTATAAGGTACTTACCAACTGCAAAAACACAGTACGGCTGCAGTGTTTGCGATTTTGAGGGTGATTGTTGTTTTAGATGGCGTCCTTAGCAACCAAACAAATTGTTAAAAATGCAAATATTCAAAAAATAAAATAATGTTACAAAATACTTTATCTATGAATGATACTGTAATATAATGCCAAGTACATTGAATTGTAGTTCAGTTACGTGTTTCCAATAAAATTTGGTTTACATGTTTGTTTTGTTTTGAAAAAATCTGCTGTCAAATTAAATACCACAAAATTCACCAGTTGTTTACAAACTATTGTATTCAGTAAATAATATAGCAAATAAATACATTCAATTACAAATCAAGGAATACATTTCATTATCTTTCTATTTCTTATTTCAATCTGGTGATTGTGAGGATAGTGTTTTTCTTGGATAGAGAGCTTGGTGCCATCTATAGTGAAGTTTATGTACCAGCCGAAGACTGTGCGAAGGAAACGGAAATACAAACAAAACAAAAACGATGGAAAAGAAATGTGGGACGTACGAGTTCGACTCGACAAGTGGAAGCAATTATCTTGTTGCATCAGCACATCACTTTCAGCTGCGTACACATATTAATTGATCTTACAACTCAATAAAAAGGTAAATCACGTCTTCAACTTACTTCACTTACTCGTGTAGAATTCATTCAAAGCAACACGTGCAGACTTTTGCTTGAAACGTCACTTCTAACCTAGACTTTGACATATCGATTTCTAATTTTTTTATTTAACACTTTGACAAATTTCGTTTCATTTCTGAATTAAGTCAAGTGAAATAGTTTTATATTTGGTAAGGGTTTAAACTAATTAACATAAATATTTAGTTACTTTATTTATAATCTCATTGGATGTATAGAGAATCTTTCATAGTAACAGGTGGTTCCATGAGGGTGTGGAATATTCCAGACCAATTCATTTTAAACGTTGTACCTAACGTATTGTGTGTATTTTATAGATAACAATGTGTGGAATCTGGGCTCTGTTTGGTCTGAATCCTCATGCCTCAGTGCACAGCAATGCTTCCTTCACCAAAATCTGGCACCGGGGACCTGACGCTTGGCGCATCGAGTATGATCAGAAAATGGAGGTAGGTAACAATGAAATGCAGCTCTTGTAACTAATGTCTCTGTAACCCCACAAACTATTATTTATTATGTTTAATACCCATGTAGGTACCTAAACGTGTTACATCATTTTCAGAACTGTTGTCTGGGCTTCCACCGACTAAAAATAGTGGACGGTCTCTTCGGAATGCAGCCTATGAAATTGCATCAATTCCCTCATCTTACGTTGATCTGCAATGGAGAGCTGTACAACTGCAAGAGGGTTGGTGATGTTGCAGCTTCTTTATTAGTGTTTGTTTAATTACCCATAAAATAAGTAGGTAGGTAACCTAACTAGGTACTAACTTATGTTTTCAAATGACTGCATAACATAAAAAATGTTATGATAACATGATAACTTGATAACATTTTTTTGCGACTGTGGGTACGCTATTCTAGGTAATTATGACCTGAATTTAAGTACCTACTTGCGTTCAGAAGTTGGACACTTATGTTGCAATAAGAAGCATGTGTGTTCGTATTTAGTATTTTGGTTCAAAAACGCTATGAAAACCATAGGTAATGATTTAGTTGAAAAGTGTTGGCAATTTTTTTGAAAACGTAACAAACTACATGGCACTGTTAATCTCGTCATTAGGCCTACATCTTTTTGAAAACTCTGTAGACTAAATATTTTTATTTAATTTGAGTTACGCAAATGAAAAAACTAAGGAGAAAGTGACTTTCTAGAAAGTGCTGAAGGCTGTGAAATTTAACCAAGTTAATTACTACAAAAAGAACATATACCTAATTAAACTGTTCAGTAAAAATTTGTTACAAAATGGGTCATTTATCTCAGCTCCAAGATCAATTCGGCTTCAACTACGAGACCAACTGCGACGTGGAATGCATCCTCCATCTTTACGCGGCCGGCGGCATTCGCCACTGCACGCGCAACCTCGACGGCGTGTTTGCATTCCTGCTGGTGGACAGCGACAAGAGGCGCGTTTACTTTGCGCGTGATCCGTTCGGTGTTCGACCGCTGTTCCGACTGAGCGGGGACGACGGAGTTCTCTCGATATGCTCGGAGGCGAAGGGTGAGTGGGAAATATTTTTTATTTTGGAGGACTACCTAAGCTTGGATGGGATTGAAATATTTGTATTCGTATTTAATTCTCTTTCTGTGTGGACTGCTAGGTGCACTGTCTACAACATTATGGGCCACCCCAGGGTTATTTACAGATATTTATAAATAGATGCTACACGAATAGATACACATACCCTACACGGTACTCCAAACCAAAGGTGGCAAATTTATAGGTTGGTACACTTCTGGACACTGAAATTGGCCCGCGGTCAATTTATTTATTTATTTAAAGTAATTTTTCGGCCCTAAACTCACACTAGCCATCCGTTCTTTGTGCCAAAAAATTACATTAAAATAAATGTTAAATACTAGCCGTAGTGCCACTTGAACATTGACTGCCGCGGGCCAATTTCAGTGTCCAGGAGTGTACATCATACATTCTAGTTAAAAAGATACAGCTTAGCTTTCAACGACATAGGCTCTGACGTATGTAGGCTAAGTTGGGATGTGAGCCGGAAATATTTCCGGAAATTCCGAACTTTATTTTTCCAATTTTCTGAAAAAAAATCTATGTTGCATAGTTATTTAATTTCAGTTTACAAATTCAAATATCCTACACAATATGACATGTGAGGTGATCAAATACCCGGAATCAATGTTTTCAAACATTCTGTATACCCTGTGTGAGGTTTGTATCATCTCATTGCTTTAATCGGGTTTTCTCATTCAAAAATAATGCCAAACTAAACTACTGAATTGTATTGGTACATTTTGAAGAAAAATTTATGTTTACACTTTTTACACTGCTTCTCGCATACAAATTGTTAAAATTGTTTAGTCGAATTGACAAAGTGCTGCAGTTACTGCATTGGGAAATATTTCCAGAAAATTCCGGAAGTTTTCCGAATTTTGTTTTTCCGGAAATTTTACATTCCTAATGCAAGGTAATACGGAGAAGACATAGTACCTACAATCATGCAATCACTAAGCTCATCAAGTGTAAAAAAGGTGACATGTAACAATAAATATGATACTACATAGAGGAATTGAAAAGTTAATCTAATTGAACATGAAAATGAAGTGAACATGAATCTAGGTGTACCTGCTTCTAGTATGCTTGTAGTAATTTATCTCACTCGTTTTCTTTAAATTTCTCAATGAATGCCGCTGTCTTCTCGGAGAGTAACACCATATATTCAACGTAAATTTTGATCAGCATTGTTTGAAGGTAGTATCCAACTTTAAAAACCTGTGAAGCACACACTGGTATTAGAAACACACACTGGTATTAGAAACACACACTGGTATTAGAAACACACACTGGTATTATTAGAAACATGTTAAGTTCCGTTGAGGGTAAATCAGTGGAAGATGTAGGTATTGTTTACAGTTTGTTCAAATCTTCTTTACAATGACTATGGTGGCGAAGATTGGCAACAAAATGATGTACTACGTATGCTAGCACCAACACAACAAAATGAAAATCAGCTAGAACTTAGATGGCACATTCAAGTTAGCGGATTCATTTTGGAAAGTTTAGGTTAGCAAAAGTGTGAGTTCAGGTGGAAGGTCTGGATGGTGCTGCTTAGTTGCACCCTAGCGGCGTTGTAAGAGTAAATTGAACAGCCTGTATTATTGCATCTATTTGTAATGTGCGGGATGAATGAGATTGAATGAATGCTCACCGCTCGGCAAGTCTTGCGTGACAGCGGAATGCCGGCCGCTCTAAGCACGACGGATCTCTCGCTGCGTGACATTATGATGCGAAGCGAGCGTTTAAATCCCTCAGATGCATTCAACCAATCACAAGTGTAGGCTGCCGTGTGGATCTTGCCACTCTGTTAAATAATGCACACACCTTATTTCTACATTGACTATTTGTACCTAATTAATTGGAATTTGTGTTTATAAAACACAATGTCTTGAGAGGCATTTGACATTTGGCATTTGCATTTTTTCTTTGCTCTGTTAGCACTGTTTTATCAAATTTAAATTTATTTTTTCCCTGAAGATGATCAGTGTAATATGATCGAAACGTTGGAGAACTAAATGATTTTACACGGATATTACCCAAAAGTAGTACTTTGTTATGAATCACGTCCGTGAAAACAATAGAATTAATATTATAAATCTAGTGCATATAGAATTTATACCTTTGAATTCAAACTACTATCTAGATTACGAAAGGTACTTTCTTGTTAATGAAAAACGAATTTAACAGTGTAGTCGTTGTTTTGTGAGTCAATTTTCAGCCATGCTTGAGCAATGTTTTAGACATAAAAATTCAAAGATCATTTGACTAACCTCTTCGATGAGCTCGTCTGCGCTCCAACAATAGAGGACAAATTGACCGTTGATGGAAGTGAGACAAATTGCAGTAACAATCACCATGAGATCAATAGACTCGGTCTGAAACATAAGCTGTGGTTTGAATCCATCCGTTCTTCAACCAAGTAAGATCGAGAAGCGTTAACTTACCACCGTGGTGATGTAGAGCGTCATCAGACCACCGCAAATTATGTTGACTATCATTTGATGAGCGAATATAGCGTTGAAGATTACGTTTACCCGGTTGGAATGTCTGAAGATCAGATGGATTTAATTACTAATTAGTAATTAGCATTGACGAAGCAAATTTAGAAATCGGAATAAATTACAGTTAGATTGTTTCTTGTGGCTTAAAGGTTCTTAATTTTATTACAATTTAAATTGTTAATGAAACTTAAGAGGCAAACGGAAGCGAACGGAAATCGCACGGTTCGTCATAGCGTTTTTGAAATTGTGTCTTCCCACTCAATAATTTTAAAAAATCAGATAGTAATGACCCATAACAGCCTAATAGACTAAATAATGCCGCAAACTGGAGTTCATTATGACCTCAGGTGCGACCTCAAAGTGTTAAATACGATATTTTTAATAAAATAATCGAAAATAATCGTATTTAACACTTTGAGGTCGTACCAGAGGTCATAATGAACTCCAGTGTGAGGTATTATTTAGTCTATTAGGCTGTAATGGGTCGTTACTATCTGATTTTTTAAAATTATTGAGTGGGAAGACACAATTTCAAAAAACGCTATGACGAACCGTGCGATTCCCGTTCGCTTCCGTTTGCCTCTTAAGACATTAATCAGCCAAGAATTTAGAGGTGAGAAACAAAAATCAATTAGAGAGTAGGTAGGGTGAAGACTGGCGTGTGAAAAAGTTAATAAATGAGTGGCATGGCATAGAACTTCTAAAGAGTTTGTAGTAGGAACAGTTCAAGTATGACAATAGTGAACGGCAGAGTAGGTAAAGAAGTGCATACTTCAACAATATCTGATGACGTTGAATGCATTGTTTCAACTGTTTCTCCATCTCGTGTTGCACACTGTCCCGATACTTCTCTTCTCCATCGCAATCTTCTTTCTCTTTGTTATGTAGTTTTGCCTTAGACAGAGTTGGAACTATGTTTACAGTTGCATGGTTTCGATGAAAATGCTGCGTTCTTCCCTTCAAGGTGGTCCGAGTGTTGGTGGAATGTTCCAGTTGACGAGTTTGAAATTGAGATGTGTTTTTAATACTCGGACGTATATTGATTTTTTTTGATGCAGTGTCGTATATGCTCTCCAAATCATTACTGCAAAGAATGCAACAATTATTATGTAAATTATATTATCTATTCTCATTGGCTATACTGACATTAACATAACATTTAACATTTTAACTGGACATTTAGAAATATGAACTACTTGACAGAACCTAGGAAAACACCATTACCTATTTTCCTCGGGGTGAGAGTTTCGAAAAATTCAGTGCTTGATGAAACAAATGTGACAATGCAAAGCAAAATGAATGGTAGTTGAACACATGCTTACAAATAAGAATCATTGAAATGGACAACAAGCCTTCTGCCTCTCAGGTACAGATTTAAAACTTCCGACTCTTTCGCTCAACTTACCGTAACATTTTGAATTGGATCGTCAGATGCCACACGATGAATGCCACGGTGCTGTCGCACATGATAATGATGTAAAAATCCCACAGCGTAAGGGCGGTTATTACGACGACTGTGATCTCGAACATAGGGGAGTAGTCGATTGCATATGGGAACCACCGTCTGAAATGTTTACATTCAGTTTATCAATTTATGTAATGCAAAAGCAAGTTTGACATAATCTGCTGAGTTCATTCATTCTAATCTTTCCATCTGGGTTGTCAGAAATTACATGATGAATAATAATGTACTAATTTATGGATCATTATTGAATATCAAATTAGTTCAGATCACTTATTTTGTTGTGGTGGAAGAAAATAAACCTCCATTAGCATAATAAGGTTTGTAAACAAAATTAAATCATTTTGACAAAGTCAACACATTATCTTTTGAATGTTGGTAAATCAGACTTTCACACTCAAAAGTTTTAATTTTCATTCATAGTATTATAGGAAGGAATGTGGGGAGACCAAGAAAGAGGTGGAAGGACAGTTTGTAGATCTGGTTAAGAACAGGCACATGTGCCTTTTAAGAAGTAAGAAGAAGAAGAAGTATTATAAAAGTTAAATTCAGTGGACATTTCGGCAGGAAAACGATACCTTGTATTCATTTTTATAAACCAACAATGAGTACCATCTGATCTAATTAGGTAACTATTTGACGAATCAACACTTGGATAAAAGGAGTTAAATCCGTAGACTGCTTAACAATGTTACGATTTGTTGGCCAGATCGATATTAAGAGGCTCGGAAACTGTTTGAAAATCGCGGAACGGACAGAAAATGGTTGTACTGATGTAGCTGGGTTACTAATGGAAGTATCAACAATCGGAAAATGGGAGATTATTCATTAGGTTCGCGACTAAATAAGAGGATCAATTATATTCCACCAAACTTATTTGCTGGCGAGCAAATTAACAAACTCCCCAAACTTTTGGGTAGCGCTACATACTGGCTATATTGATTTATTACCCTCTTCACCGACCCCCGTCCAAGGTTCTGGTTATGAGATCAAATTACCTGTAAGGTATAGTCTTAGTTGCGATGCTATTTGGTGTCATCATTATAAACAGAATTGCATTACTGATCATCATCATGGAAGAGATGTATATGTGCAATTTCCGAAGTGTGTAAATAGTTTTATTAATGAGAGACTCGTTGAGTTCGCTTCTTTTAATCTGTGGACCGCCCATCGCTTCAAACTCGTTAATGGTACTCTGAATGGCGACACGGTGCCAGAACAAACTTCCGTACTTGCTGATAATCATCGAGTAAAATATGCAGAGGTTTCCAACTTCACACATTGACTTGATGTCGCCCCACGAGACGAGGACGCCGAGAATTCCGAAGAGTAGCGAGTAGCTGGCGCGGAAGAGCTCGATGTACGGAAAAACTTTCCGCCAGCGGCAAAGAAGGTCGTTAGGCTCCTCCTCAACTTGCCATAAGCCTGGGGAATTGCGGAAAGATTTTGAAAAGCTGTTGCATATTATTTATTTACATTTTATAATTATTTAACATGATTTCTGTACTTCAGAAGCAGAGGGGCCAAGTCCATTTTCTCGATTTTGCTTTGGCACACTTTTGGAATCATGTAATCAAGCTTTTATCAACTGCAAATTGAGTGAAGTAGGTAGACGAATACAGTTATATTGAAGTGTTATTTTACACAATGACTCATGTCACCATTACAAACATGATTGGATGAAGGCTGAATTACTGATTTTTTTAAGAGGCAAACGGAAGCGAACAAGAATCGCACGGTTCGTCGGAGCGTTTTTGAAATTTTGTCATCCCACTAAATAATTTAAAAAAAATCAGATAGTAATGACCCATTACAGCCTAATAGACTAAATAATGCCACACACTGGGGAACTTTATGACCTCTGGTGCGACCTCAAAGAGTTAAATATGATTATTTTATTAAAAATATTGTATTTAACACTTTGAGGTCGTACCAGAGGTCATAATGAACTCCAGTGAACGGCATTATTTAGTCCATTACGCTGTAAGGGGTCATTACTTTCTGATTTTTTTAAATTATTAAGTGGGAAGACAAAATTTCAAGAAAACGCTCTGACGAACCGTGCGATTCCCGTTCGCTTCCGTTTTCCTCTTAAAAATTCATTGAAACAGACTTTCGGGCTTCTAGTTGCGAGATGCAGATCTATATTTCACTTACCTAGATAAAACAATTGCTTGTTTAGAATGCCAAAACAAGGACCTCTGCCAACGTGTGCCCTGGTTTGTATGGTATACATTTCACTTTCTTGTTCTTGCTTTGTCTCTTTTGCGCGATCTAATGTATCCGAATCTACGTATGACATTGACTTTACGTGTCCGTAGTTATAATTCTTTAATACCTACCTATATTTCCTGTCACTACCAAACTTTTCTTGTGTGTATTGACAAAGTCAATGTTTGAGATAGCAATAATATAATACACAAGTACAGTATATTCGAAATTTGATACAGCTTAGTTTGGAAAAGTATTGAGTTTTGAATGAATTACTTGTGGTATTGATTCCTATTCAGGTCAAAAATCTTTAACACAAGATTTTGTAAGTCACCTTACCTACTATATTGATTGTGAAACCTATTCAAGCCAAAATACTGAAGACTGTGCAAATTAAATAAAGTTAAAATTGGAGCAGTTTTGCCTTAGCCTTTTAAGTCCTTAGTAGCCAAAGTAATTATGCTTCCTCCGTATATCTTCGTACTATATTGACTGACGAAAATAAAATCTTTCTGGAAAATTCATGTTTTGGTTTCTTCACTGTGTGTGTGGGACTAAATTAGTAATGTGATTCCTGAAATTGTACACTTTTGAAGTCAATACATAATTGATGCATTTGGACAGACATGCTAGCTCTACTAATGTGATTCCAAGTCAAGGTCAAGCAGGTCATGAAGTTTCCTCGTAGATGTTTACTTTATCCTTGCGATTGAACAAACTTTTCTCCACGGTACACCTCGATGAGTAACATACGCAGATTTTTACACACCTGCGGAATAATCAACCGTTAATTTTTGCATATACCTACAGATTTGAAAGATATGATGAAAGATTTTTGTGTGATAATTGATAAGTACCTAAGCAGTTTTTATATAGCGTTAGTTACGATTAGCCCTCAAGTGACGCAACAATATTCAAAAGGTCGGACAAGCGATGCTAAAAAATTAAAAATAGCCAATCAAGAAAGAAATTTGTGTCCGACTTTCCACTGCACACTTGAGTTGTCATTCTATTTATAGATTCGTAACAAACGCTATTGACTTTAGGCCATCTTAAGGCCAATACATATCACGTGACTCTATTTCTCTACATCCGATCAAAAGAAATAATTACCTATGAGTACATACCTTACATCGTTCATGTTGAGTAATCCAAGGTGATTTATGAAGGAAATTTACTGCATACTGGAGCTTATCAATATTTGCAGTCAATATTATTTAATTTTGCAGTGGTTTTATAATAAAAACAACACAAATATCGTGTATACGTACACGTGTGAAGACTGTCAAAACCAAGTGCTGTTCGTTTAAACATTACATTCATAATAGTGGATATAATTAATATCTCAACATTTCGTTGGAAAGATGAAGAAAGAGCGCATGTTTTGTTGGCAAAATTGTGTCAGGTTTGTGATGCATATGTGCCCTTTTATTAGATTAAAGTTTGCTGTTCTTGGCAACTCATAGGATTTCCTTAAACTTCAGGTCTTGATTTGAGAATATTTAGGTGCAAGGAAGTAAAATCATCTAATAAGTTATTTTCGCAGTTCTTTTCTGCGTAGATTTGTTCCAACAGATGTGTCCTAACTTATCTGATGAGTGAGAAGTATTTGCTAAACTGAACCCTTCCAAATGAAAATGTGTAGCTTTTTGGTTGAAAAGTCACGTGATATGCAGCCACCTTAAAGCCTAAATCTCCCATGGCCTTTAGCAGTAGTTTTATTATACCCTCAACATTTTTAATTCAAGAGAGGAAAACTTAGCTTTGTAGTTTATTGATCGATAAACGGAACATAGAGCTGAATGTTGATAAAGTGCACTATACAATTCAAATAGAACAATTTCAATAATTCATATGCTAATTGGATTTCAGAGTTTCACTCAAAACGGTATTTCATTGGCTAGAAATTTAATTTGCTCAATTTGAATTGTATGTATAGTTTGATATAGGCTTAAACACAGTTTTTTACAAACATATTTCGTTTTCCACAAACCGCATCAGGGTTGAACTGAAATGATGCCACCATACAAAACTCAATGCAAATTACAAACTGACTGCAGAACTAGTGTAGCTCAGTGCGGTCAGCCAAAAAGGCCAATACCTAGTATGTGAAAACAATAAAAAATTCTAAAACCAAAATTAAATAGCGTAAGTTTAGATTGAGCGAGCACAGCGAGCGTCGCCACAGAACTCTTAAGGCACTTTCTCTGTGTTTTTTTTTGCCTGCACTGCCCTGGTTAAACCGCACAACCAATCGATCTGAAATTTTGAACACATACTAACGTGATCTATGCGGTCTCTGGGATCGTTTTTGAAAGGGATCCTGTGATTGGTTAATTTTAAAAAAAAATATCTTTTGAATGGTTGGTTTGATCAAAATGCTGAGGTCCTAACATTTTCTTCAAAAAACTCACTTATAGTACAAGAGAGGAACTGTTTAGAGTCGGACAAATTGCAATTTCAAAAAACACAGGAAATATGGTTTTAAATTTTAACCAATGGGAGGATTTGGCTGAAACTTTGTAAGATTGGGGACAATGTTGGTCGTAATGACTTCTCAAAATTTGAAATTTCAGCCAGTTTCAGCCAAATCCTCCCATTGGTTAAAATTTAAGGGGAGGTATGCACGAAGAATTATATTTTTTATGATTTTTTTTTATTTTATATTATTTTTCTTTGATATTTTTTCTATATGAATAATACAACTTAAATGCAAAATCATTGTTATATACTCTCTAAAAAAATATTTTGAAATTGTCTGCCCAGCTCTCTTCATGAATCTTATCATGTAAAATTATTATTGTGGAATTTGAATGGTGCGTATCTCAGAACGATACATTTTTAGCTTTGGGACAAGATATTTTCTAAACTATTATAGCTAGAGTATTGAAATTTTTTGTGTTAATACATGATAGCATAAACAGCAAGATAGACTAGAATGAACTTTCTGGGTGCTTTATTTTGTCTTTAATAAAAAAAAATAGGGTAAAAAAATTTGACAAAAAATATATGATTACTAATACATTCATAATTGTTTTTTAAAAAAAGTGTCATGTTTGAATCAAGTCTATTTTAATATTTATAACTGATGCTATATCATATGAAAATTTCAAATCTCTACCTCAAACCGTTTCCAAGAAAAATTGTCCCAAAATTGTCTAATTTAACATGGCAAATCCTTCGTGCATACCTCCCCTTAAAACCATCTTTCCTGTGTTTTTTGAAATTGCAATTTGTCCGACTCAAAACAGTTCCTCTCTTGTACTATAAGTGAGTTTTTTGAAGAAAATGTTAGGACCTCAGCAGAAATGTGCAGTAAACAGTGTTCATCTATAAGTTTCTTCCTCCAATTTGACTATAATAATCAAATACTTAGTGGGAAGGTATGAGTCCAGTATTCCAAACCAATAGATAGTAGAAAGTTAGAAACTGAAAAAATTTAAATTATGTAATTTTTTATTTATTTATAATTTTCTACAAAATATAATTTTTGTACAACTGGGGCTGGATTCACGAACGGTACTATCTGCTAATACGTATTATCTTTTGTTGTAATACCAAAAACACCATGTTAAATGAAAGATAATACCAAAGATAGTACGTATTAGGAGATGATACTTTTTGTGAATCTGGCCCCAGTAACACAGCTACATACTACATAGTTAAATTTTTTTTCACACATTCAAATCTTTAAAATGTATTCAAATTTCTATAGGAATGTAATTTTATGAATATAACAGAACAGCAAAGGCTTTTATGTTTGGTATAATATATCCTGTAGAACAAATTGCATTATAGAAAATAGATATACTTAACATACTTCAAATTCGTGCATTTATGAATGAGGAAATTCTCCCTTGTGTATGCTCTGCATCTATTCACTCTCAATTTAAATTATTCTTAATAATGCTAATGCTAATGCTAATAGATAATAGTACACATAATAACAACGAACATTGAATGTAAAAAGTCTATATATGCTTGCTAATACATGCTCCTAATTGGAATACATTGTATTCCCTAAAATCAGGTGTTTAAGAATAACTGCTTTTTATGCTTCAAAATTGGTTCACAAACATTAAAAAATATTAATGAGTGTTTTGAAATATTTTGCGACATGTTTGATGAAAGAACCAGTGTCAGTGTTCAGGTTGACGCACAAGTGGTCTGGGTCGTGATTCACGGGAAAACGCTCGCACGCCATGTGCTCGGGCCATGCGAAACCGAACTTCGACATCAGCAGCGAACAACCATCCCGCGCCAGCTCGCACGCACTGCGATTAGCCGGCAGGGGTTTCTCATAATCCTTGCAACACTTCGGCACGTACAATGAACAGAGGAAGAACTTCAGTTGGGGGGAACATCCCACCTTCACGAGCGGAAAAAACGCATGCATTTCGAATCTTGCTTCCTCTTGAGTGGTGAAATTCAATTCGTTGGGCATTGACGTTAGATTGTACCCGATCCCCTGGCACATCGGTATTGTGATTTCTTCGCAGCGTCCTGGCTGTGTATTCGGAACGTCGACTTGTTTATCATCGTCGCCTCCGGTGTGACATTGGTGAGACATGAATAGCACCAACACTGCGATGATTACACTAGGATAACGGTTCTTCATTATGAATGTCACTTGTAATAAATCTCTAACGTAAGTGTTTTTAATGAGGAATTGTGGATTGACCCAACTGTTATTCACTACTGGAATGGTGGGTTCACAGTGTTCAAAGGCCATAGATTAATTGATGATTAGACTCTTCATAAGTGACAAAGGTCTGCTGCCTGTAATTATGTGACTATTGTGAGTTGTTTTAGTGAGGACTTTGTTATGGCTGGGCGGTTATTCTAAGTTTCCTTGTCGTCTTGGATCAATTGATACGGCATCACTATCATGTTAAATAGATAGCACTCAAGTGTGCAGTGAGCCCGTATCAAGTGAAACGAGACGACAATGAAATTTAGAATAGCCCTCCTGTTATACCTACTGCTTGTTCATGCTTCTGCCTGTTTTCGCTATGTTTTGTTTAGTTAGCCTCGTAATAGGCTGTTCGGAATGAAGGATTTGGGTGTGAAACGATGATCTAGCGTTTGGAGTTGATCTTATGTAGAATGTCTACTACTACTACAACAACACTTAAGGTCAGTCATTTATTTTTTTCCGCCAAAAGTAGTTTTGGAGCGGTTTTTGAGGGAAATACGAAATATAAATTGCCATATTTGGCAAACGGTTATGAATATCGAAAAAGCAAGAAAGGCATGACTTGTATTGAGCCTTTATCTACATTTTCATCGCTTACTGTCATAACTTTGCTCCTACTATGTGGTCAAAATTAGTTGGGCACGAAAATGCTCCGTTTAAGCGATGGACTATTGACGGACGAGAAACGGAGCGTTTTCGTACCCGACTAATGCTGACCACATAGTAGGAGCAAAGTTATTTCAGTAAGCGATAAAAATGTAGATAAAAGTTCAATACATGTCATGCCTTTCTTGCTTTTTCGATATTCATAACCATTTGCCAAATTTGGCAATTTATCATTCGTATTTCCCTCCTAACCGCTCCAAATCGACTTTTGGCAGGAAAAAATATATGATCGGCCTTAACAAAAGAAAAATGGTATTTGAAAGAAACGGATAGTCTGCTAGTCAAGTTCCTTGTCAATCAATCCTTGTTATTATCTATATCGAGGATGATGACATCAGAGCTCACCTACTATAGTTATATGACATTTGAGCAAAGGCAACTTCGGACGGTGTCTTCAAAAAATCTTTTTTAGCTAATTAATTTCTTTCCAAAACCAATGGTAGCCTTTGCAACCCCCCGACCCAACTTTTGGAACCGGGAGAAAGATTATTATTATTTACCATTTTTCTTTAAAGTGTACTTAGATTCAAACTTTAATTCTATCAGTATACTTAATCGGCATCTTCCGAAATTAATTTGTTATTATGGTTGCAATATCTTCTCCCCAAAATACAACTTGGTGAGCAACATATGAAGGTAGTATCCTGATTTACACACCTGCGGAAAACAAATCAATGTTAATGGTCGATTACGGTTTAGAAAACCGGGCTCTATTGGCACTGCATACTCACAGCTCGGAACGTCTTGAGAGACAACGGAATTCCGGCTCCTCTCACCACGACGGATCTCTCGCATCGCGACATGATGATGCGAAGCGAGCGTTTGAATCCCTCCGTTGCATCGAACCAATCGCAAGCGTAGGCTGCGGTGTGGATCTTACTGCTCTGTAACAGTACACTTTTAACAGAACTGCGAAGGAAAAACTCAACCCACAACTGATATTTTAACCCATATTTTTCAAGTCTACTGGTAGGCTGTGTTGCCACGTGTGTCCCTCATGTAACTCATAACTCGTGAACTTTGAGAAATGATTCAACAGTCACTTGACCCTCCAAGTGCCACTGTTGATTTTTTCGACACTTCGTAAATTTGGGGCCCTACATTTTGTTTAAGGGCTCACAGAGTATTTTGTAGGTGGGTTGAGCTTGATCAGTCGATAAAATTACTTTATAAGGCCGTGAAACAGGATTCATAAAGATGGCAGTGAAATCTTGTCTATTGTTACCATGTGTGCAATTGCGCATGCGCATCAACTGAAATCGACGTATCTTTTATTCTATTGCAGATAATTGTTTGATTATTTTTTTGGTATTTGTCTGCATTGTAAATAATATGTATTTTGATAAAAACGATTATGGTCTATAGTGATTATTTTGTGCAAATAATTTAGCAAAACTCTTTTTTATGTATTTAAAAATAAAATTTTATATGAAAAATTATATTTTTAATCAATTGATATTTTGAAAAAATGTACATTATCATGAACTCATATGATTCTTTATGGTCTTCTGAAACTTTTAAAACTGATCCCAATATTGTTGAACATTTGTTTCATCTTCAAATTAATTTTCCTCATTTCTGCTAAATAGGGCTGGCACTACACACTTTTTAGCCTTGGCACTTGTAGGGTTAATCACATATGTATGGACACTAGTTTAGATTAGTTTAAAGTTTTAGTATGAAACCATTGATGTATACAGTGATTGAATATGGGTATTTTTATTTAATATCAGTATAGTAGGGGCTGTAAATTGTTTTGTCAGATGGAGATGGGAACGATGCACTTATTCAGGTTGAAACTTATATTTAGCTTAATTAAATATATGATTTTTATGGACATATTGTATTAGTAACTGTAAATTAATGTGAATTAACTTAATTTTGTAATAATTTTGTGGCACAGTCAAACTTCAGTTCAAATTGACAACATCAAAATGATTGAAGCAGTTAAATTTAAGGGGGGCAGCTCAGTCCCCGATTTGACACAGGTAGTATTGAGTCAGTCGAGGTTGGACCCTTGTGGAAGCAGGTCCACGTTGCTCCTCAGAGCAGTCGATTCATCTCCCCCTCCCCATGCGAAACTTACCCACACCTGTCATGGCAAAATCCACCTGACTTGATCCCAGGTAGATTCCATTGTCTGATTTGACCATTCAGCACCACTGATACCTGCCTAATTGCCCCCCTCATATGCAAACATACTTTGATTGTAGTTTTTCGTAATATAATTATTATAACCCCAGATAATTATTCCACTTTGAATTTGAATGCAATAGCTTTTTTAAAATTTGTTTTTCGCCAATATTTGAAGATGAAAACGAAACAAAAAGTGCTTCGCTTATTTTGATGATATATTATCATCGATATTTGATATTTAAAAAAGCACTGTAATTTAATTTCGTGTCTGATTATACTTAAACTATTGCCATAAATAAAAGATTTGCAAAAAAACATACAAAAAGTCAGGAATTTCACAGCTCTTTGAAGAACTCGGAGACATTGAGAGACTATGGGCCGCTTTCATCCTGCCTATTATAATACGCAGGTGTACTTCCAGACAAGAAGTCTACGACCCTCCTTTACCGTCTACTAGACAATATTACACGTTCTTGTTGTTATTAGAGTACAGCTCTCTGTGCATCATATTGCAATTATTTTTTGACGAAATAACTTTCACTAATATTTCATTTAGTGTACTTATTTTATTATTTCCGCTGGCTCCACATGACAGTGAAAATTGTTTAGTTACAACAAACGATTCTAGATTGATTGACTGAGGGTCTGGGAGCCGTTGCAGATACTTGATGTCGGTGCTTCGGTTGAAGCTCCATTGTTCAAAACTTCACCATTCGACCTCCGACACCTAGGATGACGGAACCATGTCCGCCGAAACGTCGTGGCAAACGGCCCTTTTTAGGCCCAAAACCACAAACAAACAGTGGAGCTTCAACCGAATAACCGACATCAAGCAACGATTCTAGTATATACAATTATTATAGAAACCCTACACTATAGACAACGCCGCGGTACTAAATATAACAATATATTTAGTTTTATGGTTTTATATTTAGTACCGGGCGTTGTCCAGAGTAGGGTTTCTATAATATGCATTCCCGGTACATCAACTTCTTCGTTTATTATTATTGTAGTAAATACAACTTGTTACAACTCATCTTTACTTTATGGCGTTTTCCACTGGCTGCACTGGGGCTGCACTGAAATGACGTCACCATACAAAACTCAATGCAAATTTGAAACTGAGTGCAGCACTAGTGCAGTCCAGTGAAAAACGCCATTAGACTTGCGACATTTTTAGAGTGTTCTTCAATGAACTAAAGATGTCTTTATTATTTGGCCAATATATTATTTGGCTTCTATATAAGTTTTTAGTATTATTTGTTTTTCAAATTTCCATTGTTAAATAAATATCTTGTAAATAAAAAATTATTTAAAACTTGCCAATACCAATTTTCTTTATTGTGTCATGCATGCTTATAAAAATTAATTTCAAATTGACCTAAACGGTTTTTGATAAAATTTTATTTGTAAATAATTATCAATACTAATATAACATCAATAAAAAGTTATGAATTGATTTCATTTTTTAAAACTATTTTCTGACCAATTTTCGATACGAAATAACCCGTTTTGGACTGCAGTTCTAGATTTTAGATTTCTAAGTAATGTCCGTCCCCCACCCATCCCAAATACATGTTTCTATTTTTTAAATAAATGCAATTGCACAAATTACTTCAAAAATATATATGCAGTTTTAAATTATATTATTAACGTGAAAAGTAATCATTTTCTATACTACATATTTAATTTATTTGCCTTATTTTTTTTATTATAACGTAAAGAGAGTAGGTACCTAATTAAATAATCAAATTATTATATTTTTCCTAATAAATATTATAAAATGTTTGCTGAAAGTGGGCTAATTATTAAAGTTCATACCATTTGTAATCGTATACAAGTAATACGATTGATTATACTTATAATCTTTACAACAACAAAATAAACAAATCAATTTTTCAAAATTAGCATGTCATACCAGACCTTTGAATATTTAATCCTTACTGGCCAGACGAACTTCGTATTCACCTTCTGGAAAAATGTTCTTTTGAAACTCCAGTTGTATTGTGGTCAGGTGTCTTCGGTTAGTTAGGGTTGCACAGGATTGAGATAACAATGAAACCCTCTGCCTATTGTTCACCCTCGTCACTCGGCCTTCTCTTCCCCAGCTAAGATTGAGGCATATTTTCGAGCAAAACTTCTACATTTTGTCAGAAAACTCTTGGGTTTCTAAACCCGCTCAATTCAAATAAAAATTACATAATTAAATGTACACGCAAAAGTATTTATTAGATCACTTTGAAAACATTAACATCGCTTCATCATGTATGGATGCAAAGTGTGTGAAAAAATGAAGAAATTCCGATCAACACTTTGAAAGAACGCCTTGAAAATGTCCTTAATTAAAGGTGATCTTAATCCGTGGATATTTAATTGAGATGAAAATTTTATCAGGTGAAAGATTGATTCCTTCTCTATCTACACTGCAGTTTTGGCGATGATCTATCATTTAGAAGTGCCTCAAATAATTAGGTTTGCACTAGCACTTTCCCGTCGGCACCACCCCTTAATCAATTGTTAGCTTAAAACGACTAACTTTCTGTTTGTAATACCGGCTCGTACCTACCCATAGGTTTGTTATTTATTTAAAAGCCATCAGAAAACCTACTCAATGTGAGCGATTCCTTTTCGTATTAATGATATCTCTGGAGTCTACAACTGCCCAGGTAACTATTCAAAGTATAAAATATTGCCAAAAAGCACAGAATCACAGCTATTCTGAATCGTGCCATCAAGATGGTCGCCAACAATGAGATGATGTCACGTGCAAACTATGAATTATAATATCTTACCTCTTCGTTAAGTTCACCTGAATACCAGCAATATAAGAATAATTCCAATTGCAATGCGACAATGCAACCAATTGTCGAAGCCGCTACAAAGTAGTTCGTGGTCTGTGAAATCAGATAATAAAATAATTCAATTTAAGTGACTTAACTATACTGAATCATAGTTCACATGATATTATTAATCGAAGTAGGTTCAAAGGATGACGAGGAGAGAGAGAGAGGGAAACTGGTGGATGAAATTTGTGGTAGATTGAAGGTAGACAAGGAAGAGATGAGAAGGAAATTCCAAGCATAACTATAGTCAGGTTTTCTTAAATCCTTAAATTCACACTACTTTCCTCTGTAAGATTGATTATAAATGCTAGCGAAGAGGGGGGAGGGGGGGGGATGTCTCCAAATGTAACCCCTAACTTTTGGAACCCTTTGTTCAAAAATTCTAAACAAAAATAACTGTTTTTAGATCATCATTCATCTGTTGCACCAAATTGTATAACAATCTGGGTCGGTCGAGGTCAAAATTTATATATGCCTAGTAAACATGAACGATCCAAAAATCTTTCAAAGTTTCGTAAAACAAGTGGAAGAAAAATGAATTGAAAAGATGAATGTGATCTACGAATGTGATCCACTATCTGTTAGTACCAACATCTGGCCTACTTATGCCTCCAAGTACATGAGTTGTAGGTGAATAACATTGTCTCGTAGTACCTGTGCAGTCTACTTACTGTGGTAGTGGCTTGCAGTGCTGCCAACCCACTGAGCACATTTATTACTATTTGGTGAGACAACATCGTCCCATACACAGACTGAATACTCTCGCAAGTTCTGTAATGAAAGGAATTGAGTTGAAACTCGAATTCAAAGTATATCACATACAGTCCGTGTCACACGGAATTGTCCGCTAAGATATTTTGAATGCCCCTTGTCTGAGAGAGAGGGATGGTCTCGGAAGACCGCGCGATCGCTCACAGCAACTGGATGGAAAAACCCGGTTATTTGCAACATTAGGGGCTACGTCTGGCGGACAACTCCGTGTGACATGGACAGTGTTGTCAAAGTTACTTTTAAAATGTAGCAGTGTTACAGTTACAGTTACTTGCTCAAAATTCTAACAGTGTTACACCTACAGTTACATGGGTTTCAAAAGTAACACCGATACAGTTACTTTTCGAACGAAAAGTATCAGTGTTAAGTTACAGTTACTTTTATATTGACAGCAGTTACTTTCACAGTTACTTTCAATTTGGAAGCATTTTTCCTTGATTTTTTTTACATTTGAAGGGATTGAATTACGTTGTGATTGATAACTGAAGATAGTGAACAGGGCTGGCAGGACAAGAAAAAAGTCCAGTCCAGCGGCTTTTTTGATTTTTTTTGTCATTTTATGCCTTCTAGAGGGTTGATTTTTACCATTTTCTAAGGAATCGGACATTTAACATTATTCAATGATGGATTAAATGTAACATGCTACATTTCAGTAAAGTTACTCAAAATTGTAACGGGATAAAAGTTACAGTTACAATTTTCAATAATAAAAAGTAACTGAATACAATTACAATTACTTTATTTTTAAAGTAACATGTTACAGTTACTTTTACTTGAAAAAAGTAGCATGTTACCAGTAACATGTTACTTTGTATCATGTTACTTCACAACACTGGACATGGACTGTAGACTCGGTGCATCTACTTACCTCAATAATGTCTGATGATGTTGGACACACTTTTTCAATTCAAATTCCATTTCTCGGTTGATTTCAATGCGTTCCTTCAAGTAGTTGTTTGCTGGGATTTGTTGACTTGTATTTTCTCTTTTATTTTTCCACATAGACGTGGTTTTTAAGATTATTTCAGAAGTATTATTTGTGAATGTCCTCGTGGTATCATTGGATGGAGTTTCGGTGGTTTGTTTCTGTTTTAATGTTGAAGTTCTGTTCTTCTTGTTCATCTTTCTTCGTACAGTTTCATGAATATTCTCCATATTATATCTTCAAATAAAACACAAATTTAAATGTTTTTTTTGTCTTAATTAAAGACAAAATAATACTGCCTTTTCTTAAAAAGGATATTACCTAGAACTGATTAATAATTACCTGAGCATTTTGAACTGACATGTTGTTTGACAT
Source organism: Leuctra nigra (assembly GCA_934045905.1). NCBI lineage: Eukaryota > Metazoa > Arthropoda > Insecta > Plecoptera > Leuctridae > Leuctra > Leuctra nigra. The sequence goes on along the minus strand of OW203766.1, from coordinate 18,033,159 downwards.
ATCAATTCTAATAAAACCTTATCACTCATACAGAACATGAAACAGTCAAATATTTGAAGGCATAACGTAACTGTCAGGGTGATCTCAAATATTGGAGTGTTTTTTACGTTATATGGATGCCACCGTCTGTAAAGACATAGAAATAGAATATTTATAAAATATCCATCATTGCTTTTATAATAGGTAGTTCTGTTAATTAGGGATGGGACGAGTCCGATTCTTCCAATTCTTCACTTCTAAAGCCATTTTCGGGTTTCCGATTCTTAAATTAAGTAAATATCCTGAATGCATTTCTGCACCTGTGAGATTTTGGTCAGCTTTGATATTATTTAATATCATTAATAAGTAGTAGAAAGAGTGAAAATTAATTTTTTTAATATCATTTAATAAAGAATCGGTCAAGAATCGGAATTGCAAGAACTATTTCAAAGAATCGTCCCATCTTTATTCATAATCATTTATGATTGATATTATATTTTACATTACCTGAATGGAATAACTCTTGTGTGTAGTGCATTTGGTATCATCAGCAATGCCAATATTCCAATACTTACACAGACGAATGGTATTAAGTTATGTAATACATGATTAATTTTATTTATTTTAATAAATATTTGTTTATTATGATCGCTTCTGGTTACATCCGAGTTGGTTAGCTTTATAATAGTTTTAACGATCTTTCGGATTTCGTCTTGTTTACCAATAATAGTAGCCATCTTGAAGAAGAGTAAAGTATAAAATATATAATTGTTACATGTCTCGAACAGAGATAAGCTGTCGCCAATTGAAACGTAGATGCTGAGAACGGCAAACAGAAGTGAGTAGCTTGATCGGATCATTTGTATCCGTGGGAACCAGCGGCGCCAAAGTTGCAGCGCATCTTGTGGCGCGTCCTCCACTTTCCAAACTAACCCTACGACCAAACCAGCAGAAGTTACAATGCAGATCACTTGTGTACGTAATCATTTATTATTTTCAAAAAGTAAATTTTAATTGAATTAGTCAGGGGTTGGCAACCTGTGGCTCGTTGGTGTTCTTGAATGGCTCTTTATAATTTAAATAAAGATCTGGAATCAAAAAATTTGAAAATTCGAAAAAGAAACGCCCGCCTGGTAACAATTGGAAGGTTATTTGATTCAATTTGTTAATTTTGGAGTCCCAGAATCAATTATAAATTGTTTAAATTCTGAAAAAATGCCCTGCAGGGCAACAGCTGGGGGGCTTCGTAAAAATATCAAAATAAACTAGTACGTAATTCAATTTATTATTTTTGGTGTATTGTATTTGATAGCCTCTACTGCGGCTTTTATTATTATCTAATTTATTAATTTGGGGAAATTGGCTTCTTCACCAAAAAAGGTTGCCGACCCCTGGAATAAGTGATCAAAGATTTTCTACTCACCAAGATAATATAGAGGTTGGGTGAAATAGCCCCAAGTTTCTTTGGTAATTAGTTTATCATTTTGTGAAGACGTATTTGGATAATCTTCTTGGAACATTTTTGATAGAGCGTGGTAGACTCTTAATATGCCAGGTGAATGGCCAACTATGTAAACTATTGATTAATTATTTACTACACTATTGAATATGTATGTGGTAGGTACAACACAAGAAATAGGATAATGTCACTAACTACGGTAGGTACATGCAGAGCTGGGTAAGTTACCAAAAAAATAGGAACGCGTTAAAGTTACGTTACTTTCCGAAAAAAGGAACTAGTTAAAGTTAAAGTTCCTCAACTAATCAGAGGAACTGGAAGTTCCTTTTCAATGAAAAGTTACTTTGAAAGTTACTTGACCATTTTATTTCCGGAATGCAGCCAAATTGCTAAAACACAAATTCAGGCTGTAATTTTTCTCTGTGGAAAACACAATTTTCAACGAAATTCCTCCCAGTAAGAATGGCTTGCATCTAATTCTACCCCCTTCCCCGTGCCACGGCCGGGTTGGTCAAGTGCAAGTGAGAGGGTGAACTGGTGACGCACTAAGCATGAACGGCGTGATTGGAATGCGGTTTTGTGCAGGTGGCCTAAAATTCCTTATCAGAGAAAATCAGGTACATATTTGAGGGCGGAAATGGTGTAGTTTTGAATGTTGAGGGAAGGTACATTCTGCTCTAAAAGTAACTGCAAAAGGAACTTTTATAAATGTGAAAGTTCCACAACAAAAAGAAACTTTCCACGTTACTAAGTTACTTCTATCATAGCAGGAACGCGTTACTGTAAAAGTTACAAAAAAGTAACGCATTACTTTCGTTAAGTTACTACCCAGCTCTGGGTACATGTCACTGAATTAACTACAATAGGTACTCTTAAAGATTAAGGGCTACAGCACACGTACTTCACCCTATGGTATACTAGTTATAAAGTTGATTTACTTTCTTGAAAATATGATCTGATTTCTACAAAGGTTTTACTAAACTATTTGCCCCAAACATGAGAATATTGATCAGTGCTGTGTATTTCTAAAGTGGGTATACAGAGTAGTTCAAGGAAAATACTTAATAATTCAACAGCGAGGACTATAGTAGCACAATATGGGATTTAAATATTAAATAAGAGAGAAAATCAATTTATTGACGGCTGTCCATATAACATGGTTGACTATAAAATCCAGCTTACTATCAATAATAAATTACAATTACATTTAAATGAATTAATATACTAACTATTTGTATAAAATGTGAATTAATTAATACAAGCAAATCTCATCTATTAGCTCAATCTATTAGATTAATAGATCTAGACTATAAGTGATCTATATATTAAGTGGTCTTCAAGTAAAAGACGGTGTTCCCCCCTACTACATTTTCAGCTGTGTCAGGGTTGTATACAATTACACTAAGATATTTTAATAATTTTTACATTGCATATTACATAATATCAATGAGTATCTCTTGAAGAAGTTTAAACTGCCGTTCTAAAAATAGTTTGAGGAATTAGTTTAGTATTTGTCCTGGAAAATGCAGCGCCCTAGGGCAAATGCCAGAACACAAAAGTCAACAAAATGCTGTATATATCCCCTCAGATATATGTAGGGTTTTCTCCCCAATTGTTGTGAGGGAATGAAGGGGTATTCAGCACTACAGGTTGCAAAACGCCACCTTGTGAAAAAAATTAACATATCCTCACCGAGTGCGCCTTCATGTATGCATGCGGGCAAGTCACTTTCATGTCGATCGTATAACGAGTCAGTAAAAGTTATAACTACATTGCGAAATAACAGAAATTGATGAATACTTTAGTGTCAACAATCAAATACAATCGGCATGTTTCGTTACAGCACATATTCATTCAAATTCTTCCGAGAACTGATGTCTATCCACCAAAAGCACCATTTGACAGATTGCTTTTGTTTTTATCACGGCCCTCTCAACGAGGCGTCTGACACATTTTTCTTGATGCCTCATTCAAAACAATTGCAATCTGTCAAATGCTGCTTTTGGTAAATAGACATCTTGTTTTCACAAGAATTTGAATGAATGTGTGCGGTAATGAAATATGACGATTGTATTTGATCGTTGACACTGAGGTAAGCATCAATTTTTGTTATATCGCGATGTAATTATACATTTTACTGAACTCGTTATAATTGTCATGTAACATAACTCGTAAGTGACTTGCCCGAATGCGCACTGGACCCTTACCTAATATCGCGAAATGGTAGGACGGTGCTAGTTAGCACGGTGCTACCTATCTTAATAACCCATTGTAGCACCGACCTTGAACTCAGCACCATCGTAGCACCAACATTTCTCGATATTAGGTAAGGGTCCTGGGTGCATACTCGCGTGAGTAGCCGCGTGATTAGCGCATTCTCTAGGTACTTTTAGTATTGGATAGTCTCCTGTATAGTGCCAGAAAATAACCAGAATAGAAGTGGAAAATCGAATTCCAAGTAGATTTTTTTTAACTGCTGCAAATACCGTGACAAGTGTACGACTACGAACACAATTTAATATTGATGCTAACTAATGCTCTGACTAAAGATTGTTCTGTAAATGATTTAAAATTACATTCTAGTTCTATAAACTCGGAGAATAAACTAAATTACTTTTTTTTATTTTTTTATATGAAGCAATAGTAAATTGGAAACTTTTAACTAATATGTTACTATGGCTGCACAAGCTTCTCCCCTAAATACAGCTTGCTCAGCAACATATGAACGTAGTATCCTGATTTACACACCTGCGGAATACAAATCAAAATTAATGGTCGATTACGGCGATGATAACCGGGTGCTATGTGATCTACTCACAGTTCGGAATGTCTTGAGAGATAAAGGAATGCCGGTTCCTCTCAGCACGACGGATCTCTCGCATCGCGACATGATAATGCGAAGCGAGCGTTTGAATCCCTCCGTTGCACCGAACCAATCGCAAGCGTAGGCTGCGGTGTGGATCTTACTGCTCTGTAACAGTACACTTTTAACAGAACTGAGAAATAAAAACAAAAACCTCAACTGAGATTTGAACCCAGATCCTTCTAGTCTTTACTAGTGGGCTATGTCACCATTAACTCTTTCTTCTAGTACTTACCCACACATTATCGCTATCAACTAGTATTGTTTTAGTTGGTGTTAGCAACAAAAACTAACAAAACACATAATTATTGAGTTGTATTTTTTGTATTTTGTATTATGAGAGATAAGAGGTTAGGTAAATGCATTCAAATTATTGTGACTTCACCCTGCTAAGCTAGAAAAAAACATTTTTAGCTTAGTGGTGGTGTATAGCCAACGCATTTAGTTGTGATAAAACTTACCCCCTATCGCGACTACCAGTCGTACACAGATGTAGTATACGTTGCCTAAAATACAGATATTTGTATACAGAGGGGTGATTTGCAAGACTGGTTTTATCATTGGCTTTGATCACGACTTAATGCGTTGGCTGTACACATGATACCTACATATTTATCCCAGACACAACATTGCAAAACACTCTGTACTGTACTCCAAAAACTTCTAAACAATATGCTGAAAATCAAGAAAACAATACACAAAACCTACAAACATTAACTTTGCCTTGCGTCTGAGTTTCGTAATACCGGCCCTAAGGTTGTTTTTTAAGAGCTACCTTGATCATGAATAAAATTATATAGCTTACCTCTTCATTAAGTTCATCTGAAAACCAGCAATATATGAATAATTCCAATATCAATGCAACAATACATCCAATTGTCGCTGCCGCTACGAAGTAGTTCGAGGTCTGTGAAAACACGATTAAAATAATAATAATTATCTGTTATGTATTCTTTTCTAATTTTTCATTAGGTAAAGATTTTTTTAAACTACAAGGGCAAGCAACTTGCACTGGCTGGAATTTGTTAGTTTTTGTTGTCAAATTGTATCATAATTAAGCGTGCGGAGCGAGCGTCTCCACTTGACTCTTGCGGCACTTTCTCTGTGTGTGTGTTTTTTTTTTGTCGCTTCAACCCAGGTCGCACCAATCAATGTATCGATCTGAAATTTTGCACACACCTTCATCTCATACTAACTTAGACCTGTATAGTTTTTGAGAAAGATCCGTCCATAAATAAAAAAAATCGTGTTTTCCCATATAAATAGCATTGTAGGTTCGAGGAGCCCGCTGCGGCCGCTCGATGCGCCCCATTCAAAACAAACTCGGAAGCAATCAGCTGAGCTGTCTATCTATTACTGTTGTTAGAATTACGTAATAATTGTTTCTTTGCAATTAGATGTAGTTATACCAATACGTGCGAGATATATACTTAGTATTTATATTTTTTTCTTGAAGAAGTAACTAATGAATCGAGGTACCAATTTATTGTTTATTTAAGAGTTTTAACGCAGTCTTACTTCCAATCCTTTCAAAGGCTGAGCAAATTATTTGTAGACCGATGAAATGTCTGCTTGATTGTGGAAATAGATTGGTTGGTTGATAATTGAAATTACCGTATTAACTCGTGTATAAGACGCACTCGTGTATAAGACGCACCCTTGTTTTGAGAAGTCTATTTTAAGAAAACACTTAGCATGTGTGTATAAGACGCAGTAAATGATGAAAAACAGTGTGTGTTTGTATACATGATATCCATCTAAATGTTGGTTTTCCAGCTAACTGAGCTATTTGAATGAAAATCACTGCCAACTTGTTGTAAACAAACAGTAATTTCCTGCTTCTGAGAAAGGGGGGAGGGGAGTCTATTCCCAGCAGCTGTTGCTTGCTCTAAGAGGCATGCACCTGCCTTTCCTCTGCATTCCAAAACAAACACAACTCCTCTCCTCCCCTTCCATTAAGATCGCCATTCAACAGTGTTTTGTCTATTTTATGTCTGTCACAGCAATGTTTTTCAGACGTAAGCATATATTTTGTCTCCTGATCTAAATACAAGGGAAAACATTTTGTTGCAAAAATGTAATATGTTAATAGTGTTATGTCTAGACTCAGTATGAGTAGTCCAGACAGAGTAAGAGGGAAAGGCAGAGATAGACAACATGTGGCAGTCTACCACAGCTCTGTTAACAAACATCCACCTTGGATTTACTGGGAAAAAAGCTTGGTATGCGTGTATAAGACGCAGGGCTATTTTCAGAATCAAAATATTGACATATAATTGCGTCTTATACACGAGTTAATACGGTATGTTTATGAAATATTTTATTTATTCGGTCGATATGTTTCTTATAGATACAATGTGTTAGGTTTATGTTAGGTAAGCAATTTGTTAGGCATAAGCTCTATTATACGGAACCGCAAATATAACTGTTTGGATAATATTTCTTAGATTGTTTGCTCATATTAGCACTTTAGATAATGGCATATTTTGTGGTTAAAATCTCCGTATTTTTTATTTTTTATTGATCCATAATACGGAATACCTAAATACTCCAAAAAAAAACACATCAGTGTACCTACTGTTACTAACTTGCAAGGAGAAGGAAATTCAGTTATTTTTTATATAATTTAGTGGATCGTCCTTCTAGGTATATTATTGCCGGGGTTTAAGGAATTATGGTTCGAGGTGTTACACGGATCCGTGCTCGCTTATCAACGCGTTACACAGAGCGTTTTCCTAGTGTATCATATATCATATAATGTATCATATTGTATCATTATTACGTAAATTGCAGAGGCCTCACTGCATTACAGCATGACACCTGGTTAAAGTACTGGTCGATAGAGGTAGTTATGGTCGTGAATACCATGCAAAACAAGTTTAATGTTTAGAAATCAAGACAAATATTGGGAAACCAAAGAAAAAAAGAAGGAAAGAAGACATAAAGCCAAGTTAAGTGTTCACCATATTAGGCCCCCGAGACAAATTAGGGGTGTGCTGCAAAAGCTGCATTCTTTACGAACGGGCTTGGTGCCAAAAAGGATAAAAAAGAAGAAAAATATCTACCAAAATTTGCCAAAAAATAAAAATGTTTATTGAGGGAAACCACGTTATGTATGAAAACAATGGGGGTTTGGAGGAAATCCCCTGGTTTGGGAACACATAGTTTGCAGGGTAGTCTTTGGGTGTGGGCCACACAGGCCTGGGAAAGTTTCAAAAGAATTGAGATTTAGACTACAATTTTTGGCAATTTGATATTCTTCAAAATAATATTTGTTATTTTATCACAATTTCTATTAGCAAAAATTGGGACAAGTTATCCTTTTTATGACAATTCTTCCTATAAAAGGCTTAAGATGAATTTTCCTAAAAAAGGATATCCTTTTTTAAGATAATTTTAAGATTTATTTTAAGAATTTTAAGATAATTTAGATAAATTAGGCACCTGCAAAAAGTTTCCTTTTTTCGGATAATTCATCTTAAATTTGGCAATTTCCTTTTTTAGGAAAATTCTTCCTAAAAAAGGCAATTGCCTAATTTAAGATGATTTATCCTAAAAGGACTGACCTAATTCATCTTAAATTAGGCAATTGCATTTTTTAGGAAGAAATTTCCTAAAAAAGGATAGCCTTCCTTTATTAGGATTTCCCAGGGAGGTACCCAGAATATCCTAGTAGGATATCTTAGTTTAGGCTAGGATATCCTATAATAATGTGTCCCTGGGACGACCTGTGTCCACTGTGAAGGGACTCATTATATTATGTAATATAAATATAACAGGAGACTCGCCCGAGCTCCTGCGAGCATCTTACAGCACACACGCATTGCATACTTACTGAGGTAGTGGCTTGCAGTGCTGCCAACCCACTGAGCACATTTATTACTATTTGGTGAGACAACATCGTCCCATACACAGACTGAATACTTGCGCAAGTTCTGTAATGAAAGGAATTGAGTTGAAACTTGAATCGCTTGAATTCAAAGTAGGTATATCACATAGACGACTGAGCGCATCTACTTACCTCAATAATGTCTGATGATGTTGGACACACTTTTTCAATTAAAATTCCATTTTTCGGTTGATTTCAATGTGTTCCTTCAAGTAGTACTAGTTGTTTGCTGGGATTTGTTGACTTGTATTTTCTCTTTTATTTTGCAACGTAGAAGTGGCTATTAATATTATTCCAGAAGAATTATTTACTAATGCTCTCACAGTCTCCTTGTGAGGAGTTTGGGTTTGTTTCCATTCAAATTGAGAAAGACTTCTATCTTTCAACATCTCTCTTTTAACAATTTCGTGAATATTCTCCATGTTATATCTTCAAATGAACCACAAATATGTATTTAGTTTTTGTCAAAAACATTGTTTTCTTCAGTACACCATAGAGTAAACATACCTTTCCTAATTTATTACCTACTTATTATTAATATTTACCTGAGCATTTCGAATTGACATTTTGTTTGAGAGACCAGTTCTACAAAAACCTTATCTATCACTGATACAAAACAAAAAGAAGTCAACTATTTGAAGGCATAGCGTAACTGTCAGGGTGATCTCAAATATTGGTGTGTTTTTTATGTTATACGGATGCCATCGTCTGTAAAGAAATATTTTATTGATAAAATGTTGTTCATTTGACAATGACTAATGATTAATGAATAATGATTGAGCGAGCGTCTCCATTTGGCAGGTTTGGACAATTTCTTTTTTTTTTTCCAGACGCCATCACAGGTAACTTGTATTTTCGATTGAGCTGAAATTTTGCATACATACTAATGTTCTAACTTTTGAGTGCAGCTCTCTGATTGGTTGATATTAATGAAAATGGCCTGTAGCTCACACTGTTTGACCTATCGAATCGAAATTCTCACATTTTTTGAAGCCATCGTATAGTTTTAGGGTTATACATTTAATGGAAATCCGTTGATTTGTTAAAATTAAAATACATTTCTCCTGATTGGCTGAAATATTAAATAGCTAGACAAAGTTCAAATTTTGCATGGCCATTAAAACTACTATTTTCTCATATTTTAAAAATTTTCTCTCACTCTCGAGACTGCACATTCTCTCACTTTATCATTTTACATTTTGAAATAGCTGTCAGAAATGTGATGGTATTGAAATGGAAATTCCACTGCAACTTGATTTGATTTTCTTTAACCCAGAGTGAATTCTCAGTATATCTGTGCTCGCTCATAAACGCGTTACACTGTGCGTTTTCCTAGTACATTAAAAGATATAACTTAGTTTTTACAATACCTGTATGGAATAACAAGTGTTTGAAGGGCGTCTGGTATCATCAGCAATGCCAATATTGCCATACTTATACACACAAATGGTATTATAGTTATGTTCAGCATACGTATAATTAATTTTAATTGTTTTGAAAAATATTTGTTTGTTATGATCGCTTCTCGCTACATCGGAGTTGGTTAGCTTTGCGATAGTTTCAATGATCTTTCGGATTTCATCTCTTTTGCCAATAATAGTTGCCATCTTGAAGAAGAGTAAACTATGGAATATGCACAAGTTAAACGTCTCGAATGTGGATGCACTGTCGCCTAATGAAACGTAGATGCCGAGAACGGCGAACAGCATCGAGTTACTTGATCGGATCATTTGTATCCGTGGGAACCAGCGGCGCCAAATTTGCAGCGCATCTTGTGACCTGTCCTCCACTTTCCAAAAAAACCCTACAATAAAGTATGTAGCAGTTATTATACAGAGCTGTAATCATTTATTATTTTCAATAAGCTAATTTTATAGGGAAGTCCTGGAAATTTTCACACAAAAAATTAAAGCATTTGATTTTTGAATACTTTTTGGCTGGACTACAGATTTGAGGCGCCTGCTGTTACGCCCCATTTACACGGTGCAATTTCTTGAACAACTTCTGTGTCACATTCCCATTTTTCATACAATTTTGTATTTACAAGACACAACTTTCTGTCACAAAACTTAAAACATGTTCTAATTTCCATACAAGAAGTGTGACACAGAAGTGTGGTACAGAAGTACATTATTATTAATTATTATTAACAATTTACAGACCTCCAGGAGAAGGTACAGAAACTGTTCATAACTGTGTAAAATTATTAGAACTAACCAGAGATAAATATGAACATGTGATTTGCTTGGGGGATCTGAATGTAGACTGGTTACATGACACGATCGAGAAAAGAATGCTATCAGATGCACTGGAGAACCTGGATATGCTACAGATAGTGGACTCGCCTACTCGTATCACTAACAACTCAGCAACTATATTAGATCTCATAATACTATGTAACAACAACCACTTTATGTCACATGGTCAGCTTGCACCTCCGGGACATGGTGACCATAATGTAGTACACTTCAGATATAAAATAGGTGTTCAGAAAACAAAACCGAAGTATATAGAATACAGAAATCTCAAGGGGATTAACGTTGAGATGTTTAAAAAAGAGGCAGAGGAAATTCAGTGGGGTGATATTGACCAACTTCCAGATATCAATGAAAAGGTGACCCTTTTAAATAAATTAATTGTACAACTTGTTGATAACCATGCGCCACTGACGAGGAAGAGATTTACAAAACCTCCCGCCCCCTGGATGACTGATGATATTATAATTGCAATTGGAGAAAAAGATAAAGCTCATGCTAAAGCCCGAAAGACCAAGAACAACATTGACTGGGATACATATAGGAATCTAAGAAATTTGATAAACCGTGACATCGGGGCAGCAAAAAGAATGCATTTCACCAAACTGAACTCATTAAACAATTCAAATAAATGGAGTTTTTTAAAGAAATCTGATGTGACCAAATCGGAGGGAGATAAGAGTCTACCAGGTCACTTATCGGACCCCAATGAACTTAACTTACACTTCATACAGATAGGATCATCACAAGATTTCCAGAAAGACATACAAAATCAAATCGATGAGCTAAATGCCCTAGAACCTGAGGAACGATTTTACCTACAACCAGTAAACCAGGATGTAATCTGTAAAATCATTAGTAAAATCGAAACAAAAGCCACTGGCACTGATAATATTAATATCACAATCATAAAACTTGTCCTCCCCTACTGTTTGAATGTAATCACAAACATCATTAACTATGCAATAATGTCATCAACGTTTCCTGACCTATGGAAAATTGCAATTGTAATTCCCCTTCCAAAGGTAGCAAACCCTCTTCAAATAACCGATCTGAGACCAGTTAGCATCCTCCCAACATTCTCGAAAATCTTGGAAAAGATAGTGTATCAGCAAACAATAGGATATGTTGAAGAAAATAATATAATTCCTAGAGAACAGTCCGGTTTCAGGACAGGATACAGCTGTACTACATCTTTACTTGATATGTCGGATGAGATTTTGCACAACATGTCAAACAAGGGTATCTGCTTGCTCACCTTACTTGATTATTCGAAAGCCTTTGATACTATTCACCATCGACTACTGCTAGCCAAACTAAGAGCGCTAGGCTTTTCTAATCTTACAAACAAATTCTTCACTAGCTATTTAGAAAACAGACAACAAGTAGTCAAGGTTGAAGCAAATGGATCTGCTTTACAGAGCAAATTACTCACTATTGCTAATGGGGTACCCCAAGGATCCATATTAGGCCCACTTCTTTTTAATTTACATGTGCATGATCTACCTACTGTGGTAGATCATACCAAAGTCTGCCAATATGCAGATGATCTACAATTATTTATCTCATGTAATGATGTCAAAAACATTCTCAAAAGCATAGAGGAGCTCAACAAAGACTTGGCTTCAATTGAGATCTATTCTAAAAAAAATGGCCTACGACTTAACCCTACAAAGTCAATATTGGTACCTTTAGGTAAGCCAAACAGTGTAAAGGCCCTAGATAAAATCGATGACATCAACCAAATGGTGAGATTAGGCCAGGTAGTCATCAAAAAGGTTGATAATGCCAGGAATCTAGGTGTTTGGTTCGATACGGATATGACCTGGAAGGTTCATGTAGATAAGTGCTGCAATAAAGCTTTCGGTGTTATTAGATACCTCAACAGATTTAAGAAATACTTACCTATAAATACTAAGAAACTTCTTGCTGAATCTCTAGTTCTATCGATTTTTGACTTTTGTGATGCAGTATACATGGGAATAAACAAAACCACGTCCCAGCGCATACAAAAAATACAGAATTCATGTGTACGTTTCATATTAAATACACCCTTCAGGGAACAGATCTCTCCTCATCTTTTCAAACTTGGCTGGTTAAACATGGAAAACCGCAGAATACTACATCTTGCAACTTTTATGCATAAATTGATAAATACCAAGTCACCAGCCTATCTTTATGATAAAATTCAACTCTCTAGAGATTTACATAATCACCATACACGACAAAATAATAACCTGGTTTTCAATCATCACAACTCTGTATCCTCCTCTTCTTTTTCTATCAATGGACCGAGGATATGGAATAATTTACCATCAACCTTAAAAGATACCTCGTCCGTATTAATTTTTAAATCTGAATATAAAGCTTTATTGCTGAGAGAACAAGAGAAAAAAATAGTCCTAAAAGAGTTGCCAAAATATAAAAGACCTCTCTGGCCTGTCTTATATATGTCAATTTATTTTTACTTGCTATTCTTGTTATTCATGGCATTGTATTGAATTATCGACTGACTGTTCATCATTATTAACATTATAACAATGTACATGTACTGCCTACAAATAATTAAGATATTTTTATATTTTTTACCTACTATTATTATCCATATTAGGATAATATTATATTACTTGATTCCAGTATCTCAAATTTTCTTATGTTTAGTATTTATTTAATTTTAATTTTATTTTATTTAATCTAAGTCAATTACTGAGTGCTACAAATTGTTATGTATTCATAGATATTATTATTAGGTATAGGTAAAGTAAAGGTTATATGGAAGATCAGGCCCAATGTCTGAATATCGCCTGTTTGTATTGTATTGTACCTATAATTTCAATGCAAATAAAGACACATAATAAAAAAAAGTTGTACAAGAAGTTGCACCGTGTAAATTGGGCTTTAGGATGTTTAAACTTTTAATTTTGTGTACCTCCAACTTCAAACTTGACTAAATCTGTATTTTATTTGGGTACATTTCCATTCTAACAATTCCAAATATTATTGAAACGCAATACTTTCGCAACTAAAATTACTGTGATTGCTGATTGTCCTTCGGTGAAAATTATACGAATTTCAAATATTGACAAATGTAATAAATAATAAAATTATAATTATTTTTTAAATGTTCCCCATACTAAGCCTAAAGATTTAGTTGTCACAACAATTGTTGTAGATATTCTACTCACCAAGATAATATAGAGGCTGGGTGAAATACCCCCATCTTTGTTTGGTAATTAGTGTACCATTTTGTGAAGACGCATTCGGAGAATCTTCTTGGAACATGTTTGATAGCACTTGACTCTGAACGAACTACAATATCTCTGAGGTCATGAATGTTTTCGGAACCGTTTTGATGCAAGGCAGTTATGAGACGGTTTGTTCCGTTGATTGTGCTGGTGGCCCTGAAAAGGGCCGTGGATATCAATATTTATAGATGTCCATTATAGATATTAGATAGGTTTAGATATTATAGATCAATATTTCAATATACAATAGATATCTATTTGTATTTGTACTCTATTTGTATGGATATCAAATATTAATATGAGTTTTCATTACTTATCAAGTAATGTTATGTTGTATAATTTTTTACTCTATTGATGATACAGTAGTGCCTCTATTATACGATTTTGAAGGGAGATATGGAAAAAATCGTATAAACGAATACAAACACGTATAAAGGAAACACAAAGTCGTTAAATGAACTCTAGTTATTACTTTATCAAGCCTAGATTCTCAACAGAGCCAGGCTCCACTAGTGAGAATATAATATAGAGAAGGAAGGAGAGGAAACCCGGTACCGGCATGTAGCCTACTCTTAATGAAAGATACCAAGGAGGCCAATCCCATCCGAAGGACGGTGTAACATTCACAGAACGAGCCTCCACAACCCACGCCATCGTGAGACTGATAACAGGTGGAGCGAGGTCGTCACACTAACCCCCAAACACCCCAGTCCCTCTGCCCCAACGGCAGCAACTGGCAAGTCAGAGTAGAATGGTCACCCATCCAACCGCTGACCGCGCTCAATGTTGACCTCAGTGATCTTACGAGAACCGAGGTATCCAACACACCAGCCGTTGGGCTAATGAAGCTCAAGTTATTGCACTGTATTCACCTCTGAGGTATGCTACTTTAAGTTGATGTGCTTTCTTAAAAACATGGTATGAATTCAACAATTTTTTTTTATCTACATGTACATTTTACCACAAACATTCAATAAAGGACAAATTTCTATTGATACTAGACATTTCTAAAATAGTGTGCAACATGTCAACAAGAAGGTCTTGAGTACAATAGACATCATAAATATTCAAGAGCTAAGAGTTAAGAAGCTTGTACATAAAGCCCAATTGAGAGTACGTTTTAGTGTAATTGTCATGGTGTATGATTTATATTATAATAGTGAAAAGTGAATAATTTGTAATGTAATTGGAAATAAACTGATTGTAAATCATGTAAAGGTGTAAGGGCCAAGGAGATGTCATTCGTGCGTCTGTCAAGTGTTTTTCATAAGAATTGGATTTCGGTTTAAATTCTTTTTCAGTGTAACTATTGTGTCAGTTCAAATTCATTATTCACTACAATATCAAACTCTGCAATAAAAGTTATTTTGTTTGGTGGGGGTTGAAGGGGGGGGGGGGGGGGTGAGTGAAAGAGGGTTGAGTTATTCCTTCTTCCCCCTTTTCACCCTGTGTCAGCATTGTGTACACAATTCCAACTACCTACATTATACCTATCTATACAAATTTAAATGTTTTGATTGAATGTCATCTGGAATAAGATTAAACTTTTTCGTTTTCTATTCGACACTAAAAGTACCTAGAGAGTGCGCTAGTAAATATAAGATGGACGCTCCCGCGAGTACAATCCCAGCGCGTGCGTACTTGTACATACAAGTCACTTAGATGTCAATCGCAATGAGTTCAGTAAAAAGTTATAAATACATCGCGAAATAACAGAAATTGATGCTTACCTCAGTGTCAACAATCAAATACAATTGGCATATTTCATTCCAGCACACATTCATTCAAATTCTTGTAAAAACGAGTTGTCTATTCACCAAAAGCAGCATTTGACAGATTGCAGTTGTTTGAACGATGCGTCAAGAAAAATGTGTGTTCAGAAGGCCGTGAGAAAAACAATTTGCATCTGTCAAATGGTGATTTTTGGTGAATGGACAACTCGTTTTCACAAGAATTTGAATGAATGTGTGCTGTAATGACATATGCCGATTGTATTTGATTGTTGACACTAAGGTATTCATCAATTTCGGTTATTTCGCGATGTAATTATAACTTTTACTGAACTCGTTACGATTGACATCTAAGTGACTTGCCTGAATGCGCCCTGTGCGCATGTTCACAAGTACTCGTGGTATAGATGCTAACTTTTTCCGCTAGGTGGCGTTTTGCAACTTTTAGTGTCGAATAGACATCTTAAACAAACTTCATGAACTTATATCATGAGGATTTAATATTCAATGATCCATGTGATAATAATATGGCAAATGAATAATGCACTTCACAGTACAGAAATATACATAAATGAAGTACTACAGCACAAATAATTCACAATGCCTTGAGAAAAACACAATAAATATTTATTCTTTGAGGAACAGCGAGCGTGAACTACAATGCGAACTAAATGGATTATTCAATCTGGTAATCCCTCTTTCTAAGGTACATTCTTTAGATATGAATCTGTATGCTATTCGACAAAGAGAATGAATCGTGGAATAATTTATAATTTGATATTTATTTTCACAATTGATTCACTGGTGAATCATAATTTATAATTTAAATTACCTACATGACTAAAGTTCATGGACACATTGAGATTGAGATTTTGTATTAAGAATAAAACTAAAGTAAAACTAAACTATTCAATTATTTGCACACAATATTTAATACAAAGAGCAGAGTGGTAGACTACACGTGCCAATTTGATTCAATCGCAGATAAACACGTGTGAAAAGTGACACTCCTAAGTGAGCACCGCCTGATTTGTAGATTGGAAAAGGGTTATTTTATTTTGTCATCCCCTACTTTATACCTACGTTCACACAATGCCCCATTGACCATTGTTATACCGAGCTGTCTCTTCGGTTGAGCGAACGAAAGGGTTCGGCTTTACAAGAACCACAGTTCGGGTGGTGGTTACTTACACTTATGCATTGATGACTCTAGATAACATGAATTGTTTCAATCAAACCAAATTAATAAACTTGTGAAGTAACTTTTGTCATGTACAAAATCAACATACATAAAAATTATGTTTTGTCTGCGTGAAAGCCATAGTAATGGGGTTGTTCACTGCCATTTGCTCTCACTCGCAGCACTAGCGGCATTGGAGGTTTCTCACTCTGATTGGTTGGTCTCTGAATCCAAGATCTATGAATCAAACTCCCGCCAAGGTTTAAAAACCTTCCATTCCGCTAGATGCATTTTGATTGGCTCTCTCCCGGACAATTAGAACAGCAGCGCCACTACAGTAGTTTTGCGTGAACAACCCCATTGTAATCATTTTGAGGATATTCCTGGTAGGTAAAGTCTATGAACTAAACTTATTATTTATTATATTTGTGTTGCTGGTAATGCATTAACTTCCCTCCAATGTACAACATGTATAGCAGCGCATGTAGGTAGTAACCCGTTCTCATTACCTGTAAAAATATGACATGGGGATGATTAAAGTAATCATTGGTTTTTGAGAATAATTGTTCTATTATTAAAGTCCAGGGGGCTTATTCTCGAAAAAGTTATCACGTCATAACTCCCAAGTTATGATTCATAAGGAGGTTTGTCCTATCTCTCACCATGTTAATATTATGACTTTTTTATGATTCATAACTTATGACGTGATAACTTTTTAGAGAATAAGCCCCCAGATTGCTGAACTCGGATATGGTAAATTTTTGTTTTTGTGGGATGGTTTTCAAGAAATCGGTTTAGAGTGCATCGATAGAAATCTTCAATCAGTAAAAATGGCATTGCCTTGATAAAATGTAATGTTGCCTATGGCAACCAATGGTAAATACGTGGTAAATACTGGAGAATGGGATGAAACGATTCCAATTCTGGTACCGATTATATGCGATTTCGATTCTTTCCTATCTTTAGGATTTATTTATATTTAGTATGATTTATTTAGTCTAAGGTAAGATGAAGTAATTTATCCTTTATTTATAGTCATTATGTAAATTATATGAAAGGTTTTACCTTATCACCTAGGGAATTGGGTGTGAATAAATACCAACTGCAAGATGAAAAGATTTTCCTCCTCCAAGATTCGAACCCGGTTTCTCTGAATGTCTAGTAAGTAGTAGTATATTATTATTATTTTGCTTCAAGCTTTCACGTTTAAAATTCTTGATATTATGGACTTTAAGGTAATAAACATATAAATCTTTTTTAATGTCTTAATCAAAAATTTAATATTTAATAATTCAAAAATTTAATTTTAAAATTTAATTAAATATTAAAAAAGATGTACACGTTTATTACCTTAGAGTCAATAATACCATATTATTATGTAGGTGCATATTTTCATTTCACACTACATTACAGGGGCGCCGGAACCGGGGGGGCAGAGGGGGCACGTGCCCCCCCTAGACGTCTGAAGGGGGGCATGAGTATCAATCTGCCCCCCCTGGAACGCATAATATCTTTAAAAAATTACTCGATAAGGACTGAATTTCAAAAAAATTCGCTGCGCGGCATTGTTATGTGAGAGTCTTCTGACGTAATGATATTGTTATTATACACCAAAATCATTTTAAACCTAAGAGTATTAAAAGTTTACTAAATCGCTGGGGGACATATTTATATGAACTTTCCTGATATTAGTGATTGATTAACTTTTGTTTTCTTACAATTAACATGCACCAAAATCATTTGAAACACTTTTCCACACACATTTTCGTTATTTTAATTAATACATTTTTTGGCAGTCCTCGAATTCAATTTACCTTATCTACCTACCAATGATGTCGTCCATTTATTTGTTCAGATAAAGATAGGATTAAACAGTTTAAAATTACGTAGAAACGCACCAAATTCATTCCTGAAATTCAAAATTTTCTCGGGGCTATGCGCCCCGGACCCGCATGGTGCTGGGGCTCCCCCCAGACCCCCCATTGTTTCTCTGGGCAATCGTGTTTCCCATGCACATTGTCATTTACTGTATTATTTTCTACCTTACAAATTTAGTCCCTACCCTACCTATAGATCATAAGCAAAATTTGCCCCCCCTGAGAAAATAGACTTCCGGCGCCTCTGCTACATTAATGGGATTGTTTTTTCAGAATCAACAAACGATACTTTTTACTTAGGATCTAATAAATGTATCGATCGGAATCATCCCATCCCACAAAAATACATAACAATGTTTAGTTACTTAGAAATTACATCCTAATTCTGCAACATGTCACACAGCTTTCTTACCACCAATTATTAGAATTTGATTTTATGATGAATAAATAATGTTGAAATTTCGGGGGATAAATATGAACTTAATAATTTATTATTTTGATATTTACAAATTTACTGGAATAAAAGTTCAAGAAACTTCCCGATTATAATTGTCTAAATAGGATTATGATTATCAGTGTTTCCAATTTAGCGGTTTCGCCGCTAGATCTGGCGTTTTGAGATGATGAAAAGTGGCGAAAATTTCAGATTGTCCGCTAAATTCATATGGAAAAACGGGATTTTTCAGGTTAATTTCAGCGTTTTAGCGGCCGAGGGCTAAATCCCTGAATTTGGCTGATTTCAAAGTACCTACTTCTAGCGGCCTAAGTTTTTCGAGTTGGCAACACTGATGATTATTGCACACTATTTGAGGTGTTTAACTCACTGCTTTGAAAACCTTGTGGGACAACGGAATGCCTGCCGCTCTTAGAATGACAAGTCTCTCACAGCGAGTCATGATGGTGCGGAGCGAGCTTTTGAATCCCTCCGTTGCGTCCAACCAATCACAAGAATACGCCGCTAAGTGGATGTTTCTGCTCTGTAACAATATTCAACTTTTAGATTATTGGTGGAGAGCACTTAAAATTAATGGCATTTGATTCGGCAATAATTTGTAGACCTCTGATATCAAATTCTTCAATTTAAAATTGAGAGTTTGTAAACTGAATTTCATTACTTGAATCATAAGTAGGATAATAGCATTTGTCATACCTCCTCTGTCAATTCATTAGCGAAATAGCAATATAACAGTAATTCCAGCTGCAATGCGATGATGCAGATTATTGTCCACATGACTGGCAAGTCATATGTTTCCTGTGAACATTGAAACATGTAGTTGAATGCCAGAAGACTCTGTGGCTTTATCTCTGCTCAAACACTTACAACGGTGGTGACGTGCAGTGCTGCCAATCCACTGAGTACGTTGATCACTATTTGATGTGACAACATCGGTCCGTACACCGACTGGATCTTGTTAAATAGACTGTAATGAAAAGCGTTGTTTATGAAAAGGCCGGTCATACTTTTTTTCCCCGCCAACGGTCGGTTGGAGCGGTTTTAGAGATACGAAATATAAATTGCCATATTTGGCAAACGGTTATGAATGTCGAAAAAGCTAGACTTAGGTGACATGTATTGAACCTGTATCTACATTTTCATCGCTTACTGTCATAACTTTGCTCCTACTATGTGGTCACGTGGAAAACGCTCCGTGCGAGCGACTGACGAGCGACGGAGCGTTTTGGTGCCCAACAAATGCTGACCACATAGTAGGAGCAAAGTAACTAAACCTGCAACGAAATTGATTCACTAAATATTTTCTTACTTCAGTAATGTCTGATGATGTTCAATATATTTTTTTAGTTCCAATTCCATTTCTTGGTTTATTTCAGTCTCCATCTCTTTTTTCATTTGTAGAACTCTTTTGATTGGGAAAACTTTTTTGAAAGAGATTTTGTATTTCGGTGCTTGATTGATCTGTGAATGTTGACAATTTTCTTTTGTGGTAGTTTCCTCCACGCCATTGATTATTACTGTCTCGATACCATTGAGAGCAGTTACGTCAATTTGAATTGGTTTCTGATGAAAACTTTTATATATTTTCTTTTTGTCAATCTTACTTTGAGCTATTTCGTGAATGTTTTCTATGTTGTACCTGAAAAATAACATGTCATATTTTAAATTGTTTTGTAGCTTCAACTTAGGTTCAAGTTTTATTTCTGATTATTGATTTGTTACTGAAACATGTAACTATTGAAACTTGGATTTAAGTTCCTAAATTCCTCCTTTTACCCCCCCCCCCCCCATTCAAACGACTTTTCCTGTACTTCGGTACTGGTCGAGGGAGTCTAATTAACTTAAATGCATGGAAAGGGGAAACACGGATTTTAGGATGATTGTATGTAAACAAAGCTGAATGAAAAAATATCAAGATTCGAAATATACAAAATAATTCTCACTACCTAGTAAATATAAAAATAAATCTGCTAACGTTTTCTTTGAGGTTTTTCATAAAACAACACATTCCTTACCTGAGCATTTTGAACAGAGCTGTTGTGAAAAAGACAGTTACTATAAAGACCTCATCGCTCACAACAAACACGAAAAAGTCGAATACTTGAAGAGAGAGTGTCATTGCCAGAGTTATTTCAAACATTGGTGTGTACTTAATGTCATATGGATGCCAGCGTCTATAAGGAGAAACATTTTAAAAGGACAATTGATGAAAATTATTGTTACATTTGCTGTATGTTGTACAATACCTGAGTGGAATAATTTTAGTTTGAAGAGCAGTCGGTATCATTAGTATGTAAATTACGCTAATAATAGTGCACAGAATTGAGGAGAAACTAAGCATTAGTAGATACATATATTTATTTGTTATCGAAAATATTTGTTTATTATTATCACTTCTGGATATATCGGAGTTGCTTAACCGTGTAATAGTTTCGATGATCTCTCGGATTTCGTCGCGTTTACCAATGATTGTTGCCATTTTGAAGAAGAGTAAACTATAAAATAGACCATTGTTAAATGTCTCGAATGTGGATCTACTGTCTCCTAATGCTGTGTAGATGTTGAGAAAGGCAAACAGTAGTGAGTAGCTTGATCGGACAATTTGAATCCGAGGAAACCAACGGCGCCAAAGTTGCAGTGCATCTTTCGGCTCATCCTCCGCTTTCCAAAGGAACCCTACAACCAAATAAGTTGTAACAACAGTTAAATTGCATTTAATCTTTTAATAATAATAATAATAATAATAATAATAATAATAATAATAATAATATAATAATGTAATTTATTGAGCACATAAAATAGGTACACAATTGGTCTGTATTCAACAATCGAGTCGTTGATCTTCCATACATTCCATCTCTTCTCTTCTCTATTATCTTCTCTCTTCTATTAGAGAAATTATCAATTACCTATTTTAATTGTTAATTTATTGTAGTCGGTTAGGTGACCTGGGTGATTTAGGGGGCGCGGAATTTTCAGAATTTTCAGACTATGTATATTATATTTTTGATATATATTGTATTTCTATTTCTTTACATAATTTAAGAATTTTAAGAGAAAGTTTCACAAATTAGAGAAATAAGTGGTTCAAATGCAAAACCCGAAATATCAATTATTATTCACACCCAAGAGTAATATTATTAAACTACTCTCCAAAATGCATAAAATTGTATCAATTCTAATTAAGCATACAGAGTTAAGTTTGCTTACCTAGATAATACAGGGGTTGAATAAAATATCCCCAACTCTTTGTGGTAATTACTTTTTCATCAGGTGAAGATATATTTGAAATATAATCTTGAAACATGTTTATGAGCGTTTTCTAGGCTATGTGTATTGAAATATCTAGTTAGTGTGTAAGTATCAAGTCAAGCAAAGTCACAATGTGCCGTTCAGCTATATTTAGTTGATTAGTATGTATTCAGAAAGAAAATTGTGAAGAAGTATTAAAGGGACTAAGTACAGTGCCTATGATACTACTACTGAATGATTGAGACAAAAGATTCCTAACTTTCCAGTGGGAAAAGGTGATTCTATAGCAGAGGCATATAATTTAGAGGCAATATTATCAGCCGAGTTCAGCACCTTATACATTATTTAGTGCTGTACTGAGGAATGATATTGTTTCTCTATTGATTTTCAGCTGAATGAAGTTGTAATATTCTAGACTTTTTCGGAGAAAAAAATTATACGTTTTCTCTAGTACTGAAAGTATCAAAGGAATATTATATTACAAAAGCAATGCCGGATACTCAGAAATGACTGTTTGTGTCAAACTGTTAATTATTAGTTACTATCTATTTCTATTCTATTCTATTTATTTTATTTCTATTTCTATCTATTTGTTATTTTGGAGTGTTATTCCTCGTAGTCACTCTGCATAGATTTATTATTGAAATTTGCATTGTATTTGTTTGCAATAATGGTACTAAAAATCTTTTATTTTAACGTCAGTAGGTCAAATTATAAGAATGAATGTTATCCGCAAGTCCCTACTTGCAGGCACAACTCCTGCTATCTGTATGATATTCAAAGCATTTGCAGACGCAAGTCCCCCTTGCGAGTTGCGTCGGTAACTCTTTCAGCACGAGGCTCTTACACAAGTGAAAAGGCTTGTACAATAATGTGGAGTAAAAAATGTGTGTTTACAATACATTTGTAACACTAACATTTATTATTATGGACTTTCTTCTTACATACAACTTGGTATTACATAACACCAGAGGCAGAGTGGGCTGAAAGGACCCAGGACAGGACGAAAGAGGGACAGGGCCCTTATACACAAGTGAAAAGGCTTAGAAAGAAAATGTACAAGGAAAATGAGTGAAAACTCTTGAATGATATGAAAAAGGCATGTAATATTAAATAAGAGGCCCATAGAAAATGAAAATGAGCACACAACCGAAGGGGCCCAGGTTGCGACCAAAATTTGAAGTTGATTGGCCAAACGGATCCAGTTTCAATTTTAAACCAATAATCACCAGATCTTATTCATAAAGTATATACTAGACTGCTCACATGACTTTAGTACCTATGTGTGAAAAATTTCAGATAGATTGGGTGAATGGTGTGACCTGGGCAGATGGGGGATAAACAAAACCCCCAAAAAATCAAAAAATCAGAGGAAGTGCCATAAGAGTAGATACCGTGGTGACGCTCGTTTAATAATCATTAGGTTCTCTTGATCCAATCACTTATAACCCTCCTGGAAGATTGCGTTAATGGCTGTTGCCATGGTAGCTTCTCATTTATCCCGCCACTAACTCCGTCGGAACTACGCATAGCGATATTTTAATCTTTTCAACCAAGATATGTTCACTCCGTGTGGTGCTCACATTCAATAATGTTTAATCTTGTCTTTGTCCAGGACTCATGGAGATGGGCAGCGACCTCAAGTGCAACTGGAGCGTCGCGCCGTTCCCCCCGGGCACTTACGAGGAGTACGAAGTGTTCGCCGACGGCAAGACGAAGCTCGTCGACGCCCAGCCGTTCTATCACATCGGGGACGTCCCGGCGTTCCGGCCGCTGGTTGCGAGCGACAGTCTCACGGCCGAAGTGACGGACAACATCCGAACGTTGTTCACGGCGGCTGTCAAGAAGAGGCTCATGTCGGACAGGAGGATCGGTTGTCTGCTGTCCGGAGGTCTCGACTCCAGTCTTGTGGCTGCGCTGCTTTGTAAACTCTCCAAGGAGGCGAATCTCAAGTATAAGATTCAGGTTGGTTTCTTGGACTAACTTCTGGTGTGCACGTATGTGTCATGGGTCATGTTATTTGATAGGTATTTTTCATAATTCTTTAGCTTCTTTATAGCTGATATATTATTTTAATTTGTTTTAATTTCATAATAAAGTTAACTATTGACGTTGATGAAACGTGACAAAAGCTTCTAGATTTTCATGAATGAAAACTGTAATGTTCCTTACGAAATATGGATTATGTCACACTTTATGAACTGCAGTTAAGCTATAAAATTGTATTTGAGTTTTGAATGATTAGTTGTACTTTCTTGATGTTCTTGAAAAAGCTATTGAATGAATATTGAATAAAAAACTGAAACCGAAGAAAAGTGTTAGGTACATCCTTGAATATCTTGATTTTTTTATTTTTACATAGTTGAAGTGTGTTGGGTGTAATGTAATTGTAATCCCCATAAAAAACACTTCGTGTAAAAATACCAGCCAAGTCTCTTCTACTAAAAAAAAATATATGAAATCTAAAAATTCTGCACTGAAAAGTAATGATATCAAAAAATTTGCCAAGTCAAAACTTTATTTGAAAATCAAAAAATACTTGGCGCATCGTGTATATTAATAGCTTAGAAGTATAGGCCAGATATAAAATATACATAAAATATACAAACATATAGTATACCTAAAATGCCCTAAAAAATCGATGCGCCAAGTATTTTTTGATTTTCAAATAAAGTTTTGACTTGGCAAATTTTTTGATATCATTACTTTTCAGTGCAGAATTTTTAGATTTCATATATTTTTTTTTAGTAGAAGAGACTTGGCTGGTATTTTTACACGAAGTGTTTTTTATGGGGATATCACTCCTTTTTTTAGTTTATTCTAACAACTTGTGACACATATGAAATGAACAATTACTAAATTCTTTTAAAAAATCATCACCCTTTACAATTTCGTTACCACTAATGAATAGCAGCGTATGGTCCTAAATAATTGCTTTAAATGATCTTTCACGAAGAATAGCAAAGGTTTCATTCCAATCAGTCAACCCAGTTCCGAGATATGGAAACACTTCGGTTTTCAAAATGGCTGCTGAACTTTCTGCAATGCCACATAGAATTTATTTCTATAAATGATGTGTATTATTTTAAGCTTTCTGAATATGTATTTATTGTATAGGAGGGAATTATAATAATTTATACATTTGAATGACGTCATTTCCGGTCTCATAAATAGGAAAATTCTATTTCTACTGTTCATATTCCATAGAGATGGCCATCCGAATCGTTTGGCGCTAGTTCATACCGAATTGTCTACCAGTTTTTGAGATATGACGTTACTTCCGGTTTAAAAATGGCGGCTGAAATCTCTGACCCCTTGAAGTATATTTGAAACATGATTACAATTTTATAAGCTGTCTCAAATAGTATATTTATTGCATCAAAATAAAAATTTGTGAGATTATTAAAATGTGTGACGTCATTTCCGGTTTAGGTATGGGAAACTGCAAATATTATTGATGATAATACATAAAGTTGACCGTCTAAATTGTTTTGCGCTGGTTTCGTTGAAATCTATTTAGCCGTTATTGAGATATGATGTCACTTCCGGTTTCAAAATGGCGGCTTCCGGTTGGTTTTATAACAAGTCACATGAGACGTCAAAAGTACATACGTTACATAAATATCAAAATAATCGGATCAACCTTTGTTGCCAAAAAGCCAATCGATGTATTTCAAATTTCATTACGTCATTTCCGGTTTCTTTAACATAATGTTTAGTCTTTTGCTACTTATCATGCATATAGATGACCGTCTGGATCGTTTGGCGCAATTTTCGTTCCAATCGGTCCAGCCGTTGACGAGATATGACGTCACTTCCGGTTTCAAAATGGCGGCACAAAAAATTCATGGGGTGAAGGTTAAATCAGACGCCAAAAGTGCACACATGGTAAAAATGTGGGATCAATCGGTTCAGCCGTTTAGGCTGTGGCCTGTTTACTGGATTTAAATTCCAGGAGACTACTACTACTACTACTACTACTGAGATTATTATTATTATTATTATTATGAAAACCGCCCTAAAACACTGTTTTCACGGCCCTCTAGCGCGCAAAGGGCGTAACCTATTGTTCCCAAATTTGGTATATGTTGTAGGGTGGGCCATAGCTCGAAATTAAGATATATCGCAACAATGTGAGATTTTCCAATTTTAAGATCCAGTAGGCCGAAAATGCCACTTTGATGCTTACAGTAAAAGTGGGTTTGCTCCAGCCTTTTTAAATGAGTGTGTGCGCGCGCCGTACGACTTGGCTGGCGTGGAGCGACCGCTCCACTAGATTTCATTGCTGATCAAGAGCAAAATAAAGCATGGTGTTTGGGTTCCTTGTCAAGAAGACACCGAAGACGTTGACACTACGAGTATTCCCCTGGTTGAGACCTAAGGAGATAAATGTTTTACCTCAGTCGGTTATCTACCCGGGGAATGTGTGTAGTTTGAAATCAATAAAAGTGTATCGTGTCTTCTCGCAGTCGTTTGCCATCGGCATGAGCGACAGTCCCGACATCGTGGCCGCGCGTCAAGTGTCGAAGGAGATCGGCACCGAGCATCACGAGATCATCTTCAACGCAGAGGACGTGCGTGAGGTCATCGACGATGTCATCTTCTCGCTGGAGACGGCGGACATCACGACAGTAAGAGCGTCTATAGGTGAGGCTTCATTGTGCAGACGTTCTTTGAAACTTCTATGAAGTTTTGATACAGATTGATTTGTTGTATTGATAGGAAATGTTATTAAATTTCAGATTTGAAAAGTCAGAAGGTGGTTCAGTTAAATATTTAATAATACCTATTAAAGAGTATTGCATCTTATTTTAAATATATTATCTTCGATTAATCTCAGGATTTTCCTGTATTTCATTGAAGTAAATATTTTTATTCCTGCAGGAATGTACTTGATAGCGCGCTACATCAAGCTCCACACCGACACCACCGTGATCTTCAGCGGCGAGGGTGCCGACGAGCTGGCGCAGGGTTACATCTACTTCCGCGACGCCCCGTCCCCCGGCGATGCGCATCGCGAGAGCATGCGCCTGCTCAAGGACATCTACTTGTACGACGGTCTGCGCGCCGACAGGACCACGGCCGCGCACGGGCTGGAGTTGCGCGTGCCCTTCCTCGACCTGCAGTTCACGCAGTACTTCCTCGGCCTGTCGGAGCAGTCTCGCCAGCCGCAGCAAGGGGTGGAGAAACATTTGCTGAGGTCGGCTTTCGAGGGGACCAATCTCCTCCCGAATGACATCCTGTGGAGACATAAGGAAGCTTTCAGGTGACAATTTGTATTAGTTTGAAAAATAATTTAGTCCACAATATCAAAACTTATTTTAAGCAAGTCTTTATTTTATTATACAGCGATGGGGTGGCTTCCAAGAAGAAATCTCTGTTCCAAATCATCCAAGACATCATTGAGCCTCGAGTGTCTGATACAGACCTTAAAAATGCAGCGATAAAGTTTCCTCATTGTACTCCAAAGACAAAGGAATCACTCTATTATCGGTGAGTTGGCGTTTAAATTGCTATTAATTTAAGCTTTTAATAAACAATTTTAATTTAAATTATGATGCCTTGCAGCATGTAGTAATTAATTTCTGCTTCATTTCAGAGAGATATTTGAGAAGAGTTTTCCAGGGCAGACAAACTTCATGCCCTATTTTTGGATGCCTCAATGGAGTGATGCGACTGATCCGTCCGCTAGATTTATTAGCCATTATGCGGCAGAATCATGAAGATTGTGATTCTTATGACCGTTAATTGTTTTAAATTACTTTATGATATTGTTTTTTTGTTGTTGTTTTATTTATTTATTGGGAAAAGCTATGATATTGAGAGTTGTTTTACCGAATAAAAAAATTTACTGGAACATGTACCAAGCTTATCTCTCAACAAATTCCGCCTAAATCGAAATGTATTGAGTTGTTCCACGTTACATCGACCAAATAAACATGAACATATGAACGACTCTTTTCGATTTTGATGAAACTTGCTATGATTGCTTCCTATACTAAATAACTAATAAGCTTAGGTAGTATACGTATTTTTTCGTTTGGCCAAATTTTCATCTCCTATCGAATTATGGCCAAATGTGACATTTTCAACAAAACAGCTTCATTGCAGTGTCTCGTTTCCACTTGAATTATGATAGGCTAGTCAAAAAATTATGTAATTTTTTTTTAGATAATTGTACACACTTGCATAATAAACAAATAATTTGTCTCACAAAAATCAAAATTTACAGGGGGAAAACTCACTATTTTGACCCCCCCCCCCCCCTAAAATACGGTATCGTTAAAAATTTTGAAAAAAATATATGTTAATCCTCAATGAATTAGGAATCTTTTCAATTAAGGCTTAGAGTGGGCAGACTATTCGTTACAGAGCAATGAATTAATATATTATATACGTCGCGGAGGGGTAAAACGGCGTGCTTGTGATGGCGCTAGAGGCTGGTTTCAATAGAAATACAGGATTTAAATATAGAAAGGTTAGGATTAAAATTTTCTAAAAATTGCATCGTAAACATCATCAATCAATCATCATCAATTGCATTAAAGCTATCTATTCAGCTAATGTTTTGAGGGGCAGACTTTTGGTTTCAGAAATATGGAATTTTTATTTACCGCTCGGATGTGTAAAACCGCACGCGTGTAATAGTGCTAGAGCCTGGTTTGGATAGAAACACAAAATTTAAATAAAGAAAGGTTAGCATTAAAATTTTTCAAAAAATTGTATTTTCTTCATTATTGTTTTGCTCACCAAGGTTTTGAGTGGGTCACTCTTGGTTTCGAAGATCTGATTTTTGTATGTACCTACCTACCTCGCGGAGAGGTGAATACAACAAGTGAGTGATGGCTCTAATGGAGGGTTTAATTTAAATATAGGAAGTTTAGAATTTAAATTTTTAATTTTGCAAAAAAAAAATTTGGCAGTGAAAACGAACAGACCATTTTTCCCGCCAGTTTTTGAACGGAAGGTTGGCTGAACTGGATATTTAATCATGTTGGTACCACTAGGAGGAAGTTTCTTTTGTGCCAGGTTGTGCAACCTGCAAGTTGCTTGGTGCAAATGTGAGTGAGTGTGTGGTAACATGGAGGCCGTTACAGGTCGGCATTTTCACTGATATGTCGATGTATAACCAAATTTTAGTGGCTTTGAGTGTCATAATCGTTATTGTTCCGTTTCTATTTTATTCTCCATATCTCACAATTACTTTTTTGGTATTCTCTCTACTCGTTTACCTGTATATTGACTACGAGAACAGCCAGTCCCGAGGGGGGCCAGCCAACACAACTTCACAATTAATTTCCAATTGTTTTCAAAACTTCAATTTTTCTTGGACTTGGACGATTCCAAACGCTTTGCGTGAGTACCGTCTATCGAACCCGTTTACAAAAGCATATTACCAGTCATTGAATATGCCTTCTATAGGATCTCAAGAAAATATAAGACGGCCTGTGAGAGGTAACCTTGGCTATGTGGTCAGCCCTAACCTTAACCTCAGTGATCAACGAAAGGTTGGTTCCTCAAGCAGTAGTAGCGTCAGTAGACCAGTGTTTGCGATCCCTAATGGTGATTCATTTAACGCTCTATCACCAATTAAAAGCGATCTATTTTGGAAGAATAACACAAGTTTAACAACTTACGACAGATTGAGAAACATAAGTATTGGCGAAGCATGTAGTGCTAAACCATATCAACGCACACCGACTCAACTCGAAAGGGCTAGTCCCAGTTACACCTTAAATTCTACGAAGAATTCATCTAGCAGCATGAATCATTCAACTCCTGGATCGACTTCGAGAAATGTCCATTCTTTCACTGGCCTACTTCCAACATCGACTCGTTATAACCTGAGCTCTGATTCTGTGTAAGTTCTAACTTATTACCTACCTAGTTATGTAGGTAGTATAGGCAATAGGCATAGCATAAATCCTGGAAGCGGATCCACAAAGAGAGATTCTTTCCATTACTTCATACCTACTTTAGTTTGGAGATGATTTGTTAATGTCTTGCGTACACACACACCATTCACCAATAATAAAAAATGTTAATCAAAATGGTAAAAATTTGTTAAATATTTTGACCTTGATTTACAATGCAAGTTAATGAGATGTTTTCATGCAACTATTCGACACCAAAAGTTGCGAAACGCCACCTAGCGTAAAAATTAACATCTTCCAACCGAGTAAGCATGCACATGCGCACAGGGCGCGTGCAGGAAATCTCAGTTTAATAACGAGTTCAGTAATAGTTATAATTACATCGATGATACCTTAGTGTCAACGATCAAATACAATCGGCATATTTCATTACAGCGCGTGCATTCATTCAAATTCTTGCGAGAACCACCAAAATCCACCAAAAGCACTATTTGACAGATTGCAATTGTTTTAATCACGGCCTTCTGAACGACCTCGTCTGAAAACTTTTTCTTGACGCCTCGTTAAAAACAATTAAAATCTGTCAAATGCTGCTTTTGGTGAATCTAGACATCTCGTTTTCACAAGAATTTGAATGAATGTGTGCTGTAATAAAATATGCCGATTAGGTAGGTAGGTATATTTGATTGTTGACACTGCAAGGTAAGCATCAATTTCTGTTATTTCGCGACGTAATTATAACTTTTACTGAACTCCTTACGATTGACATGTAGGTACCTAATTGATTTGCCCGCATGCATACTGATGGTGCACCCAGTGCGCGTGCGGTGCGGCAAATACTCGCGTGAGTGGCCATCTTACTGATATTAGCGCATTCTCTCTAGAGGTACTTGTAGTGTCGAATAGGCATGTCAGGATGATATGATGCAGTCATCATAGTCAGTCTTCTTTTGCACATTGTCACTAGGTATCAATTAGGTAGACATTTTGTTCATGTATTTTTCATAACTTAATGAAATATTTGGACTATAGATATTCTATAACTTTTTAAATTGAATTCACCGCCTTCCCAGGACAAGCCATCAAACAAGGAACTAAACAATCAAGGCACAATCATTTGACATGTCATTTATGCCGACATTTTAGATTTTCTTTTCAATTTTAGTAGGTACCTACTAGAGATGTATTCTACCAACAGACAAGTGCATTACCTATGTACTAATTCCACATGTTTCTTCTGACAGGACATTTGCCGATGTCAACAGTCCCGGTCTGAGCACGCGCGTGGCACAATACGGCAATTCTTCACCTAACACGAGCTCCGGAGCCACGCGGCAAGCGACTCATCAGGCGCAGTACTCGTCGCCTGGACAGTTTCCAGTCGTCTACCTCGGAAAGACAACCAAGCTGCCAGTCTTGACGTCGAGAAACACCACCAAAGTGGCACACGGTCCGGTGCGCATTCGGATGGCCCCTCTGGAGTCCCAGGAAAGAAGGTAGGTACCTAGTACAGTTTGTTCAAATCTACTTTACAATAACTATGGTAGCGAAGATGGCAACGAAAATGATGTACTACGCTAGCACCAACACAACAAAATGAAAATCGCTACAACTTAGGTGGCACATTCAAGTTACTAGCGGATTCACTTTGGAACGTTTAGTTTGGCAAAGCGTGAATTCAGGTGGAAGGTCTGGATGGTGCTGCTTAGTTACACCCTAACGGCGTTGTAAGCGTAAATTGAACAGCCTGTATGTACCTACCTATGTTACGTTGTTGGTTTGCATACCTAATAAATCCTCATTTCTCATTGGTGTCTTTCTATACAAAAATTTAAATTTAAAGACAAGTAGAATTCCTTGTTAAAACTATAGAATTCTTTGTTAAAACAAAGATTTAGTTTATACATAAATTTAGCACATTGCACTATCTCATTCGTTACCTAATTTTACATTATATACAAACGCTACCATTTGATTTCAGTTTTGCACTTACGCTACGATCCTCAATTTATGATCATTCAAGTTTTGCCTTTTTCAAGTTAGATGGCAGAAATAGCATGAAACTTTGCTTCGTGGTGCGGAAGGTATCATTTTAGAAATGAAGAGAAATATTGTAAGGTTGATATTTCAGGTTAGGTTGTAATTTAATGTTGCTAAATTATCTACACCCGTTTTTCCAGATCGTATGTGCTGTCCGACAGAAGTCGTGCGCTGGGCGACTATTCCGAGACCCCTCCTAAGTCCGTGCTGGACACGTTGCACGAGATATCGCGCAAGCGGCTCCACGCTCAGCTCGGCGACCAAGAGGCGGAGAGCGTCAAGAAGCAGAGGATCAACGCCAGCGAGAAGCGAGAGCGCGAAAACACGCCGCTTGAGGAGGAGACGAGTCTCAAGAAGCGAACCAGAAGTAACGAGATCACGAGTTCTCTCAGTTCGAGTCAGAGGTTGCTCGACAGGCCTAGCAAGAGAAAAACAACAGGTATGAAGGCTGAAACAATAATAGATTTTGGCTCTTACTTCTTAGAACTTACCTACTTGTTTGTCACATCTTTTAGGCAATGTATACTCAATTTTAGTGACTATTCATAGTTTGCACGTGATGTCATCTCATTGTTGCCTGCCACCATCTTGATGGCATGCAGAATAGCTGTTATTCTTTGCTTTTTTGATGATCTTTTAGTTAATGGGTTATGTATAGGCTCCGGAGAAATCTTTAGTTTGAAGAGGAAACACACACATTACAAATATTCATCGATTTACCTAGCAATGAAGTTATAATCTTACCCGTCAACGGGCCAACAAAATGTCCGTCCTCAGGTGGAAAATTCAATAATTTTGCATTGCTGTAAACCAAAAGAAGTTTGTGCAAGCTATGAATTGCAGAAACATTCAAGTTAATCTGTAGATCGGTTTGATGCTGGCTAGTGAAGTAAAAATGGATTAATTATGTTGAGTGCAATGTGTAACAATTAAACCTTGTTTAAAATAGCTCAATGGTAAAACTTGGTTTTATGCAGTATAGCAAAGAAGAAAATCTTGGCATTTACAAATTGCAGTGTTAATTGTCAATGCCTTCTTACTTTGCATTAATTATTGAAATTGTATAAATTTTAAATATCGTCTATAAAAATTAAAAATTCAACAAATGTGTGCTAAATTGTTCGCTTGACCACAGTTGTACACGGGCGCCATTGCCATGTACAGTGATTCCCGTGGAATCAGTTGTGCAGTTGATTACACATTTGTTCCACTTCCAGTTGAAACTGATGGCCACGAGATCAACGCCACTGTGCCGGCAGGCAAGGTTGCCAAGACTTCTGTGCCGAGTCCGGAGGTTATCGTTCCTCCAATCACTGTCAACTTTGAACCGCCCTGCGAAGACGAACTAATGCCGGAAGCAGTGACGCCAACACCCCAGTCCAAGCCGCCGCCGTTCGTTGAGGTAGGCATTTAGAATGATATGAAAATACTTTCAAAACTATTCGATGAATTTTTGTTTCTTCTTATTATGTGACACCTGACAATGATCATGACAATGATTCACAATGTTTAGTTACAGTTGGCCTTGCTCAACTCAAGTTTCTTGCCCCAATTAGGTATCATATATTGTTTATTTTAAATCTTATCTAGGCTGCGTAATGTGTTTCCTCTTCAGCCGAACCTAAGATTTAGAATTTCAATCTTAGATTAAAATATTAGAAGATTAGAAGATTAGAAGATTAGATTAGAAGTGTTGCAAGATGGCGGGCGATGCAAGTCAAGGGAAGTTATTGGTGCTGCAAAAAATCAAAGATTTTAAAGTAAGGGACCTTCACCGAGTGCTTGAACAGTGTGGGTTAAGTAAGGAAGGGAAGAAGGAAGATTTGGTGGATAGATTGACATGTGCAGCTACTGCATTAATGGAACTTTGCGAGAGTTTAGGTCTGTCAATCTACATGCAACAATTGGACGTGGCTACCGACAAGGTGGGTGAAACTAATATTGCTAATGATCTTCTGAAAGCTATAATTTGTGAGAAGGATAAACGGCTGGATTCCCTAGACGAAATCAACAACTTACTCAAAGATAAGATTACGTACCTGACTGAGATGAAAGTCGCGGAAAGTGAAAAGGAGGCGTTGCCTCATGTTTACAATAATAGTGCACAAAAGAGCCGTGAGAGGGCGCTCGCGCTAGCAGCAGCGGGAGCGAAATCCGTACCGGCGGCTATTTCAAACGAACGGACTCAGTCTAGCTGCGATACTCTCCCCCTACCACTGCCCCTACTACCCCTCTCACCGTTTGTGGCCGAGCGGGTCTGGGGCTATGAGGCCAGGAGGAGGAGGGAAATACCTGATAGTGGCCCAGCTGTTTCGACGAAAACAACAACAATAACAGGAAAAGTCACTCTTGATGATGATTTGACACAGGATCAAGAAGAATTCAAAGTGGTGAACACCAGAAAAAGGCACCGACAAAAGTGCACACTTGGTACTGCTGCTGTTCCTGAGGGATCGACGAGACTGGCGGTTGCGGCTAGAAAGAGTTTCCTTCATGTCTGGCGGCTAAACAAGGACGTCACGTGTGAAGATGTTTTGGCGTACATCAAGGACAATTTGGAAGGCTCTTCTGACTCGATCACCTGCGAAAAATTAAATGCTACGGGCGATTACAGTTCGTTTAAAGTCGGCTTGTGTGAAACTCTTTATGAAAATATGAGTAGTCCGGCCTTCTGGCCTGCGGGTGCGGCAATAAAGCGGTTTTTTCAGCCACGAGCAAATTCCTCCCGAACCTCGTAAAACAAGCAGGTAACGTTCAATTTGGAATTGGCAGCGAGGAAATTCTACTAAGTGAACATCGTAACAGCAGAAGCTCTGCACACAAGATTAAGGAGGAGGAGGTTTTTTCTAAAACCTCGGAGACCTCATGTAGATCGATAGGGCATGCTCATCACCTTTTTCACATCAACATTCGTAGCATTGTCACCAAGATCGACGAACTGGAGACCTTCATCGACTCGCAGGCAAATATGATTGATATCCTCTGTCTCACGGAGACATGGCTCTCCCGAGGGCAGGAAGATTCAATTGTAATTAATAATTACACATTGGCATCCCATTACTCTAGAGCTTCTAAGCGGGGAGGTGGTTCTTGCATATATATCCGTAATGCAGCTCGGCTTGCGTTCGGCGCCTGTGATGTGACTTGCATCGACGGTATGCTGGAAGCAAGTGCGATTGAGATCCTCGGAGATAAGCCGATTATTATCGTGACTATTTATCGGTCACCTGATCCGTCTAACATCAACTCTTTCTTGGAACATTTAGATAATATTCTACTGAAACTTAGCAGGAAAGGCAAGCGAGTGATTGCATGCGGTGACTGGAACCTAAATCTCCAGTTACCGCAAATCAAGGTGAGTCTTGAGAGTGTAGTCAAGGCTCACGGTTTTAGTATACTTGACTTTGGAGTAACCAGGTGCTGCGGCAATTCTGAATCTACCCTAGACGTGGTGATCTCCAACTACGATCAAGTCCAGTTTATACACAACACCGACCCTGGACTATCTGACCATTCTGGACAACTAGTGTCATTCCCCATTAACGTCGATAATGCTCATATGAAACAATCTTCCCAAGAGTTCATCATGACAAGGAAGTTTCCACCGCCGTCTGTCCAAGACTTCATAATGGATCTTGGGGAAGTTGACTGGTCAGAGATTTATACAAGGGACTCTGTAGATGATAAATACAATTTGTTCCTCCAATTGTTTACTCCACTTTTCGACAAACACTTTCCTAAAAGGAGGACCACTCTGCAGAACTCCAAGCCTCAAAAAGGCTGGTTGTCTCAAGAGATCCGGAACATGTGCGATAGGAAGAGGGACATGTACTATTTAGTGAAGAGTGGGGCTGCCCCTGCACTCCAGGAGCCTCTCAATCGCCTGAAGAAGGAACTTAGAACTGCCGTTATCAAAGCCAAGAAGGACTATTATTCTGAAATCATTTCGGGATCTAGCAACACAGTGAGCACCATGTGGAGACTCATAAGGTCTCTAACTGGCAAAGGTCGACGTGAGGCTTTTCCAGCCTGGATAGAGAACAGCGACTCCTCAAAAGCCACTGACCCACTGGAAATTGCAAGTATATTCAACACACATTTCCTATCTGTATGCACCAACATCACAGACCCAGCCTCCGACACAGCTAGTGAGTGCATGAAGCTTCTCAAGGTGGCGCATCCATCAATCGCTCCGGAAATATCTCTTCCGGACATGTCTGCAGACACTGTGCTGGACTTAATCAACCAATTTGAGTCGAAACCATCAGCTGGTTGGGATGAAGTCCCGATGTCTCTACTCAAGAAGTGTGGCCCATGGATCGCAGGGCCACTCGCTCACATATTCACACACTCATTAAGTTCTGGAGTATTCCCTGCAGGTCTAAAACCAGCGTTGGTAGTGCCTATACACAAGAAGGGAACGAAGACTGATTGCTCCAACTTTAGGCCTATCTCACTTTTATCTTCATTCTCTAAAATCATTGAGAAATTTATGCACCAACAGCTCACTACCCACTTCAACAACAACACCCTGTGGTCCCCTACGCAGCATGGGTTTCGTTCTGACCATTCTACCACTACTGCTGCCTTTGGTATGATTACTGGGATTGAGGAGGCCTTGGAGAGGAAGAACAAGGTTGGAGTTATACTATGTGATTTGTCTAAGGCCTTCGATTCAATGGACCACCAACTGCTGATGAACAAACTCACGGTATATGGGATTACTGGTGTTTGTGGGGCATGGTTCGATTCCTACCTGAGTGGTAGGACTCAGAGAGTGCAGCTTAATGAACACTTCTCCTCTTGGGAACCCGTCACTAAAGGTGTGCCCCAGGGCTCCATCTTGGGGCCCCTTCTCTTCTCTATCATGGTGAACGATCTTGCCCCAAACATCTGTACCAACCATTCAGGAAGAAGTGTAATCCAGTATGCTGATGATTCCAGTGCCACAATTGAAGCTCTAACCGCCAACCAACTAGCGGCTGAAGTCCATTTAGCCATGGATCATTTTGTTAACTGGTTCACCCCTAACAAACTTCTATTGAATCGTACCAAGACCGAGATTATAACCTTCGAACCTCGCGGCAAACACTCTGATAATATGCTGTCTATCAGCTCGTGCTCCAGCGTGAAGTATCTTGGTATAACTATTGATAGAAACCTATCCTGGGTTCCGCATATCGATCATCTAGTTAAAAAACTTTCTTCAGCGCGCTTTGTAATGCGTACATTAGCCCTGAATTGCAACTTATTTGCTTTACGATCAGCCTACTTTGCGTACGTTCACTCAATACTCCAGTATGGTATCATCTTTTGGGGCGGTACGCTAGACAGCAATAGGGCTTTTCGCGCTCAGAAGAAAGTCATCCGGATCATACTCTCTCTTGGATATAGTGCGTCATGCAGAGATAAGTTCCGGGAGGTAGCAATACTACCTCTCCCATGTATCTACATTTTGGCAGTGTGTTTGTTTACACGGGACAACCTGCATTTGTTCAATGACAACAGCCACCACATGTATGGAACTAGAGGTGCCTCCAATTTAAAACATGAATACTGCCGCTTAAATACCACGTCTCAGGGTGTCATGCAGTCTGGCCGCAGACTGTACAACCATGTGCCGCAAGAAATCAGGAACATTGAGTCCAGGAGCGGTTTCAAGTATATTTTAAAGATGTTCCTTATGAAGCATTCCTTTTACAGTGTAAATGAATTTCTTGAATGCTGATTTATATGTATATTTATATGTTCGCTTCGCTTTTAGCGCAATACTTTCACTATTTTAACTTGTAATATGTGTTAACATTCGAATGTATTTTTACAATTTGTCTTTGTTACTCAATATGTTTCAATGCTCAAATGTCATATTATAGTTATTATTTTAGTTCTGACTTTGTAATGCAATTGTAATTGCTTCCTACAAATAAATAATACAATACAATACAATGTCGGTTGAAGGAGAAAATGTTGGCCAGTTTTCACAAGTCTGTGGAGCTTGTGTTAGTGGATTATTAACCAAGAATAGTGTATATTTTAATACAACTGCTTATTAGTTTTATCTCGATTAAGTAAGTCTAGAAATGTTCTAGATAGGGATATTTAAACAATAAAAAAAAAAAAGAGATTGAGTACAATCTCGGAATTTATTAGTACTGCACAGCCGTCAAGTTCCAGTAATTCTCTTCGTTTCGCGTAATTCTTCCATCAAATCCAGTCAAATTTATATTTCATTCCCTCTGCCTGTTGCAGGTGCAGGTACCTAGTCCATTGAACGTCAAGATTCAGCGGACGCCTCAGTCCGAGTTTCTGCACAAGGAGTTCAGCTCGGTCTCGGACAGTTTGGACTTGGACCAGCTGCGTCGACATCGCCTGATGTCCACCAAGAATCGGCTCCTTGACATGCTGTCCTCCATTGGAGCAGAAGGTAAGACTTTAAAGGGTCTGACTCTGTTGCATCATCGTCAATGAAAATAGTATTGAAGTTTTTTAAAATGGTCTCTTGAATGTCTTAGTGCTATTTTTTTATAATAAGCAGATAGATCGAGTGACTAATGTCAGTCATTAGGTCTGTTTGTTTGTCTCCACTTTTCACCCCCCATAATGATATTTACTTCAGTTCACAATATCATTGCAGTTTTGAACTTCTTTTATGATTTTGGTCATTACTCCATTCATCACATTTCTCACTTAGATGTGGTTATAAATGCAGCTACATTACTGCATAGTGCATATTACTATCAATTTGCATCCAGAACAGGTCAATTATGTGGGAATTTAGTTGCAGGAAATGTTGGTTTGTAAAGTTCCATTTTGCCAGTTTTGCAAATGTGTAGCTGAAGGACTTTTCAAAGATACATTTAGATTGTGTACGACAATAACAAACCTTCTATACATGAATGAAAGTATGTAACTTAATATTCACAAATAAACACATTATAAGGAAGCTTTTTAAATAATGGTACAATATTTTATATCATGTGAGTGTGCAAGATCCTCTTTTCCACAACAGAAATAGCTCACTAGTACTTGTTTTCAGACAAAGATGTTGACCTGACTCCGCCAGCGCCGGCCCAGACAGCTTTCTCGACGCCTTCAAGTGCTCCGAGTCTGCCGTCTTTCTTGTCGTCGACGCCGCAGACGACCAGCGCACTGTCGACGATGTTCCAGACCAGCGAGAGCAAGACCGAGAAGAAGCACGTCCACTTCAACGACACGCTGCAGATCAAGACCTTCGACGTCACTTCGTCCACCGATACCTCGACGAGCCAAGACACGGTGACAAACTTTGCAGCGTCGCCGGCCAAACCGGCGTTGGGCTTCTTCTCGCCGCTCAACGGGAACACGATCGCTCACAGCACGACCACGACGATCAACACTGCTCCGATCAGCTCGGCCGCTGTGCAAGAACAGAAGAGTCCGATGTCCAGTGCAACGTTCGGACAGAACACGACTACCACCTCGCTGCTGACCACGTTCAGCTCTGCAGTTCCAGAGTTAGCGACTTCAACGTCTGCCGCTCCAGCAGTTACGTTTGGGTCCCCTGCCATCTCGCTTCCGTCATTTGGCTCCGCTGTCACTTCTGCAGCGTCATTTGGCTCTCCTTCCCCATCTGTCATGTCGTTCGGAACGCCTAGCACTTCCGTAGTGTCGTTTGGCTCGTCTGCCACTGCGCGGACCACTACAACTGCCGCACCAGTCACGTCGGCTCAGACGTTTGCCTTGCCTGTGTCGACAACACCGCCGTTTGGGCCTACAACTGCCTCGGCAAATACATTTGGGTCTCCTGCCACTACGGTCCCGTCATTCGGAACTGCAACCACTCCGGCAATGACATTTGGGACTCCTGCCCCATCGCTGCCATCGTTCGGATCTACTACCACTCCGGCAATGACATTTGGTTCTCCTGCAACGTTGTCGTCTTCTGGCTTCGCCACATCTTCCACCACCGCACCTGCATTATCCTCGACAACCACACCTGCAGCCACGACTGCAGTCCCGATATTCGGCGCGACAACAGCTGGATTGTCATTTGGAAGCAACTCAAACGCAACCTTCGGCCTAACATCCTCTAGTTTCGCATCCCCGACCGTGTCCGCTCCGATCTTCGGCACTGCCACAACATCTGCGTCCGTGTTTGGGGGCTCGACCTTCGGCGCATCTGTGACCTCATCGCCTGGTTTCGGCGCTGCACAAACAACATTTGGCAATTCGGCTCCTCCGCCTTATCCTGGTTCTGGTAAAGCCAACGACGTCATGGCCAGTTCCACTGCGGCGAGCAAAACAGACAAACTGTTTGCATTGAGCTCTGGGACGCAGTCAGCTGGATTCGGAGGTGCAACCAACTCCACCTTCGGCGGGTTTTCCGCACAGCAAGAGTCGACGTTTGGCGCCAAGCCGTTCGCCTTCTCAAATACAAATGCAACGTCTGCCGAGGCCTCCTCTGTGT
Organism: Leuctra nigra; assembly: GCA_934045905.1. NCBI lineage: Eukaryota > Metazoa > Arthropoda > Insecta > Plecoptera > Leuctridae > Leuctra > Leuctra nigra. The sequence goes on along the minus strand of OW203766.1, from coordinate 17,992,616 downwards.
TTGGGGGCAAGCCTGCTGGAACCACTTCCAGTCATTTCCAGTTCAACGCTGGAGGCTCCAGCTCGGTGACAGGACAAGCCAAGGTGGGAGGCTTCAAGTTCGAAGTGCCTCAAGCAAAACCAGCCGTGACGCAAAGTTTTGGGATGTTCTCGCCGACCAATCAGGCGACGGGAGCGAGCAGTGTTGCCACAACGCAAGCACAGAGCGCGTTCTCGTTCAACTCAGCTGCCAGCAAGCCGTTTGGCTCCACGTTCGGCAACGCTGACTTGACTACCAACCAAACCGCTCCGAGCAGCTTCGATACGAACACATTTGGCTCGGCTGTGACAGCGCAGAAGCCAGCCGTGTTCGGATTCGGCGGGACGACACCTGCCGCATCATCGTTCTCGTTCAACGCCGCCCCCAAAGCCCCGAGCGGTTTTGGTTTCCCGCAAGCGAGTCCGGCTTTCGGGCAGCAGCAATCAGCAACGCCAGCCTTCGGCCAATCACAGACGGCGACCCCAGCCTTTGGCCAGTCACAGCCGGCTACCCCAGCATTCGGCCAATCACAGCCGGCCACCCCAGCATTCGGTCAGTCACAGCTGCCTGCCAACACCTTCCAGTTCGGTGCGCCGGCGGCAACTAACTCCGGCGGGGGATTCAACTTCGGCTCGGCGGCTGCCGCTCCAACCCCCACCTTTGGTGGTGCAGCACCCAACAATGCATTCCAGATGGGTGAGTTATCTTTTCAATCAATATTCTTTATCCGTATCCCCTTCCAACAATGTCATCAGTATTCATGATATTTCAGATTGTAAGAGTCAACACTTGCTCTAATTTGAACACATTAGGGTATATAGATCTTATAGATAAGAGGTAAGGTGCTGCTAAGCATCTTGGTACCTACCTACTTAATTGTTACAATGTACAGCCATTTGCCAATGGGTCTGTTTGTCTACATTAGTGTGAACAAATAACCATTTTTGGAGAAAACACCGACATAAGAATAAGATTAACCTCTGCGGTCTGGTAGGACCAACTTTGAATTAGCCAACTAATGGAATCGATCCAGTTGATGCAAATTCTAGGGTCAAGTGGGGCATTGGCGGGACAGTTTTGTGAAATTTCAAATTTTCAATTCCTGAGCGCAATATTGCACTTAAAAAATTGACAAAAATAGAGATTATGTAAGCTTTGATTACCTAGCTTTTAAAGCACCTAATTAATTATTGTTAAACCTTTAGATGTTCCTAGAAAAAAATAATAACATGTCCCACTTTAGCCCCATCAAAAGGGGCTAAAGTGGGACACCATAGGGGTTAAAACAGGACATGGTTATAACTAGGTGCACATTGGTGAGAGCGATTCAAGGGGGCTATTTTAGGACAGAGCAGGGATAAATTACCCGTTTTTTTTTTTTTTTTTTTTAATGTTTTTTAAGTCATTTTTATGCCAATTATTAAATATAAAAAATAGCGTTAACGTAAGTATGCAAGTCTACAGAGCTAAAACGCACTGATCATGTTTCCTGACTGTCAAAACCCATTGTCCTGTTTTAGCCCTGAGTTGAGACTGTCCCGCCAATGCCCCACTTTACCCTACAGCCAATAGGATTCACTCATTTCCACAAACTATCGTTAGTTAAGGGTAGAACCATCGATCGATACAAAAATATTTACTTGTAATTTGTAAGTTCAACAGACTCATTTAATGTTCTGTAGCTTACAACTCAAGTCCAACAATGAGTTTTCAATTTTATGTCATCAGAGGATGAACAAAACTTTAACATTAGAGGTACCTATAGGAAAATCATTTTGAATTTGGTATCTAACTTGTAAAATAGCACACGTTGGTATTGTTTTAATTTTTTTTCCTAATAGTATGTCCATATATCTAACATAAAAAAGGTTTTTGCTCAAATCTATCGAGACAATAAAATAAATCTTTATTTTAGCTTAAAAATGACACAATTTTTTTTTCCGCCATAATATAGCATGGTGGAGACAAATCAATTTATCTCAGAAACTGGACACGAGAAGTGTTTTTAATTTTTTCAGGGATTGTGTATGGCATGATTATCAATAGAGTGATTTCACCCCCTCTGAATACAATAGGAATAGGCTCCTCCCCCTACCTTGAAATCTCGGCGTAGGGCCATCAGGCCAGTGAGATGCAGCAACAACATGCATTTAGGGTGATTGTTTTCTTAGTTTATAAATATCAAGTTGTGCAAGAAAGATATTGAAACAAATTATATGTGTGAATAGGCAATACTGATCCTTACGCATAAACCAGCTCAGAATGCTATTTTAAGGAGATATATTTCCTATTTATTTATTAACATTGATGGGCCTGACCCACGCCGAGATCCTGACGTCAGCTCAAATCAGTCTATAAGTCACCAAAATTTCAAGTAAATCGGAAACATTGAGGTTATGGTGGTTCTGCCTTAACGCAATCGTTAGTTGGTCCCACCTGGTCTGAGTATGTAATATTTTTTTATTTTTAGTCATCTCAAATGGCAACTTTCTAAAAAAGGTTGCATTACAAAATTATAACATCTTGCAAACATTACTGAAAGTTACCGATACCAATCACATGGATTGTTACCAGTACCACCCACATGGAAAAATCTTGTAAATTCCTATTTCTCTCTTGGTTTCCAGGTGCGGCTGCACAGTTTGGCGGTCAGCAAGCACCGGCTGGCGCGGGGATGTTCAGCATCGGCACGGGAACGAGCGGAACTCGGGGCCGGTCCGGAATGCGCTCTCGCATTCGCCGATAACTGTTCACGGTGAAATCAAGAACTTAGGGCATGCAAGAATTTTAAGGCTTTGGTTTTGTTTAGTACTAATTGTTTGTTTTTTACGAAGTAAGCGTGTTTATAGAAGAAAATGAAATATTTACAATAATTACAGTACTAGTATGAAATGTTCTTCTACACCCAAATATTACATAGTTTTGGACACACTGCATTTTCCAGAAAAGTTAATTTATTTTACTCGATGCAAGTCTTTTGATATTTCTCATGTTCATAAAGGGAAGTTATGTTTGAGGAGCATGAATATATTATATATTAATTAATGTACCTGAATTACCGATAAGGTAGATTAAAAACGCAAGTAATTGGTAAATTTACATTTTATAAATGTGGTAATACCGACGTGACTACTTACTTAGCGATGTTAAGGAACTCTGTCTAGAAAACCAAACCTGTTTTTAAGGTTTTTTGGTAAACAAATGTGATATTTGAATACTTTTGAATAGTTATTGACTATTGTAATGTGTAATAATATATTCATGCTCGTAATTTAAACGTGATTTCGTCGCAATATTTTTGGGGCTCGTCTCAACATGGTTGATTTTACAAAAACTTTGAGTATCAGCTGTTGTAGGTTTAGCTGTGCCATAATTCTCATCTCACATTGGATTGGGAAGTATTTTTCTCAATATAGTACGTACTATGAAAATAGCTGATGTAGAATTTGGTAATGGATTGGCAATATTCTTTAAAATAAATACCTACAGTCTATTCACGTCTTTCATACTTTTATTTTCCTAGTTTTTACCCTCTCCCCTAAAAGTTAAATATCTTTATTTAGGCCGGGTAGGACCAAAATTGGATTAAGTTAATTATCGATAGTTAGTGGAAGTTAGTGAATCCCATTGGTTGTGGAATTCGCGCCAACTGGATTCATTGGTTAACTGCTTTTAACTATCGCTAGTTAGCTAATCCAAAGTTGGTCGTACCCGGCCTTAATCAGTTAAATTAGGTACCTAAGTTGCGGCCACTTAGTGTTGGGAAATTACCGGTAATTTATAATTTGGTAAATTACGCTGTAAATTACCGGGTAAATTACCAATGTGCGGTAATTTAAAAATAAAAAATTGCACCTGATATTAGAGCAGTTATTCTTCTAAGAAAAAATGGTAATTAAAATCAGTGACAAGAATTAGTACTTTTAAATGCAATATTTATTTGAATAAGATTGCAAATTAGCAGATACAGGCGCATAGGAACTTTATTTTGAGTGGGGGGAGGGTCAAAATTATCGAGGATCAATGAATGTGAGGAAATGGTAGTTCGCCGTTACAAGGGGGTCTGGGGGCCCGCACCCAGTTTGCCGCACAGGGCCTTTTTTTAAATTTTTGATACAAAAGAATTGAATTTAAATCGATTTTGGCATTCTTTTCAAAGAAATGTACAATGGTCAATGTGTCATATATGCAATATTCTTGGAAACTTACGACAAAAATATAATAACTTTTTGTTTTTATAGAATCCCCATTTGCCCCGCAGGGAATTTTTGGAGTCATTCAAAAGAATCGAATTTGAAGCTATTTTGGCATCCTCTTCAATAATAATAATAATCTTTATTATCCTTTTCCAAAATACAATGGGTAAAGGAGGTAGGAAAACCTACCCACACAAATGCAAGAGCCTATTAAACTAATTATTGAAACCGGCTGGCCGGGCCTGACGTTTCTTCACAATGAAATTTTAAAATGTGATGCAATATTCTTGGGAAACTTAAGACAAAATGCAATATACCTAATCTGTAAATGCGTTATTTGATAAAATCCCTCAAGTCCTCGCAGGGAATTTTTTGAATTTCTAGTTAAATAAAAATCGATTATGAATTGATTTTGGAATTCCTTTGAAAATGGTTGCAATAAGCAACACCACAATAACCAATGAGAAAAATCTGTAGGTTTTTCAGATTTTTTAAAATGTTTTGGTATCATAGTTTAATGACGTAATATTAAATTTTATTCATGAGGATGATCATGTTTGAGAACTGAGATATTGTCTCATTGGATAATACGATAATGTGTTTTGCAAAAATTAGGAAAATTTTGAGTACCATTCAACCTCATAATGGAGCAAATCTGTGAATTTTTGGATCTCTTTATCAACATTTATGTATATCTGGGCACAGTCTAGTTATAGCCTTCTAGTCTGTGATCTGGAAGTGTCATCATATGGAAGTGCCAAGATGAAAAGTGCCTTCCTACTCGCCTGAGTTTGTGTAATTTACGGTATTTTATAGCAAATTACGCGTAATTTACCATTGTAAATTACGCTTTAAATTACGTAATTTAGGAAAGTTGTAAATTACGACAAATTGGTAATTTACCGGGTAATTTACGGATTTACATCACTACGGCCACTAAACTCTTGTTCCACTTAATTAGGCACTGCGGGTATCTGTCTAGATATAATAGGTCATTGGTGCACAAATACGTATTTATCATCTCTATCAAGCTAAAGGCCAGTCTTAGCTTAGCTGCTAATGGTATCAAGAACTTTGGCAGAGATGGGAAGAGAGCCTGATCTTAAGGATACTAGAGCCCAGTACACACGACACATCCACTTCGTACATTGGATGTGACATTGGATTTTAGAACCTATCTCTATAATGTAATTTCACTTGCATACACATTGCGCATTCGTGGCCATGAACAATTTAAATCGAATTCGAATTGAATGCGTGGATTTTAATGTTAATTAACATTAAAATCCACGCATTCAATTCGATTGAATGTGTCGTGTGTTCTGGACATAAAGAGATGCAAATTCCTCCAGCTGATTCCCTTGTGCTCTCAGATCTCAACCAATAATTGTAAATTGTAATTGTTAAGATATTTTGCAACAATGTGAGATTTTCCAATTTTAAGATCCAGTAGGCTGAAAATGCCATGTTGTTGCTTACAGTAAAAGTGTTTGGTCTGCTCCTCAGTTTATTAGGCATTTACGGTGTTGAGTGAGTGTGAGTGTATAGTACGACTTGGCTGGGTGGAGAGACCGCTCCACTAGATAAATTGTTTATATTCGAAAAAAGCCCTGCAGGACAACAATTGCAGATTTGTTTGCTTCAGTTGGACATTTTAGAGCCCCAGAATCACTTTTAAATTGTTAAATTACAAAAAAAAAACGCCCGACAGGACTAAGACTGGGGAGATTGGCGCCGGAACCCCCCCCCCCCCCCCCCCCCCCCCCCCGCCATGATGAAAGTAGTTCCTACCCTTCTGTGTGATGAACTTTCAATACTTTGATAAAATGATCTTGGCGCAGGAAGAAATCAGGATACATTCCAGGGGTTGGCTTATGGGAGGGGGGGAGGGGGGGGGGGGGGCACGGCAACGTTTTGTCCCTCAGGGCGATATTTGGTTTAATTTTACTCACACCTTGCTAACAATTTTGAGACGTTATAAAGTATAGTTTGTTTAAAAAATTGAACCTTAGGGCCGGTATTACCAAAGTTAATCTGAGCCGGATTAAATATTGGACTAAATTGGCGGCACAGCCAATCAGATACCTCAAAATGATTGAAACAGTTGAATTTAATCCAAAAGTTAGTTAATCCAGCCAATTTAACTTTGGTAATACCGGGCCTTAGTAAATCATAAAATCTTTTTATTCATGTTATTTGTTGAAAAAATTATTTGCTTGGATGTATTTCCAAGATCTATTTAAAAAAATGTATTTTAAATACGTATTTCTATTTTGTATTTTAACAGCAAAAAAATTAAGTATTTTGTATTTTGCAATTATGATACATTTTTAATGTATTTTGCCCATCTCTGCCTATGCTAATACCATTAGCATAGCATATACCATTGAATATTAAATACGTTTACGGTAATACGATATGCAAGCGATATTTCGCCAATTGTACGTTTTTATTGGGCCACCCGGTATATCTTATAATACTTGGCAGATTTGGGAAATAATATAACTTATTTAAAAACAAACGATAAAGAGATATTCTCAGATTAAAATTATAGATTTTGAAGTCGAGGGGCAGAGTACTCTGTTGACAGTTGAAGAATCCTTTAAAAATATTTCAGACCGCCATTCTTAGGACAATTCTAGGACAATAGTCTAGGATGTTTCAGGGAAGGAACATCCTGATGGACCCATCAGGATCATACAGGACCCAGATGTCCTGGGTACCTCCCTAAAACATCCTAGACTATAGGCTATCCTAACATAGTCTTTCCCCGGGATGACCTGTGTTCACTGGGATAAGGTATAGGTAGGTACACTCGGCCAAACAAAAATTGAACGTTGACCAAATTTGAATGTCTGCTGGTCATGTCCCATAACCAATCAAAGCTTGTTATTATCATTGAAATGTAAGGTCACCTACTAGAGTGAGGCAATGAGATCGCTTAGACTGACTTCTGATGGTGCGATCTTACATTTACAGGTGCGTAGGAATAGGGGGGAAACCACCAGATATCACCTCAAGATATTAAATATATATATATACAAATGTTGATAATGAGATGCAAATATACCAGACTTGGGTAAATTACTTTTTAAAAGTAGTGAGATTATATTACTTATTACTTGGAATAAAATGTAATAAAATTACTGGTAAATTACTACTTCAGAAATGTAATGAAATTACTTTACTTTTTAAGATAAAAAGTAATGAAATTACTCTCTAAAATTACTTTTTCCAGGAATTTTTACCCAAAGGGAAAATTATTGGATGGGGATACAAATAAGTATGTTTAAAAAGTCACAATAAGAGCAAAGTCATTTTAAGCCGTTTCCGTTTGTCAATTTATTACTATTATTTTGTACTTTGTGTGACTTTACGTAGTGGAAATTCAAAATAAGCCTGGTGAGTGCTGTCATCTGTCCATATTTTGGAAAATTACATACAAGCGGGAAAATGTGAGCGAGGCTCACGGTAACGCGTTACAAACGTCAAATTACTCTGATAAAAGTAGTGAGATTATATCTAGTGGAGCGGTCGCTCCACGCCAGCCAAGTCGTACGGCGCGCGCACACTCTCATATAAAGGCTGGAGCAAACCCACTTTTACTGTAAGCATCAAAGTGGCATTTTCGGCCTACTGGATCTTAAAATAGAGAAATCTCACATTGTTGCGAAATATCTTAATTTCGAGCTATGGCCCACCCTACAACATATACTAAATTTGGGAACAATAGGTTACGCCCTTTGCGCGCTAGAGGGCCGTGAAAACTGTGTTTTAGGGCGGTTTTCATAATAATAATCTTAGTAGTAGTAGATGGTAGTAGGCTGGAGCTCAAATCCGGTAAACAGGCCACAGCCTAAGCGGCTGAACCGATTGATCTCACATTTTTACCACGTGTGCACTTTTGGCGTCTGATTTAACCTTGTCCCTATGAATTTTTTGTGCCGCCATTTTGAAACCGGAAGTGACGTCATATCTCGTCAACGGTTGGACCGATCGGAACGAAATTTGCGCCAATCGTTTCAGACGGTCATCTATATGGATTATCAATATCAAAAGACTGAACATTATTTTAAATAAACCGGAAATGACGTCATGAAATTTAATATACATCGATTTGCATTTCAGCAACAACTGTTGATCCGATTGTCTTGATATTTATGTAACGTTTGTACTTTTGATATTTCATTTGACTTGTTATAAAACCAACCGGAAGCCGCCATTTTGAAACCGGAAGTGACATCATGTCTCAAAAACGGCTAAACAGATTAGAACAAAACCAGCGCTAAACGATTTAGACGGTCAACTTTATGTAATCAGTAATATTTGATGATTCAAATATCGAAACCGGAAATGACGTCACACATTTTATGACCTATACCGGAAATGACGTCATAAATATGCTAAATGACGCTAAATTCACCACTTTATACTTTAAAATAGATATAAGTAAACGTACTTTTTAAATAATTATAAATTCAAGGTTGCAGTGTTCTCGGCGGCCATTTTTAAAACCGGAAGTGACGTCATATATCGTAAACGGTTGTACCGATTGCAACCTAAGTTTGGAAATGTGTTGGACTAATAATTATGAATTCAAGACGACATTATTTTCGGCCGCCATTGTTAAAACCGGAAGTGACGTCAAATATCGAAAATGGCTGTACCGATTGCAATCAAATTTTGGAAATGTGTTGTACTAATAATTATGAATTCAAGACGACATTATTTTCGGCCGCCATTGTTAAAACCGGAAGTGACGTCATATATCGAAAATGGCTGTACCGATTGCAACCAAATTTTGGAAATGTGTTGTACTAATAATTATGAATTCAAGACGACATTATTTTCGGCCGCCATTGTTAAAACCGGAAGTGACGTCATATATCAAAAACGGCTGTACCGATTGCAACCAAATTTTGGAAATGTGTAGGAGTAATAATTATGAATTCAAGACGACATTATTTTCGGCCGCCATTGCTAAAACCGGAAGTGACGTCATATATCGAAAACGGCTGGACCGATTGTAACGAAACTTAAAGCTATTCTTCTTGGATAATTATTTTAATCTTATATACCAAACGCAACTTTTCTAAGTATCCAAATCGGCATAGGCGTATTTTTTTAAAGAAATAAGTTCTTGCACGGACACAAGCTGTGCTACAAGCTGTATGAATAAACTAACAAAAGAAGTGATATCCCAGAAAAAAACACTCCGTGTAAAAAAGGCAGCCAAGTCTCTTTACTTTAAAAAAATTCAACACCGAAAAGGAGTGATATCAAAAAAGGAGCCAAGTCAATGACATTTCCAAATATTTAATCGTATCTTTGAAATAAAAGTATAAACACCGAGAAATACTTTACAAAAGGACTTGGCGCATCGTTTTTTTAAAGACATTTTTCTATTCATAAGCATGTGCCATTTATATACAACCGTCATTTTGAATGTTTAGAATAATAGGGAAACATCTTTCAATTAGGTACATATTATACATACCTTCTGTAAAATATTTTCTATATGAATATATACGCTATGAAACTTGTTGTCTATGCTTTCTATAAATATACACAATAGTAATCTTCGTAATATTGTTTCGTGGTGAATATAATTAAGTCTCATGCGTTATACCTTCTCATCATGTAACAATTTCTATTAATACACATTTTATAAAAATACATTTCACAAAGAAGACAGTCATATTGAATTTCTATTAAAAAATTTAACTTTATACACTTGACACTTCAAAAATATATAATTGTGTTCCATTAGTTAGTAATTATTTGACAACGTTTCATGATTTCCTTCAGTCAAGATCAAATTATGAAAAGATACCAGTCTAATATCGCCATATTAACAGTACTGCAAGAATATGTATGAGCCCACTTCCAATTGATATGAAGGGATGTGTGTTGTGAAAAATATCCGACCGAACCGGGGCACGAACTTGGGACCTCTCACTTGCCGGGCGAGAGCTCTACCAACTGAGCTACCCGATCGGACGGGCGGACATTAGACACAACACACTGATGAGGATCCTGACTCCTGACTCCATGGAAGTTTTCCAAAGAAACCTACATTCTCACCACTTCCAATTGTTATGTAATTCTTTCACCCTTATATTACTTATATATTACAGCATAAAATCATGCTTCTATCGCCATTGACAAAACTATAAAATAGTCATTACTAAAAGTAGCTTGATTCATAGATTCTGGCTCTAATAGAAAGAGGAAAATGTACCTACTTGTAAATTTCTTTCCACTTTTAGGATAGAATGATGTCTTTAAAAAAACGATGCGCCAAGTCCTTTTGTAAAGTATTTCTCGGTGTTTATACTTTTATTTCAAAGATACGATTAAATATTTGGAAATGTCATTGACTTGGCTCCTTTTTTGATATCACTCCTTTTCGGTGTTGAATTTTTTTAAAGTAAAGAGACTTGGCTGCCTTTTTTACACGGAGTATTTTTTTCTGGGATTACTTATTACTTTGAAATAAATGTAATGAAATTACTGGCTCGTTACCCAAAAATGTAATTTCGTTACAGTAACTCATTATGAGGTCGAATTCTCAGAATTTTCTCAAGTTTTGCAAAACTAATTAAACAGAATTCCTTTGAAAATCCTCATTCCTTTGAAAGATCCAGCATTTGGCTCCGGTTTCTGTTGTTCTGATTCTGTAACTAGAGGAGTATGAAAGCGGGGTGGCGTACGGTGTATTACTTGTTGCCTAATTGCAAGGGGATACCAAAACCCATACAGATCTTTCTTATTGCTCTTTTATGATCTTACCTTTTCTTATTCGCATTTAATATCATAGAGGTTACCTCTATGATGTTATGTTAATTAATATAAAACAATGAATACCGCCATTTTTGTGAATGCACCTAATTGACAAAATTAAGATACTTGAACTTATTGCAACCTTTATCAAAACTCGATTCATAATCGATCATCTTTATTATTATTATTATTATTATTATTATTATTATTATTATTATTATTATTATTATTATTATTATTATTATTATTATTATCATTATTATTATTATTATTATTATTATTATTATTATTATTATTATTATTATTATTATTATTATTATTATTATTATTATTATTATTATTATTATTATTATTATTATTATTATTATTATATCTTTTACTATAATTCAAAAATTTCCCTGCGGGGCCATTGGAGACGCTATAAATTAACAAAATCAACAGATTATATTGCATTTTGTCTAAAGTTTCCCCAAGAATTTTGCATATCCTACATTTTAAATTGTCTTAAAAAAGGATGCCAAAACAGCATCGAATTCGATTATGTTTTTTTTTTATCAAAAAATAAAAAATGTCCTGCGGTGTAATTGAGGATTCTATAAAAACAATTTGTCTTAAGTTTCCACTGAATATTGCATAAAATATTTTAAATTTCTTTGAAAAAAAGCTTCAAATTCGACTCTTTTGTATCAAAAATTCAAAAAAAGGCCCAAAAAGGCTAACTGGAGGGGGGGGGGGGGGGGCGAGCTCCCCATGGCCCTCTTGTAACAGCGCACGGCCTTTTCCTGACATCCATCGATCTCCGATAATTTTGACCCCCCACTCAAAATAAAGTTCCTACGCGCCTGTACATTTTTCAGCCTATCAGATTTATTGAACGTTCAATTTTTGTTTGGCCAAGTGTACCTAGTCCTAACGTTACGGCTACTAAATCTTGTACCACGAAATAAGGTATTCATTGCATGCATGTGGTAACCAATGACATCTTATTTAGTAGACTGAGCAATGGACTGGGCGAGTGAAGCCGATGTGAGTGCGATATTAAGTCACGTGACGTACGTATCGCCATGCTTGGCAATGCTTTGTTGCTCGCCAGACTTCATTTACCACTCTTGCCCCACAGTCATGGGCGTCCACAGGGGGGGGGGGGGGGGCAAGGGGGGCGCATTCCCCCCACGCCTTCCCCCTCTGGATGTCAGGAAAACATAATATTTTTGTGGTGATTTAAGTGTGTAGTTCATCTCGTAAACTAAAAACACAAAAATATTATTTTCAAAGGTTTGTTTGGGTCCGAGAAAATAGTGTTTGTGTCCTAAATAGGAAGACCCTGCTGTGAAAATGTCTTTCAGTTTCGTACCTTAATTTTTATCAATTTGCGAAATTAATGTACGAAACACTTGGACTACGAAGTTGCAAGTTGTGAACAAGTTTTAATGCTGATTGAAATAAAATATAACCTACGACCTAAAAATGACATTAAAACGCATTCAATACTGATTCATAAAAGTCCTTGACCCCATGCGAAAATAAGATTATTTTATATAAATTGTGAATCAAATTGCCAATTTGCTTCAGTGTTTGTAGAAAAGTAAGTATCATCATAGGATTATTTAAATTCCAAACCATACCGCAGATAAAATAAATACTACTTTGTCTATAAAATGAGACTTTGTTGCTATAGTGATTTTGATTTATTTCTAAGCGACGTAGGTACACTCCCCCAAATAATAAACGGTACTCGAAAGAAAATGAATTGACTGATTAAGGTTTGATGGCATCATCCTATGAAGTCAGTGCTAAAGCATTATCTAACTCTTTTAGGTGAGCTCTGATTTCATTGATAATAACAAGTATTGATTGTCAAGGAACCGGCCCAGCAGCCAATACGTTTTGTACCAAGTACCGTTTATTATTTGGGGGAGTGTACCTATATTCAAAGATTATGAGGAGACACAGTTCTATTCCCATTGACGAACTTCCTAATGTTTGTTTATAATGGGTTTAACCGATTAGGAAGGAGAAAGGGAAGGAAAGAGGTGTTCTTTGCTTATAATACAGGGAACTCTGCCTCTCGACTGAGGGAAACTATTCGAATAACCTCAGTCGGTCGCGGGAATCTAACTCGAGCATCCCGAGTACAGGTGCAGAGCAATTATTCCTTGAGCCAACTTGCTTCGTCAATGTGAAGCTATTTCAGGAGAAGAATGTAGGGAGAGGAGAGACCTATGTTATCTGATGCAATACAAATGGAAGAATGAGGAAGAAATATATCTAAATTGGATTGGAAGATGTTTCAACCTTGCTATGATGGGGAAAAACTTCTTACCCAGGGTTTCGATTCTACAACTACTTTCTATTGCTGGTGAAATAACAATCTGTAAGTATATAAAGCTCATTCATTGCTAATTGATTTGCTACTACTTTGCAGTTACAGAAACATAACCCAGAGGGAAATAATCCACAACTAGGAGAGTAATGGGGAAATGGTAAAGTGTGGTATTTCCCTACAATAAAATGCCAGAACAAACATTGGCAGGGATTTCAACCATCCCAGAAGGATGTTTATTCATCGATCGAAGATGTTCATTCTCTCAATTCTAGGGAATGACAAGTGAATACTGAATTGGTAGTAGAGATGTCTACCATCAAAGGAATTTTCTTCTAAAAGATGTGTATGTTTCAAATAGAGGGAAATAATTGACAGACGTAAAATTACCAACATCAACATTAATTTGTTTGAACCAACTGCTTGTAGGAACTCAATTTAAAATAAAGATAATCAATATAATAACTGATCAATTCATGACATGTAATGAAGACTTGAATGTTTCTATACCTGATGTGAAATGTTGTTGGATTGAGGATGTAAATGTTGTCCACGCTGCACCCAACTGGTCTGAGCTTGACTACAGAATGAATGTGTGCGATCTTTTTATTGGATGAGATTATATGCAGTGGTGCACCGGCCACACTATCAGTTTACAACATGAGGAAAATCATAAGCATTAAATAAATATCAATAACAATTGGTTCGGGAGGACGAAGGCGAAGCAATAGTTCATGACTGTAGGTAGTTAACCAGATTAATCCTTGGTTGGGACCAATTCAAAAACGCTAACTTAAGGATTAATCTGAGCCCTCGTCTAGAGGTAGATTATATCACCTTTGATATCACTAACTAAAAAAATCAAGAAAGCAAAAACATAGAGATTCTATGCAAACATTGTCAACTTAAATTTTGTCACGGCAGCCCAGAAAATTACATCAAACTCCCAACAACCCACTGATGAGTAAACACTTATCAAAATCAAAGTTTCAAAGTTTTATTTCCTTTTCACATTACAATAATAAATATTATTACAATGAATTGACCCTTTAGGGACTCAATAATGAGGCCCTTTGTTAGGGTATTTAGGAAAGCATTTCATCTTCAAAAGAAACCCAACACGTCACAATTCATTGAAAGCACATAAGAATTGGAAATTATTAAAATAACATCTAATGGGCCAAATAACTGGCCAATGGGAGGGAAGGAAGAAATGAAAATGCAGGCTGCCGAAATGAAGTTCCTGAGAAGTGTGGCAGGGGTGACGAAGATGGACAAGGTGAGGAGTGCAAAGATTAGAAAGGACCTAGAAGTGGAGTCTCTTAGATTTAAACTTGGAAAAGAGAGGCTAAGATGGTACGGACATATGAAGAGGATGGGAGAAGAGAGGATACCATATAGAGAGGCAGAGCGTGCAGCAAGGGTGGCAGAAGAAAGGCAGGAAGACCTAGAACTAAATGGATCAACGGAATAGAGGCAGCCGCAGAAGAAAGAGGAGAGTGTTGGGGAGTAATTACAACAGAGAAGTGGTGGGAAGACAGAGAGAGATGGAGGGAACTGGTGGAAAGAGAGGAGCCTGAAGAAGTGGAAGAGGAGATTGAAGAAGTGTGGAGTGTGGGACTTGGCAAGTCGGCTCTGAGATCACAAGTGCCCTAGAACATTGGTGGGATCATCCCACACCCTGACCCGACAATAGTTGGAAGCAGGGTCACGATATTTATTATTTATTATTATTAACATCTAAATTGAAAAACAAGAAATCATTTGATGTAGATAATTCTACGCGTGTATTGAAAAAAATTATTCATACAATAGCCATTCATCTTTCACACATCTTCAATGAGTGTATAACATGAGGAGTATTTATAAAGGCCGTTTTACATAAAGCGCGTTTCGCGTTTTTTTTTATTGACCCATCAAAACCACCGAAAATTTTGCCGCACGCGTTTTATTTTTAAGCCGCCCCATCTCGATTGTAGGGAGGTTTTATCAGTACCGCGCATGGCGAAAATGACGTCACTATACGTCAACTATAAAATAAACTAAAAAATAACTATAAAATAAGACTATAATGTTAATAATAGCTTACCAGTGCATATTATTCCATCTAATAATATCTAATAACACGCACATTGTCACTAACAATAATAATAAATGTATATCAACATTTTGTTTTCGACGGCCTCTTCTAGTTAAAGTGGGTATCACACTGGGTTGCAACCCACGGTTGGAACCCGCGTATGGAAACTTTTGTTGCAAAAGGAGGCAACCGCCTATCACACGCAACTGTTTGGTTTGACGTTGGTTGGTTCACAATTGACACTCATGAGTTGCGCAGAAAGCACCGTTTCCGGTTCCGGAAAAAGTTGCCATAGTAACTAAAATAAAAGTATAGGAATAACAAATCTGACAGCGGCAATCCAAATCTCATATTTTGAGTGATTACTTGTGAAAGAAAGATATTTAAGTAAGTACAAGTTAATAATAATACGCAATATTTATCCATACACATGTTCAAGTTAAATATTCATCTGATAAATATGATTTATAGCTATTATTTATAGAATCGTATTGGTCAGTTCACGTCACGTGGTACCACAACAAATTGTTGGAACCGGAAAAATGGAGACTTCTCTATTTTTCAAACCAACCCGTGGGTTGACCAAATTCAGTCTCTGCACATGCGCGGCCAACCATATTTTCCAACCGCCGGTTCCATACACGGGTTGCAACTCAGTGTGATAGGGCTTTAAGTGTTTCTTATTTATAAGAAAGGAGAAAAATCCCATCCTTGAAACTACAGACCAATTTCTGTCCTGCAGCTGTTTCTTCTAAAATCTTTGAAAAGCTTTGAAAACGTTGGACTCATCCTTTCTAGAATTAGAAAAAATTCTATCGATCGGCCAATCAAAGTGGATTTAGACGAAAGAATCAACTCACAACACAATTTTTAACTTCCTATCTAACACTATCAGAGGGTTAGATGCAGAAGAACATAGTTAGGTACCATAGGAATTACTGCGATTTAACGTGCTCAATGCACTACCTTCATCACTAAGGCCCGCAAGGACCAAGCACTAGACTAGTTAACTTAGGAAATAATAATCAAGAAAGATAGAAAGCTACTGTCCCCCAGTGATGACCCCGCCAAATCCCTCCAGCTGAGAATCTGAGAGTTGTGCTCTCAGATCTCAACCAATAATTGTACATCTTGTCCAGTAATATCAGTATACAGATATTATTTATTATTTATTAGTTGCTGTATTACATTGAAAGAAACACAGTCTACAGAAAGTTACATTGCATTTTTATTGACAGTGTATGAATGAAGATATCAAATTTAATTGCTCGGAATGGTGTAAGAGATTGTGTCGAAACCCTCGGCAATCATCATTTGGTCGATCCAGTTTCTGAAGAACGATACTGAAGTGTACGCCCCCGGTACGCCCTGCTCTCCGCAGCCGATTCCCCATGCAGTGATTCCGGCCTGGACGTATCGCTCTTGGCTGTCTCTTGTCATCGGACATACCAGAGGGCCTCCTCCATCACCCTGCGCAGAACAAACAGATTGCTTTTTGTTGGATGCTCCCCTAATGTGAATCTTTACTTATTTGATAAATACATTCTTGTTATAATAATTGTGCGAGTGTCTCCTTTCCACTCTTTTCACATTTGGCACAGAACTCTTTTTTAACTCAGCGAATTGCAGACGAATTATTTGTGATCTGTTATTTGGTTCAAATTTAAAAAATAAATTAACTTCTGATTAGTTAAACCAATCAATTTAAAATTTTGCATGGCAACCAAATTTTATAAATTTTAAAAAATTACAGCCAAATCCTTCAATAGACCATAACGGAGAGTTGCCAGCGCCACCACATGAACTAAGTAAGATGTGTCTGCGCATGCGCTACCGCAAGGTCAAGTGTGTGATTCCTCGACGCGCGAACCATTCCCGGCAGCTGTCTCTTGTTAAATTACGAGGTTCTGTTTTGAAATTCCATAAGATATGGTTATTGGAAATACAAGCTGATAGTGGTAATTTTTCTTGCAAAAGGTGCAGATTATTTGAGTGTAAATGTAATACCAAAACATTACTCCTATTATTTATTAAATAAATTTTCAAAATGCCTAAATCTGCTACTATAAGAACATGGAGGAGGTGCGGCTATCACACAGAACCCGACCGAGCCAGCGAGGTCGGTTTTAGTACCGAACGAGAGCGCTAGTCATTTCTGGTTTGGTCTATTTGTTAAAATTTTAAATAATTTTCCGATTAGGTAGTCGAAAGTTAAAATGTTCCGATAAAGTTCAAATTTGCATGTTCACCAAGACTAAAATTATCTCATGTTTTACACATTTTCAGCCCAATCAGTACCTTGTATTTGACATTTTAAGAGATTTGAAAGCTGTCAAAGGGCATTATGACACATCTGTCATTCAATTTAACTAGGAAAACGCTTGGTGTAACACGTTGATGAGCGAGCACCCAAACGCGCAATATCTCCAACCGGAATATCGTAAGCATCAGATCGGAGAAAAAATAAATTATTAATTTACAATTTATTATTAATTACTACATTGTAATTTCGAAGAATAAATTACGTTACTTTTTTCATAAAATGTAAAGTAATTTTTTTACTTGTTACTTACGGTAACGAATAAGTAATTTTACTACATTTTAACCCATGTAATTTGTAACGTAATATCATTACTTTTTGAAAGTATTTTACCCAAGTCTGCGTATCAGTGCACGCTCATCAACGCAATTCAAGCTGAGGCCCCAATAAATGAAAACTCAAACTTCCATGTAATTACCTTGCATGTATCTTTGCCCTCCTCTCCACCCGCACAAATATAGCTACGATGAAGACTGAATCTTGGTCCGAGACGTGTCGTTCTGAATTTCCTCGTGCACTGCTCGGATGGCATGATGGGTAGCTCGATGCTCTTCAGAATGTTGACGAATTTTGTTGGGTTATCTGTAATGTTATTCGAGGTGGTGAATATATGGAGTCTGCGATTCGCTTTTGAGTATGATGACGTACATCGGAGAACGAAAGTCGTCTAACACTTATAACAACAGCTTAATTAGCCAGAGTATGACTATAAAGAGACTGGTTTAACATTTATTAATACAATATGGCCTTACTCCAACAAATCCAGCAAACACTTTTGAATAAAACTAAGAAGTTATAGGTAAAGACTAAATTCATTTTTAGTTTTTTTTTAAGTTCTTTTTTTTAATGTTATTCTTTAGTTCATAAAGAACTAAAAAAGTTAAAAATATTGCCCAAATCCAAAATTTTTCTAGGGCTGGGTGCAGGACCTCCCATTAAACTTTTACATTGACAATTTGCCCACCTACTTTCACTGGCAAAAGTTCTGCGGTTGCTTATATGCCAATTCTTCTCGAGGTACACTCGGCAAAACAAAAATTGATCGTTGAACAAATTTGAATGACTGCTGGTCATGTCCCATAAGCTTGAAATGAAATGTGAGATGAAATGTGAAATGTCAAACTTGAAATGTGAGGTCACCTACTGGAGTGATACAATGAGATCGCTTAGACTGACTTCTGATGGTGTGATCTTACATTTATCAGCCTATCATATTTATTGAATGATCAATTTTTGTTTGGCCAAGTGTACCTACATGTACCTAATTATTGATTTGAAACATTTAAAAGCAGGGACCCGAACCGGAACCGGAACCGGAACCTAGAACCGGTATGAACCTTTATAATTTCGGAACCGGAACCGGAACCGGAACCGTTATACTTTTTTCCCAAAGAACCGGAACCGGAACCCGAACCTTTATAATCAATTAGGTTCTTAAAGGTTCTTAAAGGTTCTTTAAGGTTCCTTCTTTTAATAAAAAATCATGTATATCACTTGGATATAATAATATTATTCACAAAGTTGTATAAAGTTTATTTTTTGAAAATTTTTCCAAAATGTATCTTTTGTAGAAATTTTTAATTCTTGATAAGAAATAATAATTCTTCATTTGCAAACGCTGCTCGAGTTTTCAATTTTTGAATCTGACTACTGCGATGAGAACTGCATTGCCGACAATTTGAATATGATAGCTCAGGAAAAATGAATGTTTACGTTGTCTTATGGAGAAAATTGCAGCCACAATACTGTCTCCTCTGATATTTACTCTGCGCACCATCCTGTGAAGTTTATACAGACACTGCCTACACCTGTGCTTGCATAAATAGGAAAATCCAAATACAATAATTCCATTAAATTTGACATTGGTAATACTGAAGTTTTATAATATAGTTTGATTTAAAATTTTAGAACCGGAACCGGAACCCGGAACCTTTATGCAGGAACCGGAACCGAACCTTTAAGAATATTTGTTTCAGAACCGGAACCGGAACCCAAACCTTTATAAAATAAAATTGTGGAACCGGAACCGGAACCCGAACCTTTATTCATAAAGGTTCGGGTCCCTGTTTAAAAGTGAATGACTATTTTTCAACATTTTAAGCTTTTGTCATCAATCAAATCATGAATTGTCTAAGATTTAACTGCAGGGTCTGGTCATTACAATCTACTCTAAGATAGAAGTATAGCTATTATGATTAGAGTATGTGGTAGGTACACTTCTTGGGCAAACTAAAAATGGTATTTGAAAGAAACAGATTGGCATTAAGAGAGTGGATTGCATCATCCAACAAAGTCAATGCTTACTCGTTATCTAATTTTAGTAGGATTTCTCTTATTTCATTGATAATAAAAGGATTGATTGTCAAGGAACCTGACCAACAGCCAATCTGTTTCGATCATATACCGATTTTAGTATGCCAAGTGTACATACTAAAGGTCTCCTTGCCCCAGCCTGTCGCGACGCAACGGCCGTTGGCAAAGTGCTGCGCCTGCTCCGGCAGACAGATCACGTCGATGTGACTGGCAGGAGAGAACGGCGACTCCAGGACGAGAAGGGCGATGTTGTTCTGTGCATTGTAATGTCTGTAGTCTTTGTGAGTGATGATGCGCTTGACCGATCGCTCCTGATGCGGGCTTATCTCTGTGGTAGACTGAGATTCCCATTCGCCTGCGCGCACCGTCAGTGTGTCTTTGGTCTCACTGTAACAGAACATAATAATTAGGTACCTAATATTGCATTACTACATCTTATGCACCTCCACTCAGGCCAATGGCTTATGGAGCTCCTATGATATGACTGTATCTAGTGGAGCGGTCGCTCCACGCCAGCCAAGTCGTACGGCGCGCGCACACACTCATTTAAAAAGGCTGGAGCAAACCCACTTTTACTGTAAGCATCAAAGTGGCATTTTCGGCCTACTGGATCTTAAAATTGGAAAATCTCACATTGTTGCGATATATCTTAATTTCGAGCTATGGCCCACCCTACAACATATACCAAATTTGGGAACAATAGGTTACGCCCTTTGCGCGCTAGAGGGCCGTGAAAACAGTGTTTTAGGGCGGTTTTCATAATAATCTCAGTAGTAGTAGTAGGGTGGAGCTAAAATATGGTAAACAGGCCACAGCATAAACGGCTGAACCGATTGATTTAAAATTTTTACCACATATGCACTTTTGGCGTCTGAGGTGCCTTTTGCTATAACTGGTTTATGCCGCCATTTTGAAACCGGAAGTGACGTCATATCTCAACAACGGCTGGACCGATTGGAACGAAAATTGCGCCAAACGATCCAGACGGTCATCTATATGCATGATAAGTAGCAAAAGACTAAACATTATGTTAAAGAAACCGGAAATGACGTAATGAAATTTGAAATACATCGATTGGCTTTTTGGCAACAAAGATTGATCCGATTATTTTGATATTTATGTAACGTATGTACTTTTGACGTCTCATGTGACTTGTTATAAAACCAACCGGAAGCCGCCATTTTGAAACCGGAAGTGACATCATATCTCAATAACGGCTAAATAGATTTCAACGAAACCAGCGCAAAACAATTTAGACGGTCAACTTTATGTATTATCATCAATAATATTTGCAGTTTCTCATACCTAAACCGGAAATGACGTCACACATTTTAATAATCTCACAAATTTTTATTTTGATGCAATAAATATACTATTTGAGACAGCTTATAAAATTATAATCATGTTTCAAATATACTTCAAGGGGTCAGAGATTTCAGCCGCCATTTTTAAACCGGAAGTAATGTCATATCTCAAAAACTGGTAGACAAATCGGTATGAAACTAGCGCCAAACGATTCGGATGGCCATCTCTTTGGAATATGAACAGTACAAATAGAATTTTCCTATTTATGAGACCGGAAATGACGTCATTCAAATGTATAAATTATTATAATTCCCTCCTATACAATAAATAAATATCCAGAAAGCTTAAAATGATACACATCATTTATAGAAATAAATTCTATGTGGCATTGCAGAAAGTTCAGCAGCCATTTTGAAAACCGAAGTGTTTCCATATCTCGGAACTGGGTTGACTGATTGGAATGAAACCTTTGCTATTCTTCGTGAAAGATCATTTAAAGCAATTATTTAGGACCATACGCTGCTATTCATTAGTGGTAACGAAATTGTAAAGGGTGATGATTTTTTAAAAGAATTTAGTAATTGTTCATTTCATATGTGTCACAAGTTGTTAGAATAAACTAAAAAAAGGAGTGATATCCCCATAAAAAACACTTCGTGTAAAAATACCAGCCAAGTCTCTTCAACTAAAAAAAAATATGTAATCTAAAAATTCTGCACTGAAAAGTAGTGATATCAAAAAATTAGCCAAGTCAAAACTTTATTTGAAAATCAAAAAATACTTGGCGCATCGTTTTTTTTAGGGCATTATAGGTATACTATGTATATGTATATTATATGTATAATTTATAATTGGCTTATACTTCCAAGCTATTTAAGTACACGATGCGCCAAGTATTTTTTGATTTTCAAATAAAGTTTTGACTTGGCTAATTTTTTGATATCACTACTTTTCAGTGCAGAATTTTTAGATTTCATATTTTTTTTTAGTTGAAGAGACTTGGCTGGTATTTTTACACGAAGTGTTTTTTATGGGGTAAATAATACATGAAATGAAATGAAAATATACTTGTACATTCACATTCAAACATAATTAAGTTTTGAGTAAAATATGCAAATGATATGAATTTTCAATTGTTGATGGTAATTTATGATAAAAATGTAGTGGAAGAAATTTGAAATTGTCAAAGAAATACCTCTGTTATCAAGATCAGGGGTTCTCCAGCTTTCTTGCAATATTCACCCTTTTCATTCTTGGTCAGAATATAATTCCTTCCTTTCCAAAGATAGTCTAACTCAAAATGTGCATTTTTGAAAAATTATATATAAAGTAAATTTGGACCATTTCTATGTGTTTGGCGGCCAGTCCCAAGGCAGCGAAATAAGGCAACAGATTTGAAGTTTAGTTGAATTTAAACAAATGAACACCTTACTTTAAATGAAATCGTTCAAAATTACTTCTGGTGTGTTCCCTCCTTCTCAGCTACGCCCGGTCATGGGCTCGACTTGTCATTGCCGACCGACCTAAAATTACACATTTTCAGGTTGTAGCCGACCGGCCATTTAAGCCCGCCACAACCGGCCGATACCAAATAAAAAGGTAGTCGGCTTCGGCTCAACCGATCACCGCGATCGGAATAATGGGTCAGTGATGACTAGATCATACGGGTTAACTCGGTCGTAGCCAGTGGTGTAGTCGAGGGTATACGCGGGTATACGCCGTATACCTAAAAAAAATAGTTTTGCTGAAGAGTGAAAATGTCAGGAATACTTAAAATGTTGTTGTGTTTTACGTCTAGTTTTATTTCGTAAGCAAAAAACTCAAAAAAGTTAATTTCAAAGTGTCAAAAAACCAAAATAAGCCCTGCGGGGCAAGGTTGTGCCGTGCTCTCCACCACCCCAAAGTTACAAATTATAAAAATAATGAATATTTTACCAAAATACGCCTCATGTCTCAACATTGTTTTCACAGTGTCAAAAAAAAAAAAAACGCCCTGCGGGGCAAGGCTGTGCAGTGCCCTCCACCATTCCAAAATGACAAATTATATAATTTATTGAATATTTTAACAAAATACGCCTCATAACGTCTTAAAATTGATTTCAAAGTTTCCAAAAACGAAAAACGCCCTGCGGGGCTGGGTTGGGGGGCTCCCCCCTTATTCCGAAGAAAAATTATTTTCCTTGCCTTGCCCCCCCCCCCCCCCCTAGCAGAAATCCTGCGGACGCCCATGGTAGCGTATACCCCCAAAAAAAAATTAGGACTACACCACTGGTCGTAGCCGGTCAAGACCGAAAGCAAAAGGGACCGCACCCTTTACAATAAATAACAGAGTTACTAATAACATTATACTGATAAAGTTTTTTAATTACAGTAATGCATTACTTTCTAGTTTCTTAACTTTACTTCTCTACTATTCTATAAGGAACATCCAAAACACTGGTATTGTCAAGTATAAAATAAAATAAAAAGAATCCGCAATATTTCGTCGATGCGTTCGATCGACTTCATCAAGCGCGAATACCAGTGTTTCGATGTCGTGGACGTTTTCGAAACCATCGTGTAATGAATTGGCAGTGGTGACGGTTTGTTCCGATGAACGTGCTGGTGGCCCTGATAAGGGCCGTTCGCGACGTTTCGAAGGAGTTACTTCCTTCGTTCAAATATTTATACTTTACTAGTTGGTTGCTGGTATATTATCTTCTTCTTTCTTTTATTACTTATATCATGTTATTCTACTATAAACCTATGAACTTACTTAATTACGCAATGAGAGGTCGTTAGCACCACCTGGTGGTGAATAAGTGAACCCCCGCACTTGAAGCTGTAATTGTCATCTATTTTAATAAGCAGTATCACCATCCACGGAAACTCCCCGAAGTTTGACTCTCCCTCCGTGGCGCCGGTTATTGAGACCACGATGCCATCGGCATTGCGGATACCACAGCCATTAGTATTTGGCGGGGGTGCAGGGGGTAGCGGTTCAGAGTCTTCAACACAACAGCGGTACAGCGGGTCGGAGCATCTGCCCAGACTGACAGAGAGAAAATTGTACCTTATCATATGTCACTTTGTGAAAGAGATATCAGAAACACATTGTATGAGTTAATTAAAATAACTTGACACTGGTGTACACTTGCTCCCATATGTTTTGATAAAAGCCAGTGATAAAACCAGTATTGCAACTATGAATATCAATACAGATATAGGGAAGTACAAATACGGGCTAAATCGCAAGAAACATTATTTACAAAATTTCGATACATGCAATTGTATAAAAAAAATTAAAAAAAATGTGGCTATTTACTAGGAATGATTTTGGTTGAACGCTTATTATCCAGTTGCCTAATGCTGCCTAATTTTGATTATGGATTGTTTCAATGTGCATTTACTTCTTTATTTCTTTCAGCTATTAAACACTATTTTTTTATTTTAACAAATTACTGGCTGATAAATCTGATGTTGCTCTATTGTTTACGCACTTTAAATGTATTTTTATTGTTTCTTTATGCTTTGTTTATTTCTATTATTTTTTTCCCCCACAGACTAGCCTTTTGGCTATGTAGGATAGTTAAAGTTTGTAAATTTGTTGTAAATGTGCAATAAAAAATAATACAAAAAAAATAGTTCAACAATTTACACTCACTCTGCTTAAGACTAGTAGACGGTTTAAGGGGTAAGTTTTATCATGACAAATATTTTTTTTCTTAAATTTCTTTTTACAATGATGATTTTAATGTAACCATTGTTAATATTTTTTTTAAAAATTGTTGTCATCATCTAAACATTATCACCATGAGTAGCATTTAAAACAATAGACAACATTTTAAACCCCGAGCGCCATCTACAACTATCAACATTGCATTCTGGGTTTAGGATGTGAAGAGTTTGACAGCTGCCTGGTTGACAGTGCTAAGATGCATAAAGGAAGAATGTTTTTCGGTGTTTATTATGTTATATCCTCTCTGTATTTAAATGTAACTAATTTTAGTGGTATTCAACATAATTATGAATAATATTAAGAATAGCAGATCGTACGGAACAATGTGTTGTGTTCCATTGTGCAAAAATAACACTAAATTTAGCCGTGAAGTGTTGTTTCAATACTTTCAAGGGACGTTGATTTGAAGAAAGAATGGATAATACGCAATAAATTATGTTTTTGTTGAAAATTTTTAGTGTAAGATGTAAATCCAATATTGTAGATATTATTAGCCTGGGCTTGAAATCATATTTATCGCTTTCAGGGGTATTCAAGTTATTTTTCCTCTTAACAAACAGGACATTTGTAGGTAGCCGAAAATCTTATTTTTGTCAGAAATTCTGACAAAATGTGACAAAGTATGTTCCTGTATACATAACTAATTAACAAATCAATCTGACCTATTGGTTATTCATTTCGGTTTACTCATTTATTCATTTTGTTAGGGGAAAAACAGGGCAATTTTTCTTCATATTTCTTATAACCAGATTTGTTAAAATGTGCACCACATATTCTGTGGTTCTTAATAGGGGACCATTTACTACATTTTCCCTGAGATCCAATTCGCCTCACACGCCTCATTCTTTCTTCAAATCAATGTCCCTTGAAAGTAGTGAAACGACACTTCACGGCTAAATTTAGTGTTATTTTTGCTCAATGGAACACAACACACTGTTCCGTACGATCTGCTATTCTTAGTATTATTCATAAAATAATGTTGAATACCAATAAAATTAGTTACATTTAAATACAGAGATGATATAACATAACAAACACCGAAAAACATTCTTCCTTTATGCATCTCAGCACTGTCAACCAGGCAGCTGTCAAACTCTTCACATCCTAAGCCCAACATGCATCACGGCACGTCGCGCATGCGCAGTGAATTTTGAATGTTGTCTATTCAAAAATTGAGCCATAAGTTACATTTTTAACTTTAAAACTTTTTTTTAGCTGCACTCACTTTATTTATTTATACATAAACTGTGAAAAAATATCAAGAAAAACTTGAGATATAGTACAAGAAAAAAGTTATCACTTACTTTTCACGGCTAAATGTAACGATGCCATTGTCTGTGCTATACATGCCACTCTCACACCCATTGAACTTCTTGCATGTTCCTTCTATGCAGTTATCCTGCAACTGTATCAAGGAGCTTTGCTGTACATTGACAGTCTGTCCTAGTGTATCGGCATTGAATTCGATGGTGTCGGGAGGCTGACAATTATGGCGGGCTGCCAGAGTGACGATGACAAGTACAATTGGCGCCCAATGCATCCTGCCCTTTGATCACTGCAGACCCTGCAATATGACCATATAATTTAATTAGGGGAGTATGGGCGCATTTGGCTCACGCCTATGGTGGGAGTAAGCAGGCGCGTAGGAAGGGGTGAAAATGGGGGGGGGGGGGGGGGGGTGAAAATACCCCCCCCCCCCCCCCTCTGATTCAATTCCCCTCCCTATGTTCTTATACAAAGCATAAAAAATGCTTAAATAGTGTTTAGATCGCCTAGAAATGCACCAAATTCATGGCTGAAATTCAAAATTTGTACAGGGCTGTGTGCCCCGGACCCGCATTTCGCTGGGGGGGGGGGCTCCCTCAGCCCCCCATTGTCTTCGTAGACACTATCTCCAGCTCAAGTTCTTTTACAATATTATTAATTTATTCCTGCAAATTTAGTTCATGTACGCGCCTGGGCCTGGGAGTAAGAAGTGTAAGCCAATATAGGTAGAATATATGGATTTTGATTTTATGGATTCTAGAGATTTTGGGTGTGACTGTGGTGTATGCAGTATTACCAGTGAAATATCCAGGAATACAGGGGAGTAACACCATTACTTTTTTAAAAGTACACATACCTATACAGAATGTCTCAAGTATAGGGTATTTGGGTTGAATGTCTCCGAGAAAATAATGTTTGTCTTATAGTTTATAATTTAGGAAGACCCTGCTGTGAAATGTCGTTCAATTTCTTACCTTCATATTTATAGATTTGCGAAATTAATGTACGAAACACTTGGACTAAGTATAGTTGCAAGTTGTGAACAAGATGTTTAATCTGATTGAAATAAAATGTAACCTATGACCTAAAAATGACCTGAAAACGCAATCAACTCTGCAATCATAAAAGTCCTTGACCCTATACGAAATCGCCGAGTGCTTTAAGATTATTTTATAAATTGTAAATCAAATTGCCAATTTGGTTGAGTGTTCGTAGAAAATTATAGGTATATCAATCAATGCGATTATTTAAATTCACCCACCCCGCAGAAAAAAGAAATACTTCTTTGTCTGTAAAATGAAAGATTTTGATTTATTTCTAATGGTCCATTCACACGTTTGATTGCACGCAACTAATTGGTATACGTCTACCATAAGTTTCATTGGATGTGCCGGCAGAGTTGGGTAAGTTACTTGTAAAAAGGAACTAGTTACTCTGTAAGTTACCTGATCTCAAAAGGAACTAAGTTACTTGGTAAGTTACTTCATTTGAAGTAACTGAGTAGTTACCATAATATGAAAGTTACTTTTAAGTTACTTGAAAGTTACTTTTCAACTTTTCAATAATACTAAACGTCCGATATAAATGCTAAATAAAATAAAACTTGAATTTGGATTTTCTGTCAAGAGACAGAAAGGGAGATTGATGACTGTAAAATTCCACCAAAATATTATATTTGTCAAAGTAATATTTCACCTAAAAGTAACTTTAAAAGTAACGAAAATTAAGTTACAAGTTACTCTAAAATTGTAACTTAGTTACTCACAAAGTTACTGAGGATGAAAAGTAACTAGTTACCACAAAAGTTACCCAGAAGTACCATTTCCGATATAAATGCTAAATAAAATAAAACTTGAATTTGGATTTTCTGTCAAGAGACAGAAAGGGAGATTGATGACTGTAAAATTCCACCAAAATATTATATTTGTCAAAGTAATATTTCACCTAAAAGTTACTTTAAAAGTAACGAAAATTAAGTTACAAGTTACTCTAAAATTGTAACTTAGTTACTCACAAAGTTACTGAGGATGAAAAGTAACTAGTTACCACAAAAGTTACCCAGAAAGTAACTAGTTACTGGTAACTAGTTACTTTCGTTAAGTTACTACACAACTCTGGATGTGCGCGATATTCCAGTTCAGACGACAATATTCAATCACACGACCTTGCCTACTTCTAGAAGGCGTAGGAACTAGATATTGTCTTTTGTTTTTGTTGAAATGTTCGAGAAGGAAGTTTATCTAGTGGAGCGGTCGCTCCACGCCAGCCAAGTCGTACGGCGCGCGCACACTCTCATATAAAGGCTGGAGCAAACCCACTTTTACTGTAGGCATCAAAGTGGCATTTTCGGCCTACTGGATCTTAAAATTGGGGAATCTCACATTGTTGGGAAATATCTCAATTTCGAGCAATGGCCCACCCTACAACATATACCAAATTTGGGAACAATAGGTTACGCCCTTTGCGAGCTAGAGGGCCGTGAAAACCGTGTTTTAGGGCGGTTTTCATAATAATAATAATAATAATAATCTTAGTAGTAGTAGTAGTAGTATCCTGGAATTCAAATCCGGTAAACAGGCCACAGCCTAAACGGCTGAACCGATTGATCTCACATTTTTCCCACGTGTGCACTTTTGGCGTCTGATTTGCCCTCCCCAAATTGACTTTTTTTGTGCCGCCATTTTGAAACCGGAAGTGACATCATATCTCGACAACGGCTGAGCTGATTGGAACGAAAATAGCGCCAAACGATTCGGACGGTCAACTATATGGATTATAAATAGCAACAGACTAAAATTTATGTTAACGAAACCGGAAATGACGTCATGAAATTTGAAATACATCGATTGGCATTTCGGCAACAAATTTGATCCGATTATTTTGATATTTATGTAACGTATGTACTTTTTATATCTCATTTGACTTGTTATAAAACCAACCGGAAGCCGCCATTTTGAAACCGGAAGTGACATCATATATCAATAACGGCTAAATAGATTTGAAGGAAACCAGCGCTAAACAATTTAGACGGTCAACTTTATGTATTATCATCAATAATATTTGCAGTTTTCCATACCAAAACTGGAAATGACGTCACACTTTTTAAGAATCTCACAAATTTACATGTTGATGCAATAAATATACTATTTCAGACAGCTTATAATAAAATGTAATCATGTTTAAATTATAATTCAAGGAGTCAGTGATTTCAGCAGCCATTTTGAAACCAGAAGAAACGCCATATCTCGAAAACTGGTTGACAGATCGGTATGAAACTAGCGCGAAACGATTCGGAAGGCCATCTCTATTGAATAGGAACAGTCAAACTAGAATGTTCCTATTTATGAGACCGGAAATGACGTCATTCAAATTTATAAATTATTATAATCCCCTCCTATACAATAAATACATATTCAGAAAGCTTAAAATGATACACATCATTTATAGTTATAAATTCTATGTGGCAGTGCAGAAAGTTCAGCAGCCATTTTGACAACGGATATGTTGCCATATCTCGGAACTTGGTTGACCGATTGGAATGAAACCTTTGCTATTCTTCATGAAAATAACCAAATTGTAAAGGGTGATTTTTTTTTAAGGATATAGTAATTGTTCATTCGATTGTCACAAGTTGTAAGAATAAACTAAAAAAAGTAGTGATATCCCATTAAAAAACACTTCGTGTAAAAATAACAGCCAAGTCTCTTCAACTAAAAAAAAATATGAAATCTAAAAATTCTGCACTGAAAAGTAGTGATATCAAAAAATGAGCCAAGTCAAAACTTTATTTGAAAATCAAATAATACTTGGCGCATCGTTTTTTTAGGGCATTATAGGTGTACTATGAATTTGGATATTTTATGTATATTTTATAATTGGCCTATACTTCCAAGCTTTTTATATACACGATGCGCCAAGTATTTTTTGATTTTCAAATAAAGTTTTGACTTGGCTCATTTTTTGATATCACTACTTTTCAGTGCAGAATTTTTAGATTTCATATTTTTTTTTAGTTGAAGAGACTTGACTGTTATTTTTACACGAAGTGTTTTTTAATGTCATCTTTACTTCGTCTTGTCTCGCATTATTTGTTATAAAAAACAATAGTCATTCCCGTTCTAATGTCATTGTACACTTTCGGAGCCATCTTGATTTCCTTGTAAGTACCACGTGACTGAAATTCTCACATCTGATTGGCCAACGACGCCAATCGGGAATCTTCAATCATCCAGTTACGAGCTAGTCTCTATACTCCCGATTCGATCGGTAATTGGTAAGAATCGGATGATCGGCCAGTTCACACGCGCACATCCAATGATACTTATGGTAGAAGTATACCAATTAGTTGCGTGCAATCAACCGTGTGAATGGACCTTAAGTAGGTACTAGGTACCAATAATTCAAAGAGTATGATTTAGGAGTCTGGAGCCTAATGTTTGTTTATAAGGTTTAACCGATTATGAAGAAGAAAGGATGATGAAGAAAGGGAAGGAAGGAGGTGGTCGTTGCCTACAGTACAGAACTCTGGCTCTGACTGAGGGAAACTATACGAATTACCTCAGTCGGTGGCGGGAATCTAACCCGAGCATCCCGAGTTCAGTTCAGTTCAATTTCCAACATCAACCCCCATCGACGGCTGCCACCTTATCGTGGTGGTGGGGTTTGTGTTAGCCAATGATCCATTGCAGCTACGCCGGCGAGCATATGCTCATGTGTAAGGGCTACCCATGCCGGACAGGCCAGTGGTGAGGCTCAGACAAAGAGCAGCCAGGGTCGACCTATCCATGCCCTCCCTTGGATTTGCGGGATGATGAGATGGTGATCCCCTGAAATCGGGTTCCGCCGGCCCGAATCCTCACACCCCCCGGTCCGACCCCATTCCAGCCTGGCCTTCCCACCAGTGCTGGACTCCTCCGGATCGGGCCCGTTAGGTCGACCCCTTCCCCATGTCCTCCACTTATTATCAACAAAGCCATGTAAAAATTAATGTGCGCAATATAACCTCGTCGTTGACGCGCCGTTAAAACACAATAATCTAATCCAATCCAACATCAACGATACACACAATAACTATATTATGTAATTGGACTCCTAAGGTTGACACCTTTTACATGGAGTACAAGGAAATGTTTGGCTATACATTTTAAAATACATATTATACATATTTGAAATTAAATCTATAAAAGTAAAAACGTAAAAAAAGAGATTAACATAACTAAATACATATAATTATAATTAAGGTTTATCCAAGAGGAATTCATCTATAGAATATTACACCTTATTTATTAGTAAGCTCATTTACATGATTTTTGAATTGTGGATATTTTTGTATTTCTCTTATATTTTTAGACATGGCATTATACATTTTTGTGTTGAAAAAAGAGTTTTTTGAGCTGCATGTTGACCTGTGCCTATCTATATGAATGTTGTTGTTCTGTCTCGTGTTGTGATTATGAATGAAAATCACTATTATTTAGTATTTCTTCTCCCTGGGATCTAATCGCAAATACTGACTCTAGGATGTATAAGGAAGGTCAAGTTAGAATGTTGTGTTTTATAAAGTGTTGTTTGCAATCTGGTTTAATGAAAGTGTTGTGTTTATATTTTAATCCAAAAAGAGATTGCTTTTCTTTGCAGTACACATATTCTGGGTGCATCCGTTGAGTTGCCCCAGAATTGTATCCCGTAGCGCAGATGAGATTCAATGTTTGCATAATAGACTAGTTTTGCAGTTCAATTGTTTGTTAAATTGACGATAGTTTTTAAGGAGAAATATGCAGAGTGGAGTTTATTTACATTTTGGTTTGTCACAGTAACTTTTCCAGTATACATTTTTATCTATAATGATTCCTAGAAATTTTGTTTCGTCTACGCATTTTTGATCACAGTTCTTATTTTTGTTTAAAATGCATATTTTTAAACGTGTTTCATTTACTTCATTTCTTAATTTAAAGTGCATGAAATTAGTATTTTCTTTTTGAAAAAAGTAGATGGTTATCGTAAAACCGTTGTGTTGCATTTGCAAGTGTATTTTTAGATTAGATTAGATTAGATTATTGCGGTTTAACGGCGCGTCAACGACGAGGTTATATTGCGCACATTAATTTTTGCATTTTTGCATTTAACTTTGTTGATATAAGTGGTGGACATGGGGAGGGGTCAACCTAACGGGCCCGATCCGGGGGAGTCCAACACTGGTGGGGAGGCCAGGCCGGAATGGGGACGGACCGGGGGGTGTGAGGATTCGAGCCGGCGGAACCCGATTTCAGGGGGATCACCATCTCGAGGGTGAAGGCCGGCCCGAGGGGAGGGGAGGGGACCGCAAATTCAAGGGAGGACATGGTTAGGCCGACCCTGGCTGCTCTTTGTCTGGACCTCACCACTGACCTGTCCGGCATGGGTAACCCTTACACATGAGCATATGCTCGCCGGCGTAGCTGCAATGGATCATTGGCCAACGCAAACCCCACCACCGCGCTAAGGTGGCAGCCATCGGTGGGGGTGTATTTTTAGCATTTTCTTGAAGATTTAGTTTCAAGTGCAGAGCTATTATTCCTTGAGCCAACTTGCTTCGTCAATGTGCATTTGTTTCCGGGGAAGAATGTAGGACGAAGAGGGTAAAGAGGTAAATATTTCATCCGATGCAATACAAATGGAAAAATTAGGATAAAATATATCTAAATTGGATGATGTTTCAACCTATGGGGAAAAAATTCTTACCAGTGTTGCGATCCCACAACTATTGTCAATAAGCATGAAGTTTCAAACAAAAAATATTGTCAGATCAGTACTTTGGCTGTCAAAAAATAATTGCGGTTGAAAATTGTGCTTTTTGGCGCATATTATACAAGTACGGCGAGATTATTATTATTATTATTATTATTATTATTAAGTCTATATTCTCAACAGAGCTAGGCTCCACTAGTGAGAATGTAATATAGAGAAGGGAGGAGAGGAAACCCGGTACCGGCATGTAGCCTACTCCTGACGAAAGATACCAAGGGGACCAACGGCTTAACGTCCCTTCCGAAGGACGGTGTAACATTCACAGCACGAGCCTCCACAACCCGCGCCGTCGAGAGACTGATAACAGGTGGAGGGAGGTCGTCACACTAACCCCCAAACACCCCAGTCCCTCTGGCCCAACGGCAGCAACCTGGCAAGGCAGAGTTGAATGGTCACCCATCCAATCGCTGACTGCGCTCAATGTTGCTTAACCTCGGTGATCTAACGAGAACCGAGGTATCCAACACACCAGCCGTCGGGTAAACAATCGTCGGGATTGAAACAATTTTGCAATTGGCATATCAACACAATTTTTTACCACATATTATACTAGATGTCTAAAGCCCGATTTACACGGCCATATTTATTGAACAACTTCTGTGTCACATTCCCATTTTTCATACAATTTTGCATTTACACGACGCAACTTTCTGTCACAGAACTTAAAACATGTTCTAATTTCCTTCAAGAAATGTGACAAAGACTGTGACACAGAAGTTGTTCAATAAATGTGGCCGTGTAAATCGGACTTAAGCAAATATTTTCAAACTCGCCTCACGGGAGGCAGCTCGTATCTCACCTTCGTCACCCGTGGTGGCCATTTTTAAATATTTTTGACATTTAAAGTATGATGGACAAAATATGTCAACAATATTGCATGCGACACCATCATTCACATTAAATCGACCATGGCGAACTCAAATATGACATCAAACTTCGCGATTTGCACCCCGATCACTTCTTGCCGCCATTTTTACCTGGTTTGATCGATTATTTTGAATTTCTTACAAATATTTAATAATGGCCGCAAGAACAAACGACAATTTTGATGTCATATTTGAGAAAGATGCTGTCACATGCCATATTGTTGACATATTTTGTCCATCATACTTCAAATGTCCAAATATTTTAAAATGGCCGCCACGGGTGACCTGGCTATAGGTGAGACGAGCTGCCTCCCGGTCTGAAAATATGTCCTTAGACATCTAGTTTATATAGCAAAAAAATTGTGTTGAAATAGCAATATGCAAAATTGTTTTATAATCTCGCCTATAATTTGCTCCAAAAAGTACGATTTTCACCGAAATTATTTTTTGACAGCCAAATTACTGCTCTGACAATATTTTGTGCTTGAAACTTTGTGCTTATTGACTAAATTCCATTCCGAAAACATATCAAGTTTAACAAAATTACACAAAAAATATGAAAATATGCCATCTAGAAAAATGGCCGCCACAGAGTCACTGGACCAATGAACATGTGGTCCAAGTGGCAGCTTCTTATCACAATTTGCAGGATTATTCAATCTGATCATGACTGATCATGACTAATCAATTCATGACATGTAGGTACACTCAGCAAATGTTAAAACGGTATTTGAAAGAAATTGATTGGCTTAAAAACGTTTGCATGGCATCATCCGAAGAATTTTACTAACTCGTCATCTACCTCTAGTAGGTGAGCTCTGATTTCATTGATAATATCAAAGATTGATTGTCATGGAACCTGACAAGCAGACAATCCGTTTCGTTCAAATACCGTTTTATGATTTGTTGGGTGTATAGGTATATACACAGGTATTTGATAGTCCAAGCTATATAGGTACCTACCTGATGTGAAATGTAGGATGTAAATGTTGTCCACGCGTACCCAACTGGTCGGGAGCTTGACTACAGAATGAATGCGTGCGATCTTATTATTGTATGAGATTATAAGCAGTGGTGCACCGGCCACACTATCAGTGTACAACATAGAGGAAAATAACAAGCACTTTTTAAAAATAAATATCAATAACATTAATAAGGAAATAATTATCAAGAAAGATGGAAAGCATCTGTCCCCCACCCAGTGTGAATGTGGTCAGCTGTGACGTCATATGCAGGTATCATGATTATACCTGATGTCTACCTATGATATCATGATGTCTTTCTATTAACACACACATAAAAAAAATGATAACAATATAGAATACATAGGTTGCATGTGATGTCATCTCATTGTTGCTTGCCGCCATCTTAATGGCACGCAGAATAGCTGTTTTAAAGTTAATGGCTACATGGGAAATTGTATAGGCTCCGGAGATATCTTTAGTAGGTACGCAGAAGAATCACTCACATTACAAAAATACATCGATTTACCTCAATAAAGTTATAATATGACCCGTCAACGTGCCAACGTAATATCCGTCCTTAGGTGGAAAATTCAGGTGCAAGCTATGAAAGTGACGATTGAAGTGCCCATGAAATGAAATGGTGTTAGTTTTCTTAGCAAATAATTAATAAAATATCAAGTTAAATTTATAGCTCTAAAATAACCTAAGCACCAACGTAAGTTTAACAAAATATACAAATATTTGTTTAACATCTTCACTGTCATGAAAACCTCTGTGATCACACATTGATCGCATGCAAGAACATATTGTAAAGATGGTCAGAAGGTCGACGGAGTGTGAAAGGCCTAAAAAACTATGACGAGACAAGAAATAATCTTTCAGTAAATTAACAAGCCGAAGGCTTAGTAAGAAGAAGAAGGAGAACAGAAAAATCTCCCCTAATTATTTATTTATTTGTTGCAAATGAATAGTACATAGAAAATCTTCAGTCCCACAAAACCAAACAGTGGCTTGTCTGCAGGACTGCTATATATAAACAACAACAGCAACATAAATATACGTCACAATAAAACAACTAATAACTACTTTTAATAATAATAATAATAATAATCATTATCAAATTCAAATTCAAATTTCAAAGTACAGTGTACAAATCCATAGATACAAATACTACATCAAGGTAAATATCATACAATAATAAATAAATAATAGTACATAATATCAGAACTCCATAATAATAATTGAGCGAGCGAAGCGAGCGTCTCCTTTTGACTCTTTTGACACGGATCTCTGTTTTTGTTTTTTGTTTTTTTTTCTGTTAATAGCAGATACCACGATGTAGAAAAAGGACCGCCATCTTTAAAATAAAAGGTGGAAACTCTTCGAGTCTTTCCGCGATATCAGTTCCAATAGCCTGAATATCAAGGTCTGTAGATGCCCATCGCGTAACACTCACTAGCGCTAGGGCTCAAGTTGCAAACTAGCGATGCATTCTAAAACATTCTAATGCACATTAATATACTCTTTAAACATTCAAAACATTCTTAAAACATTAAAACATTCTTATAACATTCTTAAAACACTCTTAAATCATTAAAAACTAGTCAATCGATAGACCTTGATAACTTTAGTTCCTCGAGAAAGCGCTAGTGTTTTATACGCGAGCTGTGTTATACGCGAGCGAACTTCTACCCGTAGTTCGTATTCAAAGATTTCAATGGTGATACAGCGAAGAGTTTCCACCTTATATTTTAAAGATGGCGGTCCTTTTTCTACATCGTGGCCGATCCACAGGTCACAATAGACCGTTTTAAATATTATCTCGATGGCTCTGCTTTCTAAGAAAAATCATATGCAGTTTGATTTCCAGACACCTTAGTCCCTGTTTCAACAATAGGTAAAACAGGGACTAAGGTGTCTGGAAATAATACTGCATATGATTTTTCTTAGAAAGCAGAGCCACCGAGATAATATTTAAAATGGTCTATAGGTCTGTTCGTTTACCCTGCCAAAAGCTACAGCAAACTGCCACAAGCTACAGAGGAACGATCTGATTGGATGATGTGTGCTTGTGGCAGTTTGCTGTAGCTTTAGGCAGGGTAAACGAACAGACCTAGAGTTTCACCCATCGATCTGAAATTTTGCACACATGTACAACCAACCTTCTCTGTTTGCAGACCCTATTTTTTTGAAATCCATTGATTGGTTAAAATTTAAATAAACATCTCCTGATGGTAGGTTGAAAAATGACATTGGTCTTCGATAAATCTGATCAAACTCATATTTTGGCTACAGGTCAGAGTTTTTCTTCTATCGAGCTCAAATTTTGCACACATGTAGAGACAACCTTTTCTGTTTGCATACCTTAATTTTTTTGAAATTCATTCGTTGGTTAAAATTTAAATAAACATCTCCTGATAGGTTGAAAAATGAAAATGGTCTTCGATAAATGTGATCAAACTCATATTTTGCATGGTCAGTAAGATCGATATTGTCTCTTATTTTACAATTTTTTATCCCAATCAGTTAAGAACGTATGAACTTATTGACATTTTTAATATCTGTCAGATATGATGTATCGAAATGAATGTTTTCCAGTGCCAGTTAGTTGAATTGAATCTGATTTGCTGTATGTACCAGGGTGTTTAGATGTCATTTTCAAGTTTCGATGAAAAGCATAAATACTTTTATGTTGATTCATGATTGAGTGGCTCATATTATTTCAATTCAATATGGAAATATGTTTTATGTGCGTTGTGTACGCATTTCCGGTTCGAGAATTTGCACGTATCCGTGCTCGCTCATCAACGCGTTACTCTGAGCGTTTTCCTAGTAATTTCATTCAACCTCCGTGGTGAAAATCCACTCTTTAATTGCCTTTTTAACTGTCTTAAATTTGTCTAAATATTGTAAACTGGGTGGAAGTGTGTTGAATAGTTTGGGAATGAGAAATGACCGCTGCTGATCCCCGTATGAATTATGAATGTTGGTAGGCATTACTAATTTATGTTTGTTTCTTGTTACGTAATTATGTTGCGCGAGTGCTTTATGTTCATCAGAATAATAATTTGTTTTAAGGAAAACGTATAGGTGCAGTTGATGAACTGTCATAAACTGATAATTTTTCAAGGCATCTTTTGGGGGGGTTATAATTTTGAAAATTCTCTTCTGTATTACTATATTTTTTTTAAGAATGAGTCCGTCGTGGAGCCCAAGCAAGTATAGCATATCTAATAACTGATTCAATTAAAGCAAAATAAACTATTTTAAGCGTTGAGTAATTAACGAGTGGTTTTAAAATACGGAGGCTATACATTCCTGCTCTTTTAAGCGATTGCAAACCTTTTCGATGTGTTTATCCCATTTAAAATGCTTGTCAATAGTAACTCCTAAATACAAATATGTATGTTGCATGTACAAACACCTTGAAATAAATTAGTTCTTTTGTTGAATTTAGCATGTAAACCACGTTATTATGAAAGGTAAGGTTAACATCTAAGTGCAATTTATGTGGTGAGTGAATATGCATAACTTTTGTTTTCTTACTATTGATTGTTAATCCGTGATCGTGGGCCCATCGTAATAAATTATTGAAGTCATTTTGCAAGAAACGTTGAGCAGAATTGAAATCCTTATGCGTAGAAACCAAAGCAGTGTCATCAGCGTAAAAATAAACAGAACAATCTTTGACAACTTTAAGCAACTACAATACAATAAGGGTCCAGAATGGAACCTTGAGGTACCCCAGTTGAAATGTTTACCTTTTTACTAAAACACTGATTAAACTTTACAGACATCGATCTTCCTAACAGGTATTCTCTAAACCATTGCAGGATGGGTCCAGTGATTCCAATTCTCTCCAACGTTTCCAACAGACGACTATGCAGAAGTGTGTCGAATGCCTTGGTAAAGTCAATGAAAACTACTACAACATGGTTGACATGGTTTGAGAAATCATTGAGTAACATGGCAGTGCTTTTGTTTTTTTGGAAACCACATTGTCTTTTGTCAAGCAAATTAAATGTATTTACATAATTGATTAGCTGGTCCGCAAAACATCTCTCCATATTTTTTTCAATTGCAGATAATATTGATATAGGCCGGTAATTGTTAAAAATCTTATGATCTCCGTTCTTAAATATATGACGCACAATTGATTGTTTTAAGTTAGATGGAATTGAGCCGTGAGATAATGATACATTTATTAAGTTTGCAATAATAGGACTGATTGACTTGGAACATACTTTTAAATCTTTCATTCTAATGTTATCTATTCCGGCTCCTTTCCTGCTATCGACATCATAGATAATTTTTTCAATTGAGTGAGGTGTGGCCCTCATAAAATACATGGACTGTTTTAGTTTTGTTGTTACGGATTCGATTGTCAAAACTGCACATTCATGTTTGATGTTATCTACTTCATCTTTGAAAGTATTTACGAAACCATCCACTACCTCAGATTCTTCCAAATTGCTCAAGTATTTTAGATATTACATTGTCTACAGGCGATTTTGGTTTTTTACCTAAAAAACCTAAAATCAGTGGAGATTTCCAAATAGAAAGACATCCAATACAATAGGGTGCCTTTATTTTGTTGAGGGACAAACAATTTTTCAATAGTTTATAATCGTATGTGAAAAAAATACATAAAATTAAAAAAAAAATATATACAAAAGTGGTATGAAATTAAATAAGGAAACTTGATCAAGAGAGATATTTTGATTATTTATTTACTGAAAGCATCTGTCCCCTAGTTAGATTTAGGTCAGCTGTGACGTCACATGATATTGCCATATAACTGTGTTCAGAAAAGTATTCAGGTGTTTTCAGTGATTGAGATTTTAAACCCCAAAAGTGGTTGAGAATAATTGGACTTTCACAATTATTTGTTGATGAACCTGAAGACTCACGGCAATATAAAATAGCTTAGTCACACCGGGCATTATTTGGCTATTTTATGATATTTAATTGAATTCAATCAATTTGCCCTAATTAGT
Organism: Leuctra nigra; assembly: GCA_934045905.1. Classification (NCBI taxonomy): domain Eukaryota; kingdom Metazoa; phylum Arthropoda; class Insecta; order Plecoptera; family Leuctridae; genus Leuctra; species Leuctra nigra. Next base: position 17,952,680 of record OW203766.1, on the reverse strand, counting down.
ATGTAGGTGTATTGAGTGAGTACACTTTCATTCGCTGCACCTATGCGAGAAAACGGCTGATCTATAAAAATTCGGTATTTTTTGTGCACATCCGAAATAATTGCTATTGGTTACATTTTGACGGTCACTTAAAAAACACGATTTTTATATTTTTGACTGCACCACACTTTTTATTTTTTTAAACAGATTGAAATCATCTTTTGATTTGCGAAATTCCGTTCATAACTGAGTAAAATTCACTTCAAAAAATCTGATTAGAGTAGCTCATGAGAAATTTATTTTATCCAATTATGTGCCGAATTTTATAAATTAAATGCGAGTTCAATCTATTTTCTCTTGGGAATTGTTTAACGAAGTCAAGTCAAACATATGAAAATAGTATTTATTAAATAATCTACACTAGGAAAACGCTCTGTGTAACGCGTTGATGAGCGAGCACGGATACGCGCAACACCTCAAACCAAAATTCTGTCTATCAAAAATGTAATTAAAAGCCAATAATTCTTTAATTTCGTCAAAGACTTGTATGGAAATCTCAAAAAATTACTAAAATATTGGTCCCAATAACCATGCAAAGTTTTAAGTTGATCGATTGAACCTTTATGATTGTAATTTTCAAAAATCACAGGGTCTCGTTCAAAAAATATACCTGGGACCACTCACACAATATCAGATCAAACTGTTGGATGGTCATTATTATTAATTAATTTCATATGAGATTGAGGTTCCTGCTCTAACTACCTTGGATTAGAACTGAAGAGTCGAAGTCACCGTGAAATATGAAATTCAAGAAATTTTACACCAAACACGCAAAATGTCCGTAAACTGTCAATAACTTTTGGATTTAAACACAGATTAGTTGTCAAAAATACAGATAATGCTGGTCCCAATGACCATGCAAAGTTTTAAGTTGATCGGTCAAACGGTTCTAGTTTAAATTTAAAAAAACACAGGAAATATGGTTTTTAATTTTAACCAATGGGAGGATTTGGCTGAAATTTTGTATGATTGGGTACAATGTTGGTTGCAATAACTTCGCTAAATTTCAAATTGATCGGAGCAACCAATCGAAAGATAATTTTTTAAAAACTTGAACCAATCACAGGAGCCCGTTCAAAAACGATCCCAGGGACCGCATAGATTACGTTAGCATATGTGCAAAGTTTCAGATCGATTGAATGTGGGGTTTAACCTGGGCTGTGAGGACAAAAAACAAACAAACAAAAAAAAAGACACAGAGAAAGTGCCATAAGAGTACCGTGGTGACGCTCGCTACGCTCGCTTAAAAACAATCAATAAAAGAGTACTAAACCATTCATACCAAGAGATACCCTTACTAAATACACGACCGTCTTACACAACCCTTCTGAAACACCTTGTAAAAGTAATTGATGATGCACATACAACAATAGAAAAGGTATCAGGAATATACCAATGCAGAATATATCGATGAGGAACTCTGAAATTTTACGTACCTCATCACTAAAAAACCTTAAGGTGCTGCAAGCGCGAGCGATTTTGCCGCTTGTTGCAGGCACTTTTTTGGATACGATGGGAGACAAAACGGGTTGACGAAATGATTTAAAATTTTAACCATTATTAGATAATAAACACACATAGGGTTATAAAATTCAGTTCTTAGGTTTGGCTATTAATTAAAAATAACACAAGTCGTTGGACTTTCACAAACCTTATGTTTTTATTACAGCAATATTTCGTTCGTCATTAAAAAAAATGTCATTGACAGCGAGGAAGTTTATTGAAATATGAACGAAACATTCCCCACCGATGGCTGCCACCTTATCGCGGTGGTGGGGTTTGCGTTGGCCAATGATCCATTGCAGCTACGCCGGCGAGCATATGCTCATGTGTAAGGGTTACCCATGCCGGACAGGTCAGTGGTGAGGTCCAGACAAAGAGCAGCCAGGGTCGGCCTAACCATGTCCTCCCTTGAATTTGCGGTCCCCTCGGGCCGGCCTTCCCCCTCGAGATGGTGATCCCCCTGAAGTCGGGTTCCGCCGGCTCGAATCCTCGCACCCCCCGGTCCGTCCCCATTCCGGCCTGGCCTCCCCACCAGTGTTGGACTCCCCCGGATCGGGCCCGTTAGGTCGACCCCTCCCCATGTCCACCACTTATATCAACAAAGTTAAATGCAAAAATGCAAAAATTAATGTGCGCAATATAACCTCGTCGTTGACGCGCCGTTAAACCGCAATAATCTAATCTGAACGAAACATTGCTGTTATAAAAACATTACGGTTTGTGAAAGTCCACGACTTGTGTTATTTTTAAACTTAGGGTTATCACTTAGTATATTTTAAATTTTTTGCTTTGTTAATTGGTGAAAAATTTTCTATTTCCTTGTCTCGCTGGGTGCCGAACAAAATTTAATTTAAAATTGTGTCAAGTGAGTTTGTCTTTTATCTAATCATGATTAAAATTTGATATCAATTGGTTAACGGGTGTCGTCTCATATCGTATAGGAAATTACATAGTTTTGCGCAGTTTTGTTGAATAACCGACGCCTAATTAACAAGGCACGAAGCAAAACAGAAAAAGTGCTACTAATATACAATCAGACTGATCATGTGAACATCCTATCAAAGCTACACCCACTTATGAAACAATCCCTCTCAATTTGCTAAAACGGCCGAGCGCTTGTATCACCTAAATAAATATTATTCAATGGGGTAGTGGAGGCGCTTTCGGGGGAGGGGAGGGGGAGGCAATGATGAGATCGTGTTTATATTGCTAAGGTCTACTAAAAAATTTAGCCGTAAAATTATTTTTCACATTTTTCATAAATTGAATGTTCCAAAAATTACGACGTTGAAAATAACGTAACAGGGACCCTATTCTAGAACTTTTAAATTTCCAATTCCACTAGAATTCAATTCCATACAATGTTAATCCTTATGGCCGTGACTGAATTCCATCAGAATGGAATTGGAAAATCTTTCTAGAATTTCTAGAACTTTTAAATTCCCAATTCCACTAGAATTCAATTCCATACAATGTTAATCCTTATGGCCGTGACTGAATTCCATCAGAATGGAATTGGAAAATCTTTCTAGAATTTCTAGAACTTTTAAATTCCCAATTCCACTGAATTCAATTCCATACAATGTTAATCCTTATGGCCGTGACTGAATTCCATCAGAATGGAATTGGAAAATCCTTTTAGAATAGACCTCCTGGTTTGGCTCAGAACGCTCTGTCCGGGAGTCGATTCCCGCGGCTTTCCTTCCTGACTGGGTCTCTTCCGATCCTCACTCGACAGGCAAATGAGGGACGGCGCCAGGAATTTTTGCTCTGGTGGACAGTAAGCGGCGGACAATTATTTATGATGTTTTTTTCAGGATTTTTATTTCAATAGAAGCGAATATTGGAATATCACATAATCATATAATAGGCCTGAATGCGATGTTATTTTAGAAAATTATTCATCTGTGATATTTGATTACTTATTTCATTAAATTATAACCAAAAATTAAAATTCAAAGACAATAATAAAAGTATATTCAATTATTTTTAGGTGGGCAGTAAACAATTTTGGGTGAGCGTGCGCCCACCACCCACACCTGGCGCCGTCCCTGGGCCACGACCGCCTCCTTCCCGCCTTCCATCCTTACTACTCTTCAGCATCATCTCCCAATCACCATCACAATCATCCATCCGTCGCCATTAGCCTATAGGTGCAGAACAGTGCGACGTTCAACACTACAAAAAATATTATCTCCAATATTTACTGCGAGTGCAGCTGACTCTTATTGAGCGAGTGAAGCGAGCGTCTCCTTTTGGCTCTTTTGGCACGGACCTCTGTTTTTCTTTTCTGCTACCTGAGGCTGTATGTAGTCAGGGAAATTAGATGGTTCATACTCTGCCTCTCTCTGACCCATAACATAAACATGTTTTTATATGGATCAGAGAGAGATAGAGTATGAACCATCTAGTTTCCTTGACTATACAGGCCACAGTTTTTCTTCGACCGAGCTGAAATTTTGCACACATGTAGAGACAACCTTTTCTGTTTGCAGACCCTAATTTTTTTGAAATCCATTCATTGGTTAAAATTTAAATAAACATCACCTGATAGGTTGAAAAATGAAAATGGTCTTCGATAAATCTGATCAAACTCATATTTTGCATGGTCAGTAAGACCAAACATTGTCTCTTATTTTACAAATTTTCATCCCAATCAGATAAGGAACGTATGAACGGTATGAACTTATTGACATTTTTAATAGCTGTTAGAAATGAAGTATCGAAATGATTGTTGCTTAGATGTTTAGATTACTTGCTTAGATTGTTGCCAGGGTGCTTAGATGCTATTTTCGTGCTAATTTTATGCTATTTATGCTATTTTCGATAAAAGCATAATACTTTTATGTTGATTGAGTGGCTCATTATTTCAATTCAATGGATGTATATGTTTTATTTGCGTTGTGACGCATTTCCTTGTTGGAGAATTTGCACGTGCCCGTCCTCGCTCATCAACGCGTTATCCTGAGCGTTTTCCTAGTAATAAAGAATTGTACAAAAACAAAAACTTGTAAAAAAAACTGCCAAGCACCTTCCCACTTAAAACAATTGAGATCTAAAAGAAGGGCCAAGCAATAATATATTGTTTAAACATTTTCGCACTTAAAATTCGTGAAATCATTTCGCCCAGTTACTGCCGCCAAGCACAACACTAAAAACCTAATGTTGTGTCCAAATTTGAAGAATACAATCTAAGTAAACCATCATTGTAAACTTTAACAAAATTATAAAAAATAAAAATGACTTAAAGTAAATTTAAAATCGAAATTAAAAAAATTAAAAATAAAGCTAGGCGCATTGTGTCAAGAAGAAGGCAACATAAGAAAGAAGATGACGATAAAGGAGCCGAAGAAAGACAGAAAGTAGGAAGAAGATAGAGGAAGTCTACAATATGGTCGGTGCAAATTCAATGCGCCAAGCTTTATTTTTAATTTTTTTAGTTTCGATTTTAAATTTACTTTAAGTCATTTTTATTTTTTATAATTTTGTTAAAGTTTACAATGATGGTTCACTTAGATTGTATTCTTCAAATTTGGACACAACATTAGGTTTTTAGTGTTGTGCTTGGCGGCAGTAACTGGGCGAAATGATTTCACGAATTTTAAGTTTTAAAATGTTTAAACAATATATTATTGCTTGGCCCTTCTTTTAGATCTCAATTGTTTTAAGTGGGAAGGTGCTTGGCAGTTTTTTTTTACAAGTTTTTGTTTTTGTACAACATGTCATATGGGGTATAAGTTTATAGCAGCTTTCACTGATCATTAAGTGTTACCTATCATTACAGTTAACGCCAACAACGTCACTTCTTGTCTAAAGTTTTCTGTTTTTATTTCAATAGTTCAGAAGTTAGTATAACCATAGAGATATATTACAGAGAGGGGTAACTACTGGTTAATGCTTGACTAATTTTGAAAGATCCTTTTTCTCCATATTGGAGATATTTAATAATTCACTGCCACTGAAATGGAAAATTAATTCGGAAGGCAGTGAAAAAATTACTTTGAGCTTGTATTCCGGAGACCCGGGTTCGATTCCCGCGGCCGTCCTTCCTGACTGGGGTTTTTTCGTGGTTTTCCCTCAGTCTTCAGGCAAATGCTGGGAAGGTACCCTACTAATAGGCCACGACCGCCTCCTTCCCACTTTCCATCCTTACCTACTCTTCACCATCATCTCCCAATCATCATCATAATCATCCATCCGTCGCCATTAGCCTCGCTGCAGAACAGTGCGACGTTAAGCCCCAGACAAAAAAAAAAAAAGAAACACTTTTTTAACTTGAATCAGAAGACTATTACAATATTATATCTTGTTTTTACTGTACATTTATTTGTTCTGTGTTGTTTGTTACTGTGAAGTATGCACTGAAGGTTAGTACAAAGTAACATTCAAGTCTCTTGCCAACAACATTACAATCGAGGGGGGTGCCATTTTTAAAGTAATTTTTGAAATAATCTCCAAGATGGTGGCTGAGCATGCTCAGATCTACCCTGACAATGTACATCGCATCATACCAAGGCTGGCTATCTACTTGCCCCTCTCTGTAAGTATATGAATCTCTATGGTATAACGAAAGGGTCCATTTCTTTTGGTTGAATTTGAGTTATATCAAATTATAATTTGTTAAAAGTTCACAGCTTTGAGTCATGTGAATAACGTAAATTGTAGGTGTATTGTTCCGGTGTAAACCGGAATTTGTGCGTTCATCTCGTAAAACGCGTATTTGTCGCCACTAGGTAAACTGAAAGGTACACGAAAGATGATTGCAAATGCGTTTCCTCATTTTTAAATTCTCCCATGTTCACTCTTTTATGTCAAAGTTCCGAAGTATAAACTCAATTGGTAAAGCGTGCAGGCTTACAGATGTTTACAACACATTTTAAATAAAATCCGGATGGTTTTTGGAAGGCAATGTAAATTAAAAGGAACTTAGTTAAGATTAACTAGCTGAGCCACCTGGTGTTTATAGTGCTGGTGGGAAGGAGTATGACGGGTGATGAAATTTACGCTACCCGCCTTACTCGCCTATGTATGTACACGGATAGCATGGGCCGGCCTATACCTGGCATCTCCACCTCTCTGCCTCTCCCTGTCAGGTCAACTTAATGTTTACATTTGTTTGTTCATGGCAAATACGATCGATGTCCATTTAGTATTGTTGTCTTCTTCTATAGGTACTTGTAAACAGTTATCGAGCTTGCATTTTAATTAGTCCACTGATCTTATTTAGTGATTATTATATTGTTTTGTGATGTTGCTGTGGAAGATAATATTTTCATATTTTCAAACCAGGAAACAACTTCGTGCTATTGCCTAGATACTTGAAGAATATTATTGTATTGCCGATGTAAACAAGCCAGACCATTTTCGTATATAACGTTCGCATCAAAACCAATGTTTATTTTATTAGTGTCAGATTAGGAGGAACATCAGTTTCAGTTTCATTTATTTCCATTAAACAATGTCACTTGATGAGACTTTGACTCACAGTTTGGAAATAAATCATGACAATTTAAAAGCGTTTTATTATTCTAACTTTTTAACGTAAGCATTGTTGGATGATGAAATGAAATTTAAATCTCTCATAACCACAGATTTCCATTAATTTACACACCTATAAATACACCTTGCATGGACCCTTTAGTGTAGTTTCTTGTTTATTGTAACCGAGCTTCTAAGATTGACAGATTACAACATCTGAAATAATGAAATAATTTTGACTAAGTTGTAAACACCTAATATACCTAGTAATGGAGCCATTTTGTGTGGTTTCTTGTTTCGTAACTGAACCATCAAGTTAATAAAAGAAAGAAGAAGATAATATACCAGGAACCAACTAGTAAGTCACAAATATTTTAAACAGAAACACTGGTATTGTCAACTGGTATTGTCTGGTATTTTTTTTTTTTTTTTTTTTTTTTTTTTTTTATATTTGACAATACCAGTGTTTCTGTTCAAAATATTTGTGACTTACTTGAACCATCAAGATTGACAAATTAGCATAATTAAAATATTAAATTTATTTTAGAAACTTAAAGTTGTGATCACGTAATGGATGCACGTAATGGAGCCTTTTTGTGTGGTTTCTTGTTTCGTGTTGTTCTTGTTTCTTGTTGAGCCACCAATATTGACAAATTAACTCTATTTTAAATAATTAAATAAGTGTGACAAATGAAAAGTTGTAAACACCTAATACTCTGAATATTAGTTATGGAGCCTTCACTGAATTTTACTATTTACTTAATTAACTGAATTTTACATAATTAAATAATTCGGATAAATTAAAAGCTGTGACAACCTTATGCACCCAGTAATGGAACCTTTTTTGTGTGGTTTCTAGTTTAGTAACTGAGCCACCAAGATTCTGTTGATTAGCATGACCACGAATTGTTTTATTGCACAACTTTACGTACAACGTGTACATTGACAATCATTACTAGAGTCCAATGAGTATAATATTAAAAAGAGTAGCTATGTAATCGTTGAATGTATTCGGATTAACATTTTGAATATATACACAAGAAGGTTAAACATTTTTTAAGTAAATAAAAAGATAAAAAATAAAACGTTTGTTACGGGGATCGAACCCGGCAACGCCGTGATCGAAGTCACTTGCCTCATGTGACCGAGCCAATTCGCCACACTGAAATATAAACCTGTGTAGTATATCAAAGAAGAAAGGTGGAGCGTAAAACGACGTGCGCAATTCCTGATTCCCTGATATCTTCAGTGTTCACGATGGCAACTGGCGTGCCGCGATTGCGATGTTTCGGTCTATTGATGATCTTCACAGCATCCCTGGACCTCTCATTTGAATATATATCCATGAAGGTATCATCGCTTATACAAATTAAAAAATAATATATGAAAAAAAAAGTTTTCCGGGATCGGGAATCGAACGTGTTATGCAGATGTCGAAGCCAGCTGCCTTCCTAACATGAGCTATCAGTCCGATGGGAATTAGAGCCGCTGTTTAGTGTATCAAAGAAGAAGGGCGGAACGTAAATATTGATAATTTTCCCACTTCCGGTTTAAATTTATTGATTTTTCTTGAAGTGGAGTGTCTAGCAATACATTGTCTTTATTGTTGCCAAATTTCAAAACTCTCGATGGACCCGTTTGACTTTTAAAATATTTAAAATTTAAAATTGTAATAACTTCACTTCCGGTCAAAATGTTTCAGATTTTCTTTCAAAGGGCACTGCTATAAATATGACTCTATGTCTCTGCCAAATTTCAACTCTCTAGACCAAACCGTGTAACCTGTGGAGATGGGCAAACCAACCGGCCGTGCCTAACTAACTAACTAACTAACTAACTAACTAACTAACTAACTAACATGAAAGTCAATCCTTGCATGTTTGAGGCCCAAAATTCACCCCGAAGGGATGATCGCAGCACTTTGATATTTGGTTAGGTGTTGTCAGGTGGCTAAATATACCCGATAACCATGGTTTTCAACTTTCATTTCTAAATGCTTGCATGCGTACTGACACCCCGAAATCGGGCCCGAAGCGCTTGCAGTATAAGTCTGGTAGTAGCTCGCACGTTGTATTAGAGCGGTGCTTGGCAGCGTCGAGCTAGCGCCCGACTAGATTATATTCAATGATAGGTAATAGCTACCCTTCCTTGGGTAATACCCTTAAATATTAAATACCCTTACGGTAATACGATATGCAAAGAAATTTAGCGATGTTACAAAGTCGGAAATTTTGACTGTTCTTTTCAGCAATTGAATTCGGTTTTCTCTACATCTGCTGGCTGATTGTATCATGTTTATTCCATGATGGCAATAAACAGCCCGTCTACATTCCGCCACTGGCCGGTTAGGTCATGCAGGCAGACCTTGCTGCCCTGACATAGCCTCAGTGTAAGGCCAACCGTCTGACAAGCACAGTCTTGCTGTCGGCTCAATTATCAGGAAGAGGTAAGCAACATCGTTATCGCTCCATCAGAGACTTTTTAAAAATTCCACCAATTCAGTGTTTTATTTCCAAAATTAGTAGCATGATATAAATTAGAGATTGCTCTCGGTGATTCTTGGTAATTTGATATCTAATCATAAACTAGATGATTAAAAGCTATAGTTTTTCTAAACTCTGCTTTTTCTATAGGTACTCTGCTAAATTTTCAACAGTTGATTATTACTCGTATAGTCTCTCTAATTAGGACTATTGCTATGGCAACAGCCAATTACATTCCTTGAATGATCGTTTGAACCTAACTAAGTATATCTACTGGTTTTACCAGAGTATAGAAAAACCGGCCTTTAATCACGTTCACATGGAATAAAATTTCTCTGTTTCATCGATGATTTGAATATTGAGTGGGATAAAAATTTGTGGGAAACTAGAAAGTTATTATATGTATCAATTCCGGACATTACTGCAATCCATTAAAAAAGAAATCACTGACAATCCTTGGTTGAGTGATAAAAACGGAAGTTAAGGGTTTGTGACCATCTCGTAGATGACAGAATTTTATTTAAAGCAATCAAGTTGTAGAAAATGAATTGTTTTTCGTGAATAGTTGACTATTATTTTAAAAGATTATCGGGTTTCAATATTTGAAAATTGAAGTGTTTTTATTATTTAAAAAAGTAAAATGGTGGATGTCTTCATAAGTAAACATTCACATTAATGTTCCAAACATTTTGATAAAAGGTCATGACCTGCACTCGTCTTATCGTGCAGATTAAGTTTAATACGTAAACGGAAAACCCAGTTCAATGGAAACGGATATTTAATTCAAATTCCCCATTAATAACAACGATCATAATATTGGAATATGTTTTTTTCCTGACAACCTGCATATTGAAAAGATATTCTAGTTCAAAGTCTACACTTTACTAATTGAAACAGAAGGATTTTTTATGTGAATCGATACATTTAAAAAAAAACTCAATGACATATCAAAAGGGCTCCGAAATTTGATTATAGGGTGGGTGGGCCAATTTGGCAAAAAGTCACTACTGTCAAATTATATCAACCTTATAAAGAATAAAGAAAATAACATATTTTCTGATATTAATTGATCCGAGATAATTCATAGCATATCAAAAGTTCTCCAAAATTCTTTAAAGATGTGGGCCAATGAATCTGTCAAATAGTGGCTCTTTAGAAATAGAGCCATAGAAAATATGTCTCTTTTCTAATTGTATAGGTATTAGACAGTTTTATTCTCTTACGGCCCCTGACCTGGGAGGCCCTCCCCCAAAACACCCCATTGTCTTCGTAAACAATCGTATTTCCCGCCATTATTATATTCCAATATTATTCTCCCCAATATTATTCACCCCGTGCAAATCTAGTTCCTACGCGCCTGATCGGGCCTAAGAAGGGAAAACAATCATGAACGGTGTTAAACTTCCAATGTAATCGGATTTCCTGTGGCGTTGTTGTTTACGCTTGTGGTCAACCAAGAATCAAGTTTAAAAACCAGTTTCCTGGCGAGCAATGTATCAGATAATACGAGTACCATGAACCTGGAATAATTATTTCAGACATATTGTGATCATAAGCATTTGTGAATCAGTATTAGCAAATAGCAAGTTTCTGAAATTTTATTTCAGTACATTTGTAAATCAACACACAACATTGTATTGGGTAGTGTACCTAAATGTATGTTTATCTATAATGTTTATAATTAAGACTTGTGGGGATTTTTCCCCTTGCACAATAAATGGATAATAATCACAATAACACAACTTACAAGCACAGTTAGGTATCACATGAAAATTTGTTCATGATAGATCTAGTGGGTGGGGGAAATGTCAGGAGTATGTCATTCTATGGTCGGTGACAGGCAAATATGAACCCGCGCTAGCATGGGCCGCCCTATACCTGGCAATGCTGAAGTGGGTTCATCTTTGCCTGTCCCCGACCTTATGCAAACATAACATCAGACAGAATGGCTACTAAAGCTGGGTACACGATTTTGCCTTTTGAGATTTTTTTTTCTTATAGCCAATCACAAGACCAGAAACCGCTCACGGCAGACTTGTGATTGGTTAAATAGGGGGGAAAAAACGCAATATCGGTCTATCTGTCATTAGCATGTAAATTTCAATTTCTCGTGTTTGCCTTAAAGAGGCAAATGTTGGGAAGGTTCCATGTTAATATGCTGCAATATCCCTCACCAATATCCCCATATCCCTCACCCCTCACCAATTCATCTCCCAATCTTCATCATCATAAATATCCATCCAAAAAACCAAAAACATTCACAACTAAAATAAAAACATAAAATTGACAAACTGAATTTGAACATATTCTAAATGACATTTAAGTCTATTAATGTCTACCATTTAGAATGCGGTGGACGGTATTCTTCGCCAGTTTGCTGCTCGCGGTCAGTTTGGGTGAACAACAGCAGATACCCGGCGTCGATGACGGAACTCTGACCGACCTGTTTGGAAAGCCGCCGGACGAAGGGGCACTCCCCGACGTAACAGACAATGAAGGAGAGCCGGTAGACGAAGACGACGGCGAATGCCAGTGTGTACCGTTCTATCAGTGCAACAACGGCACCATCAACGTATATGGAGAAAACGTCATCGACATACGAGGGTTAGTGATGAAGTTGTTCATACGCAGTGGTTGAATTGGAAGTAGGTCCATGGGTGGATGGTGTATTGTTAGAAAAACATATTTGCTCCAAGATAATTTGAGGGGGGGCTGGGGGGAGGGCCCAACGAGCTTGAAAACATGGTTTGCTATGTATTTAATCTCCTTGGGAGGGCCCCTCCAGCACCATGCAGGTCCGGGGTGCACAGCCCTGGAAATTTTTTAATTTTAGAACTTTATTTGGTGCATTTCTACGTGTTTGTACATTATTTTAAGTTTTTTTATCTCGACAAATGGCGCTAGAGGCTAAAATTAATAAAATATGTGGGAATGGTAATATTTTGTAGTAAATAGTGCTGTTTTTTAATCTTTCATGGGGGGATGGTGAAGTGGACAAATTAGCCATGGGGGAATGAAACTATCAATATATTCCCCATGGGGTAATTCCATCCCCCCCCCCCTAATTCGACCACTGGTAATGTCAATAATCTTAATCTAGATTAATTGGAATTGGATTATTTCAAAAAATATACAATATTTTTAGTAATCAATGAAAGAAATTCAATTAAAAGTTTTGATAAAATATCAATTATACGGTTTATCGAAGAATGATCGATTATAGGAAAGCTAATATTTAAATGTAATACAATCAAAACCTTTTTTGACAATTCTGTATGCATTACAGGCATTTATGCCCTGATGCTCTGTGGTTTTGATGGTGTCCCTGAAAAGGTCAGTGACGACGGTCTCCATTTTCATTCTGGGAAATTCCTAGGGAAAGTGCCTATACATTGAAGATGGAGAGATCCAAACATTGTCATCGGTCATCATCAATACCACAGAGCAACACTGAAGAAATCCTGTAATTGCCGGGCCACGTCGATAAACCATCTCTAACGAACCGGTTTACTAACTGAGATCTGATGTCAAACTTCCATATTAAAATGCAACCAAGTGGGACTTAACTAGACATTTAATTCGGTTTATAAAAGGAATACAAGCTCCAACTATCGGAAGTTGAAGTAAACACACCACTGAACGCTTGGCTTGCTATGTGCGCCTAAACCAGATAACTGCCATTAGCTGGTTCATCGTTGCTCAATGACAGTACTTCAAGCCTCCGTCCAGTTTCCTAGCAACGTATTCGTTACAGCCTGAACAACTGCCCCGACACACTAAAGCGCTGTTGTTTCGAGCCGGACAGAGTTAAAGGCACGGAGCCGCCACCGACGTCCGAGGTTCTGCCGGCAGCGCTCGGCTGCGGAGTGCGCCACGAGCAGGGCGTCACCTTCAAGATCACCGGCGACACGGAGGGGGAGGCACAGTTCGGAGAGTTCCCGTGGATGCTGGCGCTCATGATCATGGAGGACATCAGTCCCGTCTACAAGTGTGGCGGCTCGCTTATTCACCCCAAGGTCATGTTGACGGCAGCCCACTGTGCCAATACGTGAGTCTAACACGCACGCTTATTCACCCCAAGGTCATGTTGACGGCAGCCCACTGTGCCAATACGTGAGTCTAACACGCACCACTATTCACCCCAAGGTCATGTTGACGGCGGCACATTGCGCCGATACGTGAGTCTAACACGCACGCTTATTCACCCCAAGGTCATGTTGACGGCAGCCCACTGTGCCAATACGTGAGTCTAACACGCACGCTTATTCACCCCAAGGTCATGTTGACGGCAGCCCACTGTGCCAATACGTGAGTCTAACACGCACGCTTATTCACCCCAAGGTCATGTTGACGGCAGCACATTGCGCCAATACGTGAGTCTAACACGCTGCTCTTGGCCACATGAATTTCATAATTTACTTATTAGAAACAACGGAGCTTAAATATTATAACTACTACTGGGTACCTACAGGGATACGATCATATGTTGTCGCGTGACAAGCTTGTCATCTCACCTGAGAAGGATGACAATAACGTTGAGATGAGCAAATTGTCATGCGAGAACAAAGTTGTCATTTTATATGATTGCACCCCTGGACTGACCTGTGGGTAGGGAGACACGGGCACCGGGATTTATGGGCGCTTAATTTTAGAACTTAGCTTAATATTTAGTTTTACAGAATGATTGTTTTAAATATAAGATTATCTAAGATAATCATAAGACTATATATGATTATAAGATTATAACACATACATAATGTATCAATTTTAGTCTATAGAAAATAGAAATGCATTTTTCTGTGACTGTTCACACCGGCTTGGTTATATGCAGTGCCGTAAGTAGGGGTGTGCGGGCAGCATCGTGCACCGCCAAGATGGGGGCAAAGGAAGAAGAATGAAGGGACGTGTATTAATAAGGCAATGTTTCCACTAAAAGTAGACATTTTAAATTGTAACGAGTTGAAAATCCAAAAAGCGCCGTATGGGGTTCCCTGGAGGGATATATCCCCGGGCCCCTTTACAGCTAAATGAACACTGTATTTACTGTGTACCTGGAGAGGGGGGGGGGGGGAGTACACACTTGCACAGGACACCATAATCCGTAGTTATGGCGCTGGTTACATGCCATGATTGGAATTAGTCATTCAAGTAAAAATTCTACGTTTTAAAATTCACTTATTGTGTAGTATTTTGTCTGCAAAAGAGAGACTTGGCACACTTAACAAACACTAAGGGCCGGTCTTTCAATGCCTTGTTAACTTTTTAGCAGTCAATTAGGATTATATTGCCATGGCAACAGCCAATGCCATTCCTAGAATGACCACTAACTAACTGTTAAGAGCTAATTGAGACTTTAGCAGAGTATTGAAAGACCGGGCCTAAAACAGTATTCGAAAGAAATCGATTGGCTGCAAAAGATTTTATGGCATTATCCGATGAAGTCTTTGTTTGCCATGTGTGTCATCTCCATCTAACTTTAGTAGGTGAGCTCTGATTTCATGGATAATAACAAGACTGATTGTCAACGAACCTGACAAGCAGCCAATCTGTTTTGTACAAATACCGTTTTATGTTGTTGAGTGTACCTATTTATTACATATGGATTTGTCGAACACAATGTTTCCAAGGGATTGACGGCTTTTCTTAACCTTGTTTCAGCGAGGACTTGACGCAGCTGAAGGTCCGAGCCGGGGAGTGGGATACGCAATCAGTTTCTGAGCCCTACGCCTACCAAGAGCGAGGCGTGGATCGAGTCATCAAGCACGCGGACTTCTACGCCGGCGACTTGCGCAACGACATCGCGTTGATGATCTTGGTGTCGGAGTTCGATCTCGAGTTGCACATCAACACCGTCTGCCTGCCGCACCAGGGGCAAAATCTCGACAACAGCCGGTGTCTGGCTTCGGGTTGGGGCAAAGAGAACTTTGGTAATTATCAGTTTGACGCAAGATTTTCTTAAGCACAGTTCACATAAGCGCAGAAAGCGGTTTCTTAATATGAACCAATCACAAGTCAAACAAGCGGTTTCTGGACTGGTGATCCAGAACAGTGATCCAGACTTGTAATTAATTAAGTAAGAAATGTATAATGAAAACCCGCATTTATGTTAACGCCCCATAATAGGTTATGTAATAGAATATTATATAATAATAGAGTCATACCAATACGCAAAATATAGAATAATTTTAATATTACAATTTTACAGTATTTTGTAAATTATTGCAATTTTCAGTGATTTTAAATTTGAAAGATGGAAGATCAAAATTCATGTGAGTTATAAATCAAAATCATGAAGTGTGGCATAAATTTGTAAAAGGGGAGGAATTATAAGAGGTAGGGGGTAATAATTGATTTTGTGACGAGCTGTGACAGGGGGGTGTGGGTGGGTTTAAGACCTAAAAAACTCCGACAATTAATGGACACCCTCTTACATGTATGTAATATGATTGCATTACTTTTGTCTAATATAAAGATATTTGCAGGTAAAGCGAGCTACTTCATGAACATTCTAAAGAGCATCGAGCTTCCAATCATGCCGCGGGACAAGTGCACGAAATCATTCCGCAAGACGAGACTCGGCCAGTTCTTCAAACTGCACGCCAGCTTTATATGTGCTGGTGGCGAGAAGGGCAAGGACACATGCAAGGTAAAGTTCGTCATTTAAAAATGTTCGTTTTATAAGTAAAAGCAAACAAGGTACACTTGGCCAAAAAAAAATTGAACGTTCAATAAATCTGATAGGCTGATAAATGTAAGATCGCACCATCATTCCCTCCATCATTCAAATGAACAATAATTTCTACTCAACGTCATGTTGGCTTTGAATTGAAATATAGAACATGTTATAATCTTTCAAGGGTACCAACTGTCAAATTCACAAAAATAACTCTGCACATCCTTAAGCGATGTTGATCAACAAATGTTGCCAGCCCAAAGTGATAGACATGGGTTTGGGATTGAAACCTATTCTATTACCTAATGGGGCTAAGTCTTTTAGAACATTTTTGTCATTTGTTCTTCTTCTTTTCTGTTTTATGAACTTCTTCCATTTCATGGGCTTTAACTTTCTATTCAGGGCACCACTGTGTACAAACTGTAATGTTCTTCGAACTAGGTTGACCACAAATACTATGCAGGATAATTAATAAACCATATTTGTGGGTTCACTTCTTTATTTAATAAAGATACATACAGAGTCGTCCATGTTCAATGGCTGTCCTTGACTGACTGCCTGTCCGGTCGTTCTCGACTCCCGCTTGCGGTCCCACAGCCTGCTAAACCGATCTGTGGCGGCTATATTTAAATCTTACATAATGCATGGATACAATCATTATGATAGGATCATTACACCTTCCCTCTTACTTAAAAATTACTACTGATAGCAGACTGTCTGTAACAAAGTGCTAATCCATAAAGGAAATGATCACACCATACAATATCAATTACACGACACTGAGATACAAATTTTTCCAAGCAAGAACCCTTAATCATTGAATAATACAATAAGTTACAATCACAACCTAAGCTGAAATTCACACATGAATGATATTACACATAGTCCTTGAGTCTATCGGGCTTCTTCCTTTCTCTTCCACTTCGTCGAATTTGAGGTGGAGGACTGTCAGGGGCAGGTGGCACAAACTCGGGCTGAATTTCAAGCTCCTGGGTAGTGTCGGGTATGTCTTCAGGTAATGTATCCGTCTCTGCCTTATGGTCGGCAAAGGATTTTGAGAGGTCTCGCCGATTCCTCCGGAGCTCACTGCCGTCAGGTCGTCTGATTACATACGACCGTGGTTGGGTACAGGTCCGGTCCACAATAGCCGGCTCCCAGAGTTGATTGTGACGGTACACCACGTGGTCACCTTCCTTTAACTGAGGCAAAGGAACTGCACGCCTGTCATAAAACAATTTCTGTTTGTCTTGAACTTGCTGTAACTGTTGTCTTACATCAGTTTGGATTTTTGGTTCAAGTAAATGGTTCGAAATAGGAAGTTTGGATTTTAATTGACAGTTAACCATGAGTTGAGCTGGAGAGAATGATAATCCAGTAATCGGAGTGTTTCGGTACTCTAACAGGGAAATATAGATATCGGTTCCGGAGTGATAGGACTTTTTCAACATACGTTTGGCGATCTTGACACCGTTCTCTGCCATCCCGTTGCTCTGTGGGTACCGTGGACTGGACGTGATGGATTCAAAGTTCCAGTCTTTGGCGAATGTGCGAAATTCGGCACTGCTAAATGGCATGTTGTCCGAAACAAGTCTGGCTGGAATACCATTCCTGGAAAATATAGCTTTCATCTTATTGATTAATTCTTTTGCAGTTTTGTTTTGCAGTTCCACCAACTCAAGCCATTTCGAGTAATAATCCTTGACCACCAAGTATGATTTTCCCTTGAACTCCAGTACATCCGCTGCTATAACCTCCCATCGCCGATTGGGTATCGGATGGGGGTGCAGAGGTTCCTTGGCATTCTTGTCACGGAAATGTTCACATGTACTGCACTTACGCACTAGCTCGTCTATGTCTTTGCTCATTCCTAACCAGAACAGTAATTGACGTCCACGATTCTTGGTCTTCTCAATTCCCATATGTCCCTCGTGAAGCAATTCTAACATTCGACGACGGAGACAGGGAGGCACCAAAACTCGATCACCAAAGAAGATAAGACCGTCATCTACCGTGATTTCTTCCTTTAGGGACCAGTATGGTTTCACGCAGCTCGGGATCTGCCATTTATGCTCCGGCCATCCATTCTTGTGTAGTTCCTTCAGTGCGTTGGCTACATCGTACTCTGCTGTAGCTTCTCGGAATTCCGTCCTCTTCTCTTCCGACATTGCCAGATGTTTAGACACACTGTGAACAGTAACTTCCATCTCGGGGTCCACGTTTCCTGTCTCAGGTAAGTATGCTCTGGAAAGTGTGTCAGCCATATACATCTGAGAACCTGGAATATAGTGAATATCCAGATCGTATTTTACTAATTTCAACTGGAGCCTTTGCAGCCGCGGCGAAACCTTGTGGATTTGCTTTGACATGATAGAGACCAACGGTTTGTGGTCTGTTTGCACGATGGTTGCTCTACCATAGACATAATAGTGAAATTTTTCTACTCCATACACAATGCCTAGAAGTTCCTTCTCAATCTGAGCGTACTGAATTTCTGTCTCGGTCATACTACGCGATGCATAAGCCACCGGTCGGCCCTCCTGCAGAAGGCAAGCTCCTAATCCGCTTTTCGAGGCATCTACTTGTAGGATTAAAGGCTTGGAGCTGTCATAGTATGCTAAAACAGGAGCAGATGATAAAAGACTCTTCACCTCCGACTCAGCCTTCATTTGCTCACGATTCCATTCCCAGTTGACATCCTTCTTCAGCAGCATGCGAATCGGAGCCGTAATTGATGATAGATTGGGAATAAATTGCCCTACATAATTAACCATTCCCATAAACCGTCTTAGCTCTGTTACGTTGGTAGGAGTCGGAAGCTCTACAATTGCTCTGACACGTTCTGGATCTGTCTTCATTCCCTCACTAGACATAACATGTCCAAGATAGCGTACTTCTCGTACCTGAAACTGGAACTTGTCCGGGTTGAACCTGATGTTGAGTTCTTCGGCTCGTTCTAGTAGTTCCTGAAGTGCTTTGTCGTGATCTGCGATGGTTGCTCCTGCGACGATAATATCATCAAATATGACTTGAACACCTTTGATGTGCCCAAAGTTCTCGGTGTTCTTTCTTTGAAAGATTTCTGGAGCTGATTTAATTCCGAAAGGCATCCTGAGGAACTGATATCTCCCAAAAGGTGAATTAAATGTGCACAGGTCAGCACTGTCATCATCGAGACTGACCTGCCAAAACCCATCTCGCATGTCAAGGATCGAGAACACGTTCATGCCTTGTAGTTGAGCCTGGACCTCTTCCGCAGATGGAAATGGATAATGCTCCCTCTTGATGGCTTTGTTCAGATCAATAGGGTCCAAGCACAGCCGTAAAGATTTATTTTTCTTTTCCGTAATCACTAGGTTACTCACCCAGTCAGTAGGTTTTGTCACTTTCCTGATCACCTGGCTTTCCTCCAGGTCGTTCAGCGCCTTCTTCAGTTTGTCTCGAAGAGCGATAGGCACCTTCCGGGATGGTTGGACGACTGGACGACAGTTGGCATCCACTGCAATCGAATACGTTCCCGGCATGCACCCGAGACCTTTGAAGACTTGAGGATTTTCTGCGATGATCTGTTGCCTGGTTTTGCTAGATGTTTCTATGTGATTAATCATTTTGACAAACCCCAAACTGACACAATCCGGCAGTCCCAGTAGTGGCATGAACTCTTCATCAACAATCATGAATTTCACGACTTGTTTTACTCCTTTAATGCAGCTACTTTTAATACAATGAACCTTAGCAGTTCCTGCTGGTTTGATCTTCTGGTTCCCAAAAGCTACCAGTACCGTGGAAGTTTTCTGAAGCCTGCCTTTAAATTGTTTAAATAAAGTCAATGGCAAACAGCTTACCTCCGCACCAGTGTCGACTTTCATCTTGACGTTCTGTCCACCAACATTGACATCTACAATCCATGCTCTGGCAAGATCTTCTGTCTTCTTCACAGCATTCACGCTTTTGGCGGTGAGTGTTGAGATGTACAGTGTTGAATTGTTCTCATCTTCAGATGAGTCTTCATCTGGTGCCACTTCAAATTCTGCAATTCTTCGTTGCTTGCACATCTTTGCAAAGTGATTTTCTTCTTTGCAGCGTAGACACGTCTTCCCGTAGGCTGGACACTTCAGAGTCGCATGGTGATAACCGCATTTCTTGCAGTCGTAGGATTTCTTCTCCTGCTTTTCCTCTTTCTTCGGAAAATTCTTCGTGCCGTTGCTTTCCTCTTTCTTCGGAAAATTCTTCATGCTTTGGTAGCTGTCAGACTTCTTTCTTTGCACAACTGCTTGCACAGATTCTTCTTTGAGTGTCTCCACAGGTACTTTTTCTTCAATCGCCATCGCCTGCAACTTGCTAGCCTCCGCAGCCCTGCAGATGTCTGCTGCTTTCTCTAAAGTCAGGTCATTAACCCTGAGTAGACGTTCCTTTAACCCCTTGTCCGCGATTCCCAACACAAGCCGTAGTGTTAGCATTTGCTTCATCTGTGGGCCAAATTCACAGGACCCTGCTAAACGCTTCAGTTGAGTTATGAACTGATCAACGGTCTCACCATCAAGCTGCGACCGTGTGAAGAATATGCTCTGTTCGTAAATCAGATTCTTTCTTGGGGTACAGAATTCGTCAAACTTTTGCAGCACTTTGTTTAGATCTTTCTTGTCCACTTCCCGCAGCTCGAACGTGTTGAAAACTGTAAGTGCTTCGTCACCAATTGCATTCAGTAATGTGGCAACTTGATCCTCAGGATCTTCCTTGTAACCTTTCGTCACGCGCATGTAAATTTCAAATTTCTGCTTCCACAGCTTCCACTTTTCACTAACGTTCCCGGTGAGTTCGAGTTCAGGTAATTTTCGTGCTGATGCGGCCATCTTGATGCTTGCCGTTTACCTATTCTAGGCGTTGGCTTTGCGCTCTGCAACGTTTCACGTGCGATGTAGATTCAGACACCACTTCTGATCACCATGTAATGTTCTTCGAACTAGGTTGACCACAAATACTATGCAGGATAATTAATAAACCATATTTGTGGGTTCACTTCTTTATTTAATAAAGATACATACAGAGTCGTCCATGTTCAATGGCTGTCCTTGACTGACTGCCTGTCCGGTCGTTCTCGACTCCCGCTTGCGGTCCCACAGCCTGCTAAACCGATCTGTGGCGGCTATATTTAAATCTTACATAATGCATGGATACAATCATTATGATAGGATCATTACACAAACCAAACCAATTATGTGGTTATTTGTTGCTTAAAGAATATAAAAAAGCCATAGCAGCTACCTAATGGCAAGTAATGATTATGAGTAATGAGTAGTAATATGAGTAGGAATGAGTAATGATTTACTTTAAACATCTCCGTGTGTTGCTAGGGCGACGGCGGCGGTCCTCTAGCATGCCCGGTATGGAGTCACGAGGAGACACGTTACGTGCAGGCCGGCATCGTCGCGTGGGGCATCGGCTGCGGGGAGCAAGGTGTGCCGGGAGCGTACGCTTCCGTCGCCCACTTCCGAAACTGGATCGACGACAAGATGAACCAAGAGGGATTCGGCACAGAGTCGTATTCGTTAAACTGATGCAGAACACATTATATTTCATAATGATCACCATTGATTTGTTCTGAGATGCTGAAAGTTTCATGCAATTGGATTGTCATAGCACATTTGGAAGAAAAGAGTACCAATCGGTTGCACGATTACTTAGTTTTCTCATGAAAATCTACTAGCTTTAGCCCTCCACTCACTCCCCTAAATTAAAAAAATAACATTATTATACTTCTACTCATTATGGGTGGAGCCAAAGAATTGATCTGCTGTGATCTGATATCATTGTAATGTGTTGAAATGTGAAAATGATTCTTAATTTAACATCATACAAAACAATTGTTAACCTTGTGCAACACATTTACAAATTCGAGTTCGAGAAGCCTTATTAATGTGTACCTACTAATTTTAATTTATGTAAAGAAGATTACAAGTACGTTCTCATGCCGAGTTTAAAAAATATGTCCAGAGTGTATTTGAATAATTTCTGGCATTGTTCGTAACCATACGCATTTAACACACTTTTGTGTTCGACTCGGATAAAAGCAAAGTCAAAGTTTAAGTATGGTTAATCTACTAATCGGATTATTTAATTATCTTTATCAAATCATGAGATGAAGGTAGATGAAGGTAAGGTCGGGGACAGGCTAAGTTGAACCCTGTTTAGCATTGCCAGGTATAGGCCGACCCATGCTAGCGCGGGTTCAACTTAGCTTGTCCCCGACCATAGGTTCTAATCAATATACCTACTAGTGCCATGCATATTATTTTTTAAAAAAATCTGGGGTCAGTGAAAGTAAAGAACTGTAAATGGGTAGACTTGTTATGTTTCCATTTTGTTTATTTGTTCTGTTTTTAAGTCAAATTAAAACATTTTATAAATTTTTAAATGTATAATGATTAGAGCCAGTTTTAAATGGTGATGCGCGAATTCGCGAATTGTTCTGATTGCACTATTTTCTTCTACTAAAATCCATTTCATTGTGTATAGATCCCAAATCTACCATTTTTACATCGCGAAAAAAAACGAAATCCAACCCTGATCGCGATATTCAACATTTTCCGCGAAATGACCACGAAATAAAGGTTTTCTATTAAAATTACTGCTTTTATCCCCCTAACAGGTCACACAAAAACAAACGAAACCAGTTTCTTTCCATGTGCTACTCACTCAACCCCCTCCCCCTCGCCAGACACTTTGCTACCCACCCTCAAAGTGAACCAGACCAGTCTAACCAGTTGATGATGCCTCCAGGCTGCTTTGTTTTGAGCCCCCATCTGTTCAAGGTCGACCAGTTCCCCCCCCCCCCCCCCCTTCCACCCTCAACCAGTCGCAACTATTTATCAATAGTCTACTTACACAGAAGGATATTTTGGAACAATTACTGCGCTGCAAATTGTTGGATTGGGAAAGAAAATATCTTGTCAAACTATACATTTTGCGTCATGAAATTTTAAATATTATGGATCATCTATACTAGTATGTACAGAGAAAATGTGGGTTGTGGAATAGACAGTACAGAGCATTAAAGACGCCATTCTAGACAAGCCTATTTCAGTGCTAATAGTGCATGACCAATCCATTCCAATCCCTCCTCCAAAGTGGCATACATGTTTTTCATCAAATTATGGTTTCTGGGGGCTATTACAATGTGTTTTATAACCAATTTAATATCACCACAAAATCGCGAAATCACTCTTCCAGAAAAAACACAAAAAACGAAATTGATGATTTTAAAAACGAATTTTAAGAAATAAAATCACCATTTAAAACTGGCTCTAATAATGATTAATGAATAATGATATTTTACAAGTGTACAAAATCATTCATAAGAATGTAAGTTAAGGTGGGTCCACATACATAGAACATTTTCCCGTTTTTCGTTTATTTGTAATTGACCAATTACAAATCTACAGCGAGTGGTTTCTGGACTTGTGATTGGTTATAAGAATGAATATACATACCGCAAAATGCAAAAATGGTATATATGTGGTGTGGACACATCTTTAAGCCACTTACCCACTCAAATTAGCATAGCAAGGAGAAAAAGACAAATCCTGTTTCCAGATGATAGTAGGTCTACCTACTTAATCATTAAATGTTTAAAAGGGAAATGGAAATATATTTTGTACAATGATATATTTATAATACAAGATAGAGAAAGAAAAATATTTTAATATTACATCACATAGGTAAGTACTTATTTTTTGCAACAGGTGAGTTTTGCTTCTTGGCCACGTGCATCATGAGATACGTGAACATCGTCCATCACTAGGAAAACGGTCCGGGTAACGTGTTATGAGCGGGCACTAGAATGTGCAACACCTCGAACCCAAACGCTATTATGTGCAGAAACATATCCGTACTTTGGGAGCAGAAGGCCGTTTTCTTGATTTTGTGTGCCATTGATTAATATTGGGCAGAACTACTGGTTTCTAGCTCGCTTCTAGAATCATTGAAATTGACTTTGCGCCGTCTACTTCCAAGGTCATGATATAAGCCAACTGGAAGCATCTACTACGACATAAAACAACGACCTGATTTGTTCCATTTGTTTACGCATTCATGATGAAAACCAAGGCCGCCGGATGTTCATCATTGTCGCAGGTCAAGATTCAGCCGCTGGTAAGTGGAAGTGACTTACCATGAACGTAAGTCACTCCTTGTCGCTGATGTCATCAGAGTTCAGTTCACTCTCGGAGTCACTCGAGTCACTTTCCGAGTCACTTTCAGAGCTGCTGGACGCTTGCTCTGCATTTCTGTAACCAAATGGAATGCTAAGTTCAAGGTCATTAAATGGAGCATAGGGGGGTGTTCAAGGGTTCTTAAAACTATTCCTTACACAGGGTTGGGTCAGTAGAATATTCCGTGTAGAAAATGGGTATTCTACGCGTATATTCTACCGTAGAATATGTAATGTAGAATATTGATGTAGATGACATATTCTACACGTAGAATATTATTTTTAAGAAAAACATATTGATTTGGATTATAATGATAATTTTTTGATTTGTTTTCAATATAGCAGCATTTTACTTTACTTTGAGTACCTAGTACATAACAACTCTACCAAATTGTTGATACGAGAGAGACCAACTACAATTTCTTTTTTCTAAATTTAATATTAACATAAAAACTCAAAGTGATACTCAATCATCTAATTGGGACTTTGGTAGTTGCTAGCTGTAATACTGGATGCTGAAATCTAGATTCAATTATCCAAACATGTAGAATATGCACACAACTTTTAAGGACAAATTTACGTTCCATTCTACATGGTTATGTCTCTACAATTATAAATTATTTTGAAATGTTTTAATTTAATTTTTTTACAATCTTGCTAATTAATGGCTATTCCTACAATACATATTCAAATCATCGAGTGTTCCCTATAGGCAGCGTGTTTAGACAACAGATGGCACTGTAAAAAGTACAGACAGAGCCACCTAATCTGTGGAAGGAAGCTTACCTTTTGGCAAGGCGTCCAAGTCGCTGCAGTTATATGTTATGTTGCTGCACATATTACGCATTATCAATTCTTAAAATTTACACATGTTTATCTAATGTTTATTCGCCTACAAAATATTAATAATAAAGTGTTCACAATTTCACTGAATCTGATCACAATATTAATTTGCGCGACTAAGTTCTGATTCCGAAATATTTTGAGTACATTTGTTGACATCTGATCGGTTGCTAGGTCACGGCCAATGAGAAATAAAACAGTTGACGATCTTCCCACAAAAGTTGCTAATTTCTCTCACTCGTGGCGAACACTCGGTGCCTATTGTAGCATTGTAGGGGAAGTGTGCTATGAATGGGCTTATTTATTAAGAGGTGGGATTGCTCTCTAATTTGCCTAAATTAAGGTTGTGAGTTGTGACCGTCTCATACAAGATAGAATATGAGTAGAATAAATAGAAAAGATTTGAACTCGACCGCTTTAAAGCTAAGTTGAACATAGGGCAACTAATAAGGTAAAATAACATATTTTGGTCTTTGCTAGCATTTCCAAATTTGACTGCTGTCAATCCACTTGCACTTCAAAAAAATATTCTACAATAATTTCTACATATTCTACATATTCTACGTGTTACTCTACGTGTATGTAGAAAATTAATATTCTACGCGTAATGACCCAACCCTGTTACAAGCTCAAGAAAATTTATAAATGGTGTGTTTCCAATGAAGCTACGTGGAGAAACATGTCGTAACTAGATAATTTTATTTGCATTGTGGCATGGCTTTGAACAAATGAATTATATTAATTTGGTTAATTTGAAGATTGAAATGACACAAGTATTTAAGTTTCTATCCTGATGATATGGAGTTAAAAATGTAGGTACCTAAATGCTGCTAGTAATCGAGTTGAAAAATTGAGTTTTTCTCTGCACCTATTTGTAATGAGATGTCAACACTTCCTCACTCCAGGGTGCCTATTCTCGATTTTAAACCGCATGCGAAAATGTTCGACTGTGTGAAAGTTGGTAAAAAGTTTGTTTTTTCAATGTTAAATTAGCTGAATCCATTGTACAGTGCAACATTTTCAAAAAACTCGAGAATAGGCACCCAGGGGGCATATTCTCAAATCCAAACCGCATGCGAAAATGTCGCCAACGTGCAATCAAGTGAAATATTTTGTTTTATCAATGATAAAGTAGACAAATCCATTGTGTACTTGGCTCATTTCGGCAAGGCAAACATTTTCAACAAACTCGAGAATAGGCACTCGGTACTGGTTGATATATTTTTGGTGCAACAAATGACTCACTGAGCGGTGTCGAGATGAAGTTGCGAGAGTTGGTTCTCCACGGCAGTCAACGACTCCTCCTCCTGGACCACGGATGCTGCCGTCTCGAGTTCAACCAGGTCGAGGTCAAGGTCAGACTTGCTGGGCAACACCTGCAAAATCACTTCAGATATCAAATATCTGGATTTTGCAGTTAAGTACCTAGATCTCAAACTTTTTATTTGCTTATAAGTAAACAAATACAAAATCATTGCGTGACGAACTAAAATATTCTGACAGGTAGTGTATTTTAGATTTGAAAGAGTTGAACCACTAATGAAATGTACACCATACAGTACGTTCTACAAGGACCTTTCAGCGCCTGAGGGCAAATGCCAAAATACAAACGCCAATAAAATGCTATATACACCTCAGAAATGTGGATTTTCTTTGGTCCTCTATTGTTATGAGGTGAGGAAGAGGTAGTGTCAGAAAACTAGCCAAAATTACCGTATTAACTCGTGTATAAGACGCACTCGTGTATAAGACGCACCCTTGTTTTGAGAAGTCTATTTTAAGAAAACACTTAGCATGCGTGTATAAGACGCAGTAAAATGATGAAAAACATTGTGTGTTTGTATACATGATATCCATCTAAATGTTGGTTTTCCAGCTAACTGAGCTATTTGAATGAAAATCACTGCCAACTTGTTGATAACAAACAGTAATTTCCTACTTCTGAGAAAGGGGGGAGGGGAGTCTCTTCCCAGCAGCTGTTGCTTGCTTTAAGAGGCATGCACCTGCCTTTCCTCTCAAAACAAACCCAACCCCCCTCCACCCCTTCCATTAAGATCGCCATTCAACAGTGTTTTGTCTATTTTATGTCTGTCAGAGCAATGTTTTTCAGACGTAAACATATATTTTGTCTCCTGATCTAAATGCAAGGGAAAACATTCTGTTGCAAAAATGTAATATGTTAATAGTGTTGTGACTAGACACAGTATGAGTAGTCCATACAGAGTGAGAGGGAAAGGCAGAGATAGACAACATGTGGCAGTCTACCACAGCTCTGTTTACAAACATCCACCTTGGATTTACTGGGAAAAAAGCTTGGTATGCGTGTATAAGACGCAGGGCTGTTTTCAGAATCAAAATATTGACATATAATTGCGTCTTATACACGAGTTAATACGGTAGTGTGGAAAATAGGAATTCTATGTGGAAAATGGATTTTTCGCTGTTGCAAATTCCTTGTAGAACGTACTGTAGGTACCTACTTATTATGTCCACCACTTTTCCCTGAGATGCCAATTATGAAAGAAGAGCCCAAAAGTTGTTTTATGGATATTAAAATAAGTAGGCAGGAACTGTATGGAGACGAAAGATTTTGTTGATAAGCTTCAAATACTCTGAGATTACAAACTGAAAGAGGTGATGCATGTTCATGTCTGTATAGTACATAGTTGGTTGGCATGTGAATGGCTACATGATACATGCACATGATACTACATGATACAACACTGACATACATGATACATACCTGAGAAATGGCATCGGCCAAAGAGTTAAGCCGGTTTGCTGAGGACTGTTGAATCCACACGCAGTAGTCCTGAATGTAGAGCCGGTTCAACAGATACCGGGGCTCGCTCGCATTGAACAATGAGTAGATCTCCAGGAGGCATTTCAACACTCGTTTCTTGCCTGGAACACACAAGCTTTCAAGGTCACGCCTCGATAGTGGTTCCGTTGTCTGACTGCCAAGGTGGGGTTCCAAGGTCTATTATCAAACTGTTTCATTAAGGTCCTAATTAGTCATTACACTGGCTAAATAGTGGGTAGGCCATGTGTTAATTATTTGGTAAATGAAAGAAGTATGAGGATTTTTCTCCGAGGTCAGAGAATGACGCAAATTTCCAGTCTTTTGTTAGGTATGTACTTAATTTGTTTTTGTAAACCCACGGACACTATATTTACGTGTTTCACCATTCGATCGGAAGATTGAGCAGTTCGAATGGACATTTCTAAATGCTGATACATTGATTGACTTTACTTGTTGGTAGTTGATTTATTAGTATTAATGGAATCAACTCAACCTATTGTGCTCTTAACTATGTCCCAAGTCAATATTTAGTCGGTAACTTGTGTTGAGTTGTGACTTTTATCAGTGCCACAATAAAGATTGAAACACGTTATTGGTGAAACAGGTTTCATGTACAGTCTAGTGCTTTGTGGTTGGTAATGGTAGGGCAGTCGGGTAGTAAGCTTTCTTAGATGTATAAGAAGAATAGAAAGCTGACATCTTGACTGAGTGTGTTCACCTGCTCTGAGAATGCACTGCACATCAGCCACGACCTTGAGAGCCAGCTGATGGTTTCTGTGCAGCGGATAGACGAGGCTGCGTCGGACTGAGGACTTCACAGCGTCCTGGAGACTCTCAAAACTCTGGAAATAATCACCAATTGAATTGCAACAACTTACTGTCAGTCAAATGACATCATTCACTCGCAGAGAATACCTACTTAATATATCTCTACTTGACACACTAATTCAATTATAAAAATAAAATTTTTACTCAAAAGCCAGCACATCAAAATAGTACCTACTCATTTTTATTTAATAGTATTTTTAATATATTTAATATTAACATTAAGTAATGTAAGTACAACAAAACTATGAACCTAATGTGCATGAGAATTGTGTGCAGGTACACTGGCAACAATAAGTAGCTATCCCACTCCTTTCCCTTTTCATGCATTTACGTTAGTTTAGGCGGTTTAGGCTCTGCCCCCTCAACCCTTATGATTGGAAAATTGTGTGAATGTGGTGGGGGGTGAATGGAGGGTATTAGGAACTTGTTGCTGCAGTAGTACCTACCTGAACAATTTTACTAGCTTAGTTATCCAACAAAAAAGATCTTTTGTAGTAAGTAAAAGAGGTAACCGAAAATAACAACAAATTGCTTCACAGGGGTCCTTTATCAATTATCAGTATCACCAGTCCTCCACTTTAAACAGTTTTTTCCAGATTCAATTTTTACCCGACATAAAGGTGGAGAGGCATTAGCCAGAAGACGTAGAGGAGGAAGAAGAAGAAGAGTGTGATGTGTCAGGACCGGCCACCCGACATCACTGAAGCGAAGGCCCAAGATTGACGGTGGAATTCCACCCCCGACCCGACATTGTGTTGGAAACGGGTGACAGATATTTATTATTTATTATTATTATTATAAAGGTAGTCTCACTACGCACCTGAAGCCAGGATAACGTAGCACTGAGTTTGTTAATGGTCCACGCCGACTCAGAGTTGTTGTCCGCCTCGTTGGTGCGATGGTTGTAGCAGAAGCCGAACAGTAAGTCCACCAGGCTGTGGTACACGGCCAGACGTTCCGACTTGCTCAGCAAGTACTCTCGGTTGGGAAGCTCCTTCATCATGTCCAACTCTTCGCTGGTCAACTCAACTATAACAAATATAATTAATTATTCTCTTACTTAGTTAGAGAATCTTAGTTTCTCTAGTTGCTCTTAGTTGCTTTTCTTGATTTTAGCATAATTATAAATTGCAGATGGGGAGAAAGCTAGTTAGTAGTAGTACCACCTAATTAGTAAGTAACTAGGTACCTACACCTGTCCGAATCTCAGAAAGTGTCTAGGTAATTACTTATTCTGTTCTCATTCACAGACCCTATGGTAAAATTCAAGAGGAATCAAACCATTACTCAGCTGATTCCTCAGAACCACCTCGAACAAGGAATGTGCAATAAAAGTTAAAGAATAAAGAATTTGGTTCAAATTCAGAATAGAATAGTCAATAGACACTTTAACTGCGATTTGGACAGAGTAAAAATTGCTATGGAAAACGTTACTTAAAAATCTTTTGCATACAGAAAGATAAGTAAGTAAAAAATGTTAATAAATTGGTAATTACCAGGCGATTGCACGTCCTCAAACACTGGATGAAACTGAAGTAATTGTTGAACAATTTCATCCTCCATTAAATCAGCGAGATAATGGCTTTCACAGAAATCAGTTGTTTCGGCAACTGTCTGCAGATGTTGTCTGTCTTTTACAGACGTTGAGTCCGGATCTACGAGCTCCACAATCTCTCGGAACTCATGCTGGAATTTATAAACGTTAACGTATAACTTTTATAAGCTGAATAACAAATTATATAGGAAGGTAGGTAGGTATACCAACCTACAAGGCACACATTTTTGTAATTTGCGTACCTTGAAATTACTAAAAACACCCGAGCATTGGCTAGCAAAGCCATAAGCTATTGCGGCTGATGCTAATGTTGCCTGTGACTCCTCTAGTGTCTGTTCTATGAACCACTCGCTGTCGTCATCGGAGTCTTCAGTTTCCGTAGACTTGATTTCCGAAGTGTCTGCAAGTGAATGCATGTTTTAAGGCGTTACATATCTTCTACTGCTTCTACTTCTACTGTTTACCTGAAGTAAGTTTACCTCAAGACTACATACCTAAAACTTCAATTGCTGCTTTGCCACAATTCTTCGCTTTGCGTGGAGCAAGTAGTGTAGTCAACAGGTCGAGATCTTTAAAATGCTCTCCCTTTGTAACCTTCGCTACGCTGATGACAAATTTGCCAGATTCTGCTTCATAATGAGCAGTTGACACATCGGTTTCTTCAACACAGCCAGGAAGGTGTAACCTGATTGCACAATTAGAATTGGTCAATAAGAATGCAAAGCTACGGACTAGAAGATATTTTGCAACGATCCTAGATTCTTACCTTAAGTAATAAGGAGAGGAAAAGAACCTAAAATGTTCATCAGCAACAAATATCTCGGTTTCTGCTATGTTCGCGTAAGGAGCGTAAATTGTAACAGTAATATCATTGTTTGTTTGAGACAACTCAAATCTAGGGGTAAGCATAGTGCACGAACTGTCAGCCTGTCAGTTAAATAGTTTTGATATCTATAAGTTTACAGAAAATTACATTTAGTAGTACATTTTGTGCTTGCTGATATGCAAAATAACAATGTCTAGTTCTCTCATATAAACTGAACTTCTGACTTTCAGTAAACAATGTTCCAGCTCACGAACACTGTACCTACCTACCTAGTTGTACACTTTCACAAGAAAGTTAGGTTAAGTACAACAAGTGCACACACATGTGCTTCAACAAGGCCAAAGATTTCAAGGTTGTGGTTCGTGATTGGTTAAAAAAGCCCGCGCTCAGGACTCAGGAGTATTTTAAATATTTAAAATTATTCTGAAAGATTTATAATACCTTTGTTTCAAAATCAATATTTTAATTTACAGGCTCAAACTACTTTTAAGATATTTTTCCTTAAATTGGATAATTTTTATTACACTGTTCTGCATCTTAAAAGAAGGCAAATAACAGACGGCAAAATATTGTGATGTATGGATTTATTTACAAAATATTTAGGTGTAGCTTAGAAGAGGATGCGGGAGAAAACAATGTGTCATGACTGGCCAGCCGACATCACAATAGTCAGAGACTGAAGAAAAGGCCCACGATTGGTTTCCCCACATTGTGTTGGAAACGGGCGACAGATACAATATTATTTAGCTGTAGGATCCAAAAATAATGTGACATTTTGAGGATAGATAAAATAAAACTAAGACCACTTGAACTAATAAGAAACATTGATTTCATACTCCAAAATTTAATGAGTAAGTGGAGTAAAGTAACATTGTAGTACGTACAAACTGCAATACAAAAATAACATAATAAAATGCATAGGTAGGTATTTTTCGAAACCAAACAAGCGCTTATTATTTCGTAGGTAACCGAACAGCTGACTAATACAAAAAGAACAAAATAAATAATTTACTCTTCCACTTCTACACGTTCAGTTGTCTTGCGGGCACTCTTTGTCGACTTCAGCTTTTATTTCCTCCCACTGCTTTCGAGCTTTCAAAGAAGCCTCTTTCCACAAAACCTCAATCTTTTCCCTAAGTTCTTGCTCGGAATTTGAGCCTGTATCATTGTTTGTTATGCAAGACAACTTGAAATACACACTGAATGGATTTGGAGCTGCTACTCTACGTTTTACAAAATCACTTTTCAACTCCAACAGTTTCGTCATCAAAATCCAATCTCTGCTCTTGAAGTCTTCACTAACTGCATCATTCTCGTTGAGTTTCAATTCTACGACGCCATCTGTCAGTTCACTGACACCGTTAACGCCCTCAGCTTCGATGTCGAGTTTCAATTCTACAACGCCATCTGTCAGTTCACTGACACCATTCTCAGCTTCGATGTTGAGTTTCAATTCTACGACGCCATCTGTCAGTTCACTGACACCGTTAACGCCCTCAGCTTTGATGTCGAGTTTCAATTCTACAACGCCATCTGTCAGTTCACTGACACCATTCTCAGCTTCGATGTCGAGTTTCAATTCTACGCCATCTGTCAGTTCACTGACACCGTTAACACTCTCAGCTTCGATGTCGAGTTTCAATTCTACGACGCCATCTGTCAGTTCACTGACACCGTTAACGCCCGCAGCTTTGATGTCGTCCAACTTCATGACTTTTACATCTGATTTCGCCTTTATATTTTCCGTCACTTTCTTGTTTTCTATCTCTTCTTTTGTTCTTTTAGACCTTCTCTCTGCAAGAGCTTGTTCACATTTCACGATCTCTTCGTTGCCTTGGAAGTGGAATATCGTGTCCGCATCGAGAGCGGCAGAAGCAACACTACAAAGAACCTTTGCCGAAGCGTCCCATTGGTCGATGGTCAGAGGAAGGGCATTTTCTTCGTTGTCTTCAAGATGGGAGAGAAGCGTCTGGATCCACTTTGCAAGACTCTCGCAAACAAATGCTTTCACACTGATCGTAATATCACTTTCAGGAAGCTCATCAACTAGAAAATAAGATTATTATTAAAATTAATATTGAATTTTCAATATGTGGTCAACAAACTTTGTATCTTTGCATGCTAATACCCTGTTCACACTGAGGATTCGATCATGATCCAAAATCTCAATTGCAATCGAAAATGTGTGTGAACTGAACTCAATCGAACTCGATCATGATCCAAATCTCGATTGAGTTGTAAGAAAAGGCCCACGATTGGTTTCCCCACATTGTGTTGGAAATTTTGATTTGGGTGGGAACAAGGAAAACAATTCTCAGAAGATTGCTGAAGCATTTGTACAACATTTCCGTACTAATTTTACCGAAGATCTTGGAGAATCTGACGGAAGTTTTCAATCTCAAGGAGGTGTGCAGACCTATCATCTAAACACAATTTCCTTTCATCCTATTCTTGTTGAGAGAGCGTTGAAAAAGTTGAAGCCGGACTCTGCCACTGGCCCTGATGATATACCTGCAAGGATACTGCATGAATGCGCTAGGGAACTGTCACCATCTCTAAGTGTCTTGTTTGATATATCTATGACTATGAGGACTGGCGCATTACCTTTCCAGTGGAAACAGGCCAACGTTGTCCCTATATTTAAATCAGGTAATCGAAGTTCCATTTGTAATTATAGGCCAATATCGTTAACTTCAGTGGTAGGTAAAATTATGGAGAAAGTTGTGTCTTGGGAACTCTTACTACATTTGCAACAGATAAATGCAATAAATTCGCATCAGCATGGATTCCTTCCTCGAAGATCTTGCATCACTTTGCTTACAAAAGCTATTGATGACTGGCAGTTTTATCTGGATAAAGTAGCAGGTGCCAGAATAGATGTGATATCCCTCGACTGGGCTAAAGCTTTTGATAGGGTTCAGCATAATAGACTCCTCATAAAGCTAAAAGCTCATAATATATCGGGCGAACTGCTTCAGTGGATGCGTGGTTTTCTGATTGGTAGGAAGATGCGTGTCATATTTGATGGGGCTCATTCAACAGATCAAAATGTTTTATCGGGAGTGCCACAGGGATCTGTTCTTGGGCCTTTACTGTTTACCATCTTCATGTTAGACCTGCCTAACTGTGTAACTTCTACCATGTGTCAATATGCAGATGATTGCACACTATACAGACACATTCAAAGCCCGGAGGATGTGCAGCTTCTACAACAAGACTTACTGAGCATAGAAGACTGGTGTAAAACAAATTATTTGGACCTTAATCTTAAAAAATGCCAGTATATTTCAATTTCAAGATCCAAGAAAAGGATGACTCATGTGTACAAGATCAGCGATATGGTGATAGAATGCTGCGAATCCATGCGAATTCTTGGTATAACAGTTTGCAGTGACCTGAAGTGGAATGTACAGACGGAGATCGTGAGAAGAAAATCTGCCAGAGTCCTCAATTTTGTAACCAGAATTTTACATCATGCAAGTCCCAAAGTGAAGAGAAGTATTTACCTTGGCCTCGTCAGACCGAGTATTTCATACGGTATACCAGCTTGGCATCCAACAACTTCTGCCAACATCAATAAGCTGGAGAGAATACAGAAGAAAGCGACAAAATTTATTACTGGTAGAAGAGATTTATGCAGTATAGACCGTCTTAAACTTACAAGTCTAATTTCTATTCAAAAATTTTTTCAAGAAGCAGACATTTTATTTTTAAAAAAGATTATTTTGCAAATGGTGGACATGGGTCCAATTAATCGTATATCTGTAAATTTAACGAACATAACAAGAACCAATCTGATTGGGATGATCACGCCACCATTTGCAAGGACGGTCAGTTATCAAAATAGTTTTTACTGCAGAACATCTAAATTTTTTAATAATCTACCAGCTAATATTAGGGAACAGAATGATTTTCATATTTTCAAATCTTTATTGCGGAATTTGTTATCTAATTAGTTTTTTTTTTTTTTTTAACGTTTGGAGTTTATGTTACTTTATAGTTCCATTACAATGCCTACTGTTATTTTAATTTATATAGTATATTTATTTTACAGCTGGGAGTGGGGCACTTGTGCTATGGGGATTGTCCTATTCCCACTACCAGCAAAACACTGTATATTTTTTGGTGTTTTTTTTTTGAAAATAAATAATAAGAACGCAATCGAAATCTGAATCATGATCGAACAAAAGAAAACAAAAGAGATCAATGTCAAACAAAAGAAATTATGAATTTTAAAAATATAAACTTACAAATGCATGCTCTAATTTGCATGTAACAAGCATTATAAAGTTAAACTTGAATCTTGCCTCCATTTTGATTTCGGTTGTAATTGAACTGGATCATGATTAAATTATCAGTGTGAACAGGGTATAAGCCTATCAATACTGCCTAGCACGCAAGTTTCTGACTTTTTAAATTTAAGACTTTTCATCTAAGAAAGAATAGGTACATATATTTGATAGGATAGATGATTTGTCCTACTCTTTGACACTTACAGTCAGTTCGCGATAGAACCCACGTGATGACTTGGAACAGAGCTCGGCTCTGAGGATAGGCGATCTCGTACACGTAGCACACCGAGAAGGCCTTCACCACGTGACGGAATGTGTCAGAGTCGCTCACGCACGCAGCAGCGATGTTACCGGAAACCACCAACCACAACTAAAACACAAGTACTCGGCATCATAGAGAGAAATATCAAGGTCCTAGCTAGAGCCAGCCAGGACCCAAGCAAATAGTCAAATACATACAAGTAAAATTAACTTTTTAAGTAAAAGCATGATGAAAATGATCAAAACAGAGGAAACGTGAAGAATCTAGTGGAGCGGTCGCTCCACGCCAGCCAAGTCGTACGGCGCGCGCACACACTCATTTAAAAAGGCTGGAGCAAACCCACTTTTACTGTAAGCATCAAAGTGGCATATTCGGCCTACTGGATCTTAAAATTGGAAAATCTCACATTGTTGCGATATATCTTAATTTCGAGCTATGGCCCACCCTACAACATATACCAAATTTGGGAACAATAGGTTACGCCCTTTGCGCGCTAGAGGGCCGTGAAAACAGTGTTTTAGGGCGGTTTTCATAATAATAATAATAATCTCAGTAGTAGTAGTCTCCTGGAATTTAAATCCGGTAAACAGGCCACAGCCTAAACGGCTGAACCGATTGATTTAACATTTTTACCACATATGCACTTTTGGCGTCTGAGGTGCCTTTCGCTATAACTGGTTTTATGCCGCCATTTTGAAACCGGAAGTGACGTCATATCTCGTCAACGGCTGGAACGATTGGAACGAAAATTGCGCCAAACGATCCAGACGGTCATCTATATGCATGATAAGTAGCAAAAGACTAAACATTATGTTAAAGAAACCGGAAATGACGTAATGAAATTTGAAATACATCGATTGGCTTTTTGGCAACAAAGGTTGATCCGATTATTTTGATATTTATGTAACGTATGTACTTTTGACGTCTCATGTGCCTTGTTATAAAACCAACCGGAAGCCGCCATTTTGAAACCGGAAGTGACATCATATCTCAATAACGGCTAAATAGATTTCAACGAAACCAGCGCAAAACAATTTAGACGGTCAACTTTATGTATTATCATCAATAATATTTGCAGTTTCCCATACCTAAACCGGAAATGACGTCACACATTTTTATTTTGATGCAATAAATATACTATTTGAAACAGCTTATAAAATTATAATCATGTTTCAAATATACTTCAAGGGGTCAGAGATTTCAGCCGCCATTTTTAAACCGGAAGTAACGTCATATCTCAAAAACTGGTAGACAAATCGGTATGAAACTAGCGCCAAACGATTCGGATGGCCATCTCTATGGAATATGAACAGTACAAATAGAATTTTCCTGTTTATGAGACCGGAAATGACGTCATTTAAATGTATAAATTATTATAATTCCCTCCTATACAATAAATACATATTCAGAAAGCTTAAAATGATACACATCATTTATAGAAATAAATTCTATGTGGCATTGCAGAAAGTTCAGCAGCCATTTTGAAAACCGAAGTGTTTCCATATCTCGGAACTGGGTTGACTGATTGGAATGAAACCTTTGCTTTTCTTCGTGAAAGATCATTTAAAGCAATTATTTAGGACCATACGCTGCTATTCATTAGTGGTAACGAAATTGTAAAGGGTGATGATTTTTTAAAAGAATTTAGTAATTGTTCATTTCATATGTGTCACAAGTTGTTAGAATAAACTAAAAAAAGGAGTGATATCCCCATAAAAAACACTTCGTGTAAAAATAACAGCCAAGTCTCTTCAACTAAAAAAAAATATGAAATCTAAAAATTCTGCACTGAAAAGTAGTGATATCAAAAAATTAGCCAAGTCAAAACTTTATTTGAAAATCAAAAAATACTTGGCGCATCGTTTTTTTTAGGGCATTATAGGTATACTATGTATATGTATATTTCATGTATAATTTATAATTGGCTTATACTTCCAAGCTATTTATGTACACGATGCGCCAAGTATTTTTTGATTTTCAAATAAAGTTTTGACTTGGCTAATTTTTTGATATCACTACTTTTCAGTGCAGAATTTTTAGATTTCATATTTTTTTTTAGTTGAAGAGACTTGGCTGGTATTTTTACACGAAGTGTTTTTTAATGGGATAGTACACATACACAGAGTTTTACTGATTGATTAAAAAATGTTATTTTATTAGAAAACAAAGGAAATGAGTAAATCATTCATGGTGCTTTTGAAGTTTTTTAATGTCGTTTTCGGCTGGCCGCACTGGGGTTGCACTGAGCTGCACTGAGTGCAAGTGGCTTGTTCGACTGGCAGTGCGCAATTGCTCTGGGGCAATGTTTTTGTATTCGACTGGGAAGTGGTGCACACTGGGTGCGCACTCAGTGCACTATTTCTTGCTCGGAAATATTTGGTAGAGTTGCCCCCTCCACTCCGCCGCACACCGACAAAATGGCGGCGCGAAAAACAAAATTGATGTTGTTACTGTAGGTTTTCCTTCAAAACACTCGGGAGCTCAATTTCTTCGGTTGCCATTTGAAAATAGCTGTCAGTGTCAAAACACAAAATCAAAACATATCATTCGTATTTGGCTGAGACCGCACTGGGGGCAGCACTAGGCAGCACTAGTGCAAAACCAGGTTACGACATGACGTCACGATCATGAACTCAGTGCAACCCCAGTGCGGCCAGCCGAAATCGACATAAGTCACTGTGGTTTCAGATATACTGTATCTATCTTACTTGTGTCTGATTGGTTGGAAGGGCCTCCAAGCACTTGACCATCATCTGGACACCGTCTGCAGACACGTCGGCACACTTGGCGACAGTGGACGGAATCAGCGTCGACCTGGGGCCATCGAACCACTGCCACAGGTGCGTGGCGAATTCCTTGTACTTCCTCGTCGCGTTCCTCAGGCGGATGATTTCCTCGTAGCAGGCAACCAGCCACAGCCACGACTGAGGGACATTCGAGTGCACATTAGAGAATTGGATAGAAAGCCATGGATCTCAACTGTCTTGACATCTTGGACTATTCACTGTGTTTATATTTTGCTACTTAGGCCGGGTAGGACCCACTTTGGTTTAGCAAACTATCTATGGTTAGTGGACACATCCCACATCCAGTAGGTGCAAAATCCACAGTGAATAGGATTCAATAACTTTCACAATAAAGGCTCTATAACTATCGTTAGTTAGTTTAATCCAAGGTTGGTCCTCTCATCTCATTTGAATCTGAAAAAGTAAGGATTGGATGGAGAAAACATTCTGATTCTTTATTCTTTCATAATAATAAAACTATCTAGTATTTTTAAGCAAGTGAAGTGAGCATCTCTATTTGAAACTTATGTTTTTTGGTGCATACTTTTCTGATTACATACAAGTCAAACAAAGTAACAGACAGGCTAATTTTCTAACGGAAGATTCACTCTATGTATTCTTTTCTTTTACCTATTGATTTCTAACAAGATCAGTCTCTTGGATTTACAGGAAAATTGATTTACATTTTATACTCCATTTTACTGATGGATAATCTGAATGAAAAATCTGTGGTTAAGGTCTTTCATGCATCTCAAAGGCACGCTAATCAACGCAATCACCAAGCATTTTCCTAGTTTAAATGCCTAATGAATGACATTTCACAAGAGGATGTGACATTTGGTTTGCTCACCTTCATCTGTGTGTTCTCGGAAACCACAAGTTTGGCAAGAACGAAGTTCTCGTCGACGAGACACTTCTGCACCGCTTGTTGAGCCAGCTTGACCGCCAGACTGTCGGCGCCGGCCAGCTGCGCCAGGTGCGCTGCCAGGCGCAGAGATGCGCCGTCGCGCCGACATCCTTGCATCTGCGCGGCACGTTCCAGTTCCCCAACACTGATCAAACTACAACATAGCAATCATAAATTAAATATAAAAACATAATTGTAATGTCTCAGATCTGAGCAAAAGTCAAAATAAATTCGGTGATATTTTAATAATCATTTCACACTTTTTCCAAAGCAAATAGGTAAGTACACTCGGCACAACAAAAATTGATTGGTGAACAAATTCGAATGAGTACCAATCAAAGCTTGTTACGAATTACCTATCATTGAAAAAGAGGTCACAGTCCTAGTGAGTCAAGGAAATCGCTTGGAAAGACATCTGATCGTGCAATCTAACATTTTTCAGCAAATCAGCTGTATTGATCAGTTTTGGTTGTGCCAAGTGAACCTATCTACCCAAATAAAATTAATTTCAAAAGTTAACTGCAAAATTATTTTTTGAAGAATTAAGATTAATTTTTAAAAGGTAGATAACAAATTGTGTTAGGTATACCTACCTACTTCTTGTTATACTGTTGATTTGGACAACTGTAATTTAATAATTAATACAAATTTGTAAAAATAGAATACCCCCAGAAATTGAGCCATTTTATGGAGATGTATTATTTATACATTGCCAACTTGATAGTAAATAATAATTAATAATGAAAATCGCAATTCCAAATTACCTACCTACCTATTCTGTTAGCATTCTAAAATAATCATCCACAATAAATGGAATAATGAAATTACTATCCTATGCTTTTGTACAAGACTGGAGACTATAAAGTATTTGGTGTGAATAGGTATATTTGTTTGCCATGACTTGCCAGTGGACTGCCAGCTCATAGTCGCCGCGGTTCTCGGAGTGAGTCGCCCACTCCCTGACGACGTGTTTCACGAGGTCGCTGTCACTGAGCTGACATCGCGCGATGGCGACCGCCTCTCTGAACAGCTTCTCTCTCATCAGCAGATGCACGGCCTCCTTGGTCTGCCGCGTCGCTAGCAGCATCGACACCGCCGCGTGGATGTGGCCGCTCTCCGTCAGTTGCGTGGCGAACGCTTCCGTCATCTCCCGCCACACCCTGCAAGAAACTGCTCATTAGTTTTCGATTATTTTTGTTTTAATTGCTTACCTAGCAGATTTCAAAGAACTATTCATTTATTACAACTCTGTCCCTTCTTTAAATAGTCAATATCAAACGAGACGGTAACAACTCAGAACTCACAATCCTAAAAATAATGTTTTAGAGATTCTTCCTCTTAATTTAAGCAACCAATTCATTGATACATTCAGAAGTTTAATATCTACCTATATATGTAGATCAATTTTAGCAATTTTCGAGAATATTTCTTACCTTGGTGACACCATCGGCGCCATGGCAATGTGCCATGCTGTGAGTTTCTTGTCCCTCTTGGCTCTCTCTAAAACGTCAGCAAAGTTGGGCGAGCGCCACAGTGCCATCTCTTGTGAAAACGCATTGTTGTTGTTCTTTACCAGTTGTTCTTCTGCAAATAAAGAGCAGGAGGGTTATTCTAAATTTCCGTGTTGTGTCGTTTCATGTGATACGGGCTCACTGCACACTGGAGTGCTATCTATTTAACATGGCAGTGACACCATATCAATGGGGTTGTTCACTGCCATTTGCTCTCACTCGCAGCGCTAGCGGCAATGGAGTAGTCTCTCTCCGATTGGTTGGTCTCTGAATACAAGATCTCCGAAACAAACTCCCGCTAAGATTTAAAAATGTTCCTTTCCACTCTGCATTTTGATTGGCTCTCTCTCGGCATTTTGATTGGC
Source organism: Leuctra nigra (assembly GCA_934045905.1). Lineage (NCBI taxonomy): Eukaryota > Metazoa > Arthropoda > Insecta > Plecoptera > Leuctridae > Leuctra > Leuctra nigra. Next base: position 17,911,320 of record OW203766.1, on the reverse strand, counting down.
TCTCATTACGTTTAGGACAGCCACGTCATCTACCTACAATAGTTTTGCGTGAACAACCTCATTGATACGAGACGACAAGGAAATTTAGAATAACCCACCAGTTTGAGTTGTGCAAGAACACGTTGGTCATATATTGACCAAATATACTAAACTGGCCAAAAAGAGGCCATGCCATTATGTTCATGTGATGCTTATGTGTCGCTCCACGGCATGGTAAATTAATTATTTAGGTAATTAACTAATTATCTTTTTGTATTTTTCAAATTTTTTTCCTAAGATTAGAAATTACAAAAACAGAAGTGTGTATTTATTATTATTTTTACAGGAAATCTACACTTTTCACAAGCAATGACTCTCTTTAAGCTAAAAATATGTAAGTTCTTTTCTTTGTTTAAAAAAAGTTTTATTGTAAGGTTGAGAATTACCTTCCAGTTTGAGCAGCCTCTGCATGGCCTCGGTATCAGTGAAGAAGCCGAGATGAGCGAGATCTCCTTCCCCCGCCACTCCCTGGACCACGCTCGACAATTCCCCGAGCTGGAGCATCTTCAGGAGCGCATAGCTGCTGCTGAGCAGCTGGTCCTTGCCTCCGTTACGAGCGCGAGACGACACGGGGAAGTACGACTTCTTGTTCATCATATCCACATCTGCAGATGGAAGCAAACACATTCACTTACATCAAGCTGCATCCACCATCCACGTTTCTTTCCCTTTATCTGTTGATTTTTTTTAAAAAAAATGTAATAACAAGCATTTGTTTATTCTCCTTTTAATAATTGCTATTTATTCACACTCAAGTTAACAGAGAGGGCCTGAGACAAACACTCTCAGCATCCCAATTATCGAAATCCTTCGAAGCTCGTATAATCGTAATCGAGCGTGACGTCAGACCAAACAAAAGAGGTCAAGCTGCCACATCAGTATGTTACTTTGTTCGATCTGCTGGCGTCACATCGACTCAAATCCATATGGAATTTGACTTGAAAGATCATGTAAACTGGTCCCCAGTTGTTACTTGTTATCTAGCAGAAATCTTATTTACCACAAAAATCCAATATAGAAGTTTCCCATTTTATGAAAAATAGTTGTATAGGTTTCTCATCTCCCACAATAAATTTCAGCACATGAAATTAGTTGCTTTTAATTGATGAAAATCTAATTGGCTAAGATTGTTATATTTCGATTCAATCAAATTATAAACGACACTGAGATTGTCGGTGAGGGTAACCTGGTCCTAAGAAAATGGATTTAACTAGATCGTACCTGGTGCGACAGAGCTCTTGGGATCATCAATACGATCCTTCTTCTTGCCTTCCAAGGCCGCCGGTCTCGTCAGCGGCAATGCCAGAGGAATGTCCCGAGACACCTTCTTTCTACCTGAATATCAAACAGATAAGACAAACTGAGGGATCAGGATTTTTGTTCCCAGTCCTGCATGCAAAAATAATATTACCTCCTACTAGTGTTGGGATTTTTCATGAAATTTTTTTGTGAAAATTTTCATGAATCATGAAAATTTTCAATGTTTTAAATCCTGAGGAAGGTAATTTTTTTTTTTTTATATTTTTCTGGTAGGTGCACCGACATTTTTAAACGTATTTCTATCACGCATAATAATGTAACACACCTCCATTAATACTTTACAAAATAAAACAATTGAAAATATGCTAAAAGGTCCTCTGTAAATGAGTATTTTTATGAAAATTTTCATACAAATTTTCAACAGGAAAAATTTCATCATCATCATCATCGCTCTTGTCGGTCCCGAGAAGCATCTCGGGACCTGAGTTTCGGATACCGTAACATAGAACAATTACATAAATCCGATCACTTTGAAAACATTCAAGTCCCAACACTACCTTCTACTAAAAGAATGGACATAATTAATTATCTACTGCTTAAACTTTGTAGTTTGTACATAAAAATGAACTGTGCAATGTTAATTGCTCCTCACCACATCTCACTGAATTTAAAATCTTTGTAACGACATAAAAAATTATTTTGTAATTTCAAAAAAATCCATTTAAATCAAGATATTGGGTGTGGTGAATCATACAGGGTTTGACCGTGTCCTGCGCGGACACACGCCAGAGTCGCAGCGTGAAGTCGCCCGAGCCGGTCATGATGAAGTCGGCATCGAGTGGCGACCAGATGCCGCAGTAAACCCAGGCGACGTGTCCCGAATACACAGCTAGCAGCTTCCCACCTTCCCGCACGTCCCACACCTGCCAACATCTCGAGCGTGAATACCTTATTCATTCCATACACCAACCGTTCACAATTTAGTTACTTTCTAATTGAATAGATAAATAGCAATTCTTTACATTAGTACAATTTACAATATATTATGTGCACAGTACAATTCTTAAATGTCAAAATTTGTCTTTTGATGACATCTTCTTACAAATTATGTCAAGTGTCATGATGAATGTTTGGTTCAAATGAAAGTGATGATAATTCTAAACACACACATCCATAGAGATTGGCGAAGCGCCTGACCTGAGCAGTGTTGTCGTACGAAGTGCTGACCAGTCTGGCGCTGATGTGAGGACTCCACGCCACACTTGTCACGCGCTCCGAGTGACCGACGAGCGTGGCAACACAGGCGTCAGAGTCCAGCACATTCTCCACCCCTGCAATAATACGTAACAAGATAACCAATTCAACACTACGTAATAGAATGATTCTACTAGGAAGGTGAGGATTAAGAGAAGAGAGGAGAGGAATCACAGTTTCATCATTTAGCTTACTTACTCCTGAAGAATATGGTGAAAGTATTGATGTACTTCATGAAGAGGTACTTATTTGGATTTATGGTTGATTCTTAAATTGTTTTGTAAATAATTTTTGGAGAATTCGATTCTTCACCTCCAAAAATCTCTGAGAAACAGGTACGGTTCTAGAGGGTGGTTGGGTGTGCTGTGGCCCACCCAGAATGTTCTCTTCCTGCTTATAATTAGAATCATCCTGTATTAAAAAATCAATTTACAATGTAGTAGGTAGTAGGTACACATCATTACTTCAACGTTCAAGAGTCCCGACCTTTAAAGAGCGGAGTGAAGTCATAGATCTTGATCTCGGAAAGGGTGGAGGCGATGGCCATGAAGTGTCTGGCCGGTGCGCCGCCTGGTTCCGTGGCCGTGGTCAAGGGGTGCCAAGCCATGGCCTGAATCATCTTCTTGTGCGGATACACAGTGGCCAAGATGGTCAAGTGTGGCGGCTGGCACAGCATCACGGACCTGACACAACATTGCAAAAGCAGTCAGAGCTTATTCACATTTTAATATGTGTTTATAAATTGAAATATGTTGCTCCCTTTCCTGATAAGTGATAGGTAAGGCTGCAAACGCAGGAAACGATTTTTAGTCGCTGAGTCACAGCGACAAAAATATGCTGGGTTTTTCTTGGGCGACTTTTTACACTCTTTTTAGTAGTTATATCAGCAATGTCATATCAGTGACGTCATCATTCAATAATGGTTTGCAAAGTATGTACCACACTTTGAAAAATGTGTGCCTTTAAAAAAGTTTTTACTTTTCCATAGATTCTTGAGTAGTAAATACTTATGTAATGAATTTTAGTATATTATTATGTTTGTAATGGATTAAGATTTTTGAAATTCAACAAGAGAGTTTCTTGGGTTCTTTGATATTGGAACAGAGTCCAAACACAAGACCAGGACTCACCCCGTATCCGTGCCGATTACAAGCAGACTGTTGTCCTGTTTCCAGGCGAACTCCGTCACTTGGGTCCGCTTGGCCACATTCGCTACGCCTTGCAACACGTTCATGCAATCTAGAACACAAACACAACTCACGGGTCACGCTAGAGGACTGCAATTCCTTGCAATAGGGAATTCTCCTCTAAATTAAATTTCCAAAAAATTGTGTTATTATGGTAGGGGGGGACATTGCTGAATACAGATATATGTTATTAATTTTGTTGTGGGTTCAATAGTTCTTTCGAAATTGATTTACAAAGTTTGATATTTTTCTTCTAACTTTAAAACAGGAAAATTGACATTGACATCATAACCTATGTTGCCATGGCAACAAAGCATATCACCATAGTAACACATTGTTTTGGACTTAGAAATGACATCACAACCCAGATTCTCATTACATGCCGTTTTTCCCGCCAAAATGTCCCATGACATTTGAAATTGATTTTATGAATGAAAATGTTCTATTTTTCAAGTGATAAGAGTGTTTGTGATTATTATTTGTGTTGTTATTTACGAATTTAAGTTAATAATATTAGAGGAGAATTCCCTATTATAATCCAAATCCAAAACTACATGAAACTTCAGATAGATACAATAAAATATTAAATTAAATTATAACTATTCACGCTTTATGTTATAGAATGTTGGAAAAGAACTCACAGTCTCTCTTATCGGGATTGTACTGCAGCAAGTCCCCGTCGCCACAGGAGTAGAGGTAAAACGTCGTTGCTGCATCATGCTTATCTCCTGAAATATAAACAACATTATACCCAGGGGAAGGTATTTTTGGTACTCACGATAAAGGCGAAATGTTTATTTATGCAAATATTTTGACATATGAGTGGGAATTAGACACTCCTGATTCCAAAAATGTGTGTCTTATTTCCGCGAATTTTCGCGAATTTGGCTATTTCTCACAATTAATACCTGCGAATATCCCGCGATTTTTGCAATTCAGCAAACAATTCTCCATATTTCCACTTTTATTTCAAAATTCTAAGAATTTCAGTATCAACTGCATGTTTTTAACACTGAAGATTCCAGGAAAACGGCCCTTTTCCGTCCTGGGTATTTTCCTTTCACTAGAGACACACATCTGTTGCTACTTGCTATGGTTGTGGGTGGGGGGAGGGAGGAGGGAGGGTTGATGACCCTAATAGTTTCAGGTACCAAGGGATGAGTTTTCAGGTAAAAAACAAGTTTAAAAAGGGAAAAGAGAGATGTCATGAAGGGTGAGTCAGGTTCAAATTGTACAGCAAGTGTTTGTTGATAAAGCCTATTTCCAAGTTTTACTGATTTGATGATTTATTGTCTATTAAGAAATGCACCACTAAGTCGCGAATTTCCATAAAATTTTCACCAATAATTCACCACCTTTTAGGGAACCTATCGCGAATTTATCAATTTATTTTCACCCCAAATACCTGCCACTGATTATACCATTCATGTTTTATACGTGATATGTCAGAAGTTAGTTTATTGTCATTTAGTAGCCTAAACTAAACTTTAGTAGGTAGTATATTAGGTAGTATATGTGCTTCCATACACATCAGTACAGATTACAATTTTCACGAATGATATGATTCACCAGGGAAACCTCAAAGCTTCAAGCCAACAAGATTTGAAACAAAATAATACTTATGCGACGTAAGTTCAATTGAGACAGTTTGAAGATGAACTATCTTGTTTGTCGTTATCCTAACAATAGTACTGTACTAAAAACAATTTTCGAAGCGCACATTCCTAAAAAAAACTGACACAACTCCAAAAAAACCCAGAGCAGAGCCGAGAGCGTATGTTTACGAACCTTGCTTGTATGTGGGTGGCCCCCAGCCCAATGCATAGACGCTATTCTGATGGTAGTTCCACAAGCGCACGGGTCCCTTGAGCACAGCCGTCGTGTCGTAGATGCCAACTCGGCCGTCGGATGTTCCGTATGACAGCCATGTCTCTTTAGTCGGATGCCAAGACAGCTGCAAGTCAAAAAACAACTTAATGCATGATAATGGACTTATTAGTATGAAAAATGCAAAGAGGCCACTAAAGGACGTAATATTTCAGATTCTGATAATGACTATAAAATGTAAATAACAAGTCAACTCAAATCTGCCACAGTTTTCATTGAGTGAAATAATATTGAAGCATACGTTTGGAATGTTACAAAATTGAAGAAATGTCAAATACTAAAAAAATAACTTTTCAGTGAGAAACATCTTTCTTAGAATACTAGCTGGATTCACAAAGAACCAGGAATAATATCTCTTATTTTACAAGGTGATTTTGATAATATAAAGATAATATTATGTAACTCATTTAAAAAAAGCATTTTTTTAATAGGTTTTATGGCAATATTTGGTAAAATTGGGGATGTTAATAACTGGTGATCAGTAAGTAAAGCTTTCAAAGCTTGGCAACGACATCTCTACATGATAGTGAACTAACCGCCGTGACTTTCCCGTTGATCTTCATCCACATGGTCTTCATGTCGACGTGGCTCTCCATGGCCATGTTCCACACGCGCACGACGCCGTCGCCCGCGCCGAACGCCAGCTTGTGCGTGTCGATGGGACTGGCGGCCAGGCAGTACACGAACCCGCCCACGGTGGGCAGCACCAGGAGGAGTGCGCCGCCGACGTCGCTGCACACGACGTTGCGGTCTTGTCCGACAGACCAGATCAGTGGACCGGAGTCTGAGCTCGCAGGCTGCGGGTACAGAACTTTCATGTCAACTCTATGTTGTAGACATTATTCAGTCTTCCTATTTTAATTACAGCAAGGGAATGTACAACAACTTGGAAAGGAATCCTAAACATACACTCTCCTCGTCACTCATACATTCGTGTTGCATCCTAAAAATAAAATTAAAACTGAAAGTAAAATAATTATCATGTAGATAGGAAGGGATGTGCTGTGATGTGTATATAATTATATTATTTGTGTATTATTATATGATATATAATTATATAATTAATTATAATTAATTAATAGATATAGATAGATAGAATAGATAGAATAGATTAATTAATTATAGATATAATTATATATTATTATTATTATTATTTGCGTATATATTATATATATTATTTATATTATTTGTGGGATGTGTATATATTATATTATTATTATTCATTATAGTACTTCTCATTTTGTACATCCCTTCAACCTATCATCCTAACTCCACTGGAAGTTTTCCACAAAACCACAGCCTTTCACAATACATTTGAATAGTCAAAATTGATTGTGAGGTTTTTCTTTATAAACCATGTTCTAAAGTTCATCAAATAAAAGTTGGTCACACTTTTACCACATAACTTAAGTTTATACCACATCGTTTCGTAGACCTATTTATTTACTCACAGCACAAATCAAGCTTACTGAAAATATCCTACCTCGTCAGCTGCTTGCTCCAACGGCTTCCTCCAGTTGTCCGTGGCAACAGCCGCCGTCACATCCACAGCCGACTTCCCACTGCTCGCCAAACTGAACAGCCCTCGACCGTGTACAGATGTCAGGAGGCTGCAGCCCATGCTGGCTTTCACCTTGCTCTGTAACAAACATGAGAACATTACAAATCATTTCACTCGCTTCATCAAACATTGCTCTCTTAGGCTGATCAAATCTTAGGCTGATACCTCCTACTACTAGTCCTAACAGAGTTTGCTAATGGTTATATTCTTTTACCTACTAATAAAGATTTAAAGATGCAGTATGTTTATTGAGCGAGTCTTGGGAAGAAATTGAAGGAAACATTATAAAGTAAAAACAACATTGACCTCACATTGAGGAGTGTCATAATAATATGGACACCCACCCTAAAATAAACGTACCTGTTGCACTTGTAACCTAGTGATTCTAAGATATGAAGCCGATACATGTTTTTGAGACAGTAAAAAAATTGCAGACTCACCGTAGAGCTGAGTTTCTTCTGTTTGTTTGCAATTACTTTGAGATCCCACTGCAATGCCTCTCCCCACAGTGAGCCGGTTATAAGCCGGTTCGGTTCAGCCCAACACACAGGAACCCACATTGCTGAGGCCTCCCTGCAATCAATCAATTAATCAATTAATTACATTCTCCCCATTTAGCTCAGGTTGAATAACTAAGCTCTAACAAATATCGTGTTTATTTTATTATTTTTTTAAATTGTGGTAGGTACCATAATACATCTTGGAATTACTTGAAGTCAGGGGTCTTATGACATAAAACACCAGAATAGTTCAAAATGTGATACTAATTTTTTCTTTGGCAGTCTTATAGTAAAAAATGTGCTCTTTCGACTGAGCGATGGATCTCGTCGAGATCTCTTCTAGTTTGGCCCCCAGGGGTGTCCAAAGTCAAATTTTTGATATTTTTATTTATACTACAAAATCAGATTATATTATTCCCATAGCACCCAAACAGTAAAAGTATCGCTATTTTTTAATGATCTTTCACGTCCTGCAGGATTGTTTTAAATTAAACCTTCAGGGGTGTCAAAAACACAAAAAGTTATATATATTGAAAAATTCAGTAGGTATAAATGTCGTAAAATTATTTTGTCTTGGTATATTAATGTAAGACACATGATGGGATAAGGATGCAAAAAATATTCCGTAAAATTGAACATTCAGGGGTATCCAAAATATTTATTTTTCAAATTTTGTGTCAGGAGTGTAATTTAAAAGCTGGTATCTCGTATGATATTTGTATAAATTATTGCAATATTGTTGTAATGCACATGATGGGATAAGGATGCAAACAATATTTTGTGAATTTGAACCTTCAGGGGTATGCAAAATATTTTTTCTCATATTTTGTGTCGGGAGTGTAATTCAAAAGCGGGTATCTCGTATGTTAATTGTATAAGTATTTATTGCGATTTTATTGCTTGTTTTTTCATTATTTTGATATTCAGGGGTGTACAGACTTTTATTTGAATGATTCCATTCTGTGTTATTTTTTTATGAACATTATAGAAAATATTTTATAAAGCAACTTATTGCATCAAAAGTAAACAATTTATTTCAGTCAAATACAGCTGCACTACCGAAAAAATTACACTGTTTCATGAATGCAAAACCAATAAATATACTGAAAAATTAGTCTGTTAATCAAGTTTATAAATATAACAAGACGTATGTGACGAGGCGATCATCGATAATTTAACCTTCTGTACATTATCCACCACAATTACACAACTGTGTGAAAACCAGGGATGCCTTGACACATTTATAACGATTATTGCACACGATTTTACAGCCGCAATGAATACGCTCGGCACAAATTTTGACGCTTCTCCCAAGGAAGTCCAAAATGGTTCAAGACACTTCCATCCATATTCAGATGGAGCAGGCAAATCTAGGTTCTTCTCTAGACATCGTTTCCAAATACCGGCTTGAAACCAAGCTCTCTTAGAGTGTTGAATAAGAGCTGCCTTGATGGGGGGATGCAATCCATTGGTCGATTCATTTTTGGGAATTTAAGATCGTCGTACGTGCTTGTCATGTCATACATGAGCACAGTAAAAAGCGTTCTATGTACTTCAAGAGTGTGTCAATCTGCGCTCGAAACATGGGAGAGTGAAATGAAGATCAGGGTCACTTCAGGGTGCCTTTTCTAGAGTTAGTTGAAAATGTTTGCCATGCGGAAATGAGCCACATGCACAATGGATTCAAAAAATCACTTGATTTCGCATAGTCGAACATTTTCGCATGCGGTTTCGATTCGTGAATAGGTTTCCAGGATAGGCAGGCCAGGTTTACCATGCGGAATTTAGCCACGTTCAAAGAAAGACGAGACCGTATCACAACGTCTGTGATACGTCTGTGATACGTCAGTGTGATACTGTGATACGTCAGTGATACGCTTTCACAGCGTATCACAACGTCTGTGTCAACTGATTTTATAGTGATTATCTTGTGGCCGTTTAAAGACGCATTTTGGGCGAGCAGGAGTAAATTACCCCCTGCTGTCAAGATAACGTCCTCAAAAGTAGCCACGACTGATTTGGCATTGACGTCGAGCTAATAGCTTGAACAATTCCTCCTTGTCCTCATCGTGCAGGAAGAGTGACCACCTTTTTGGTCCTATCTGAATGGGGATGGAAGTGTCTTGAAGAGGAAGGGGGTACACACCTTTTTGGACTTCCTTGGCAGTAGCGTCAAAATATTGTGCCGAGCTTATTCATAGCGGCTGTAAAATCATGTGCAATAATCGTTGTAAATGTATCCAGGTATACCTGGTTCATACACAGTTGTGCAATTGTGATGGCCAAAATGTACACGCGCTTATAATAATATCGTGATCGCCTCGTCACATACGTCTTTGTATATTTATAAAACTTGAATATACCAGACACTGTAAATTATTTTTTCAGTATATTCGTTGGTATAACTTGGCCAATGGGAGGGAAAGAAGAAATGAAGATGCAGGCTGCAGAAATGAAGTTCCTGAGAAGTGTGGCAGGAGTGACGAAGATGGACAAGGTGAGGAGTGCAAAGATTAGAAAAGACCTAGAAGTGGAATCTCTTAGATTTAAACTTGGAAAAGAGAGGCTAAGATGGTACGGACATATGAAGAGGATGGGAAAAGAGAGGATACCATGTAGAGAGGCAGAGCGTGCAGCCATGGGTGTCAGAAGAAAGGCAGGAAGACCTAGAACCAAATGGATCAACGGAATAGAGGCAGCTGCAGAAGAAAGAGGAGAGTGTTGGGGAGTAATTACAACAGAGAAGTGGTGGGAAGACAGAGAGAGATGGAGGGAGCTGGTGGAAAGAGAGGAGGCTGAAGAACTGGAAGAAGAGATTGAAGAAGTGTGGAGTGTCGGACTTGGCAAGTCGGCTCTGAGAACACAAGTGCCCTAGAACATTGGTGGGATCATCCCACCCCCTGACCCGACAATAGTTGGAAGCAGGGTCGCGATATATTATTCGTTGGTTATAATTTCATGGAACATAGTAATTTGTATAGATGTACCTACAGCTGTATTTGACTGAATTAAATTGTTTACTTTTGATGCAATAAGTTGCATGTTAAAATATTTTCTATAAATGTTCCCGAGGAAAATAGCATGTAATGAAAAATTGAAATAACAGTCTGTACACCCCTCTATATATAAAATAATATAAAAAATCAAGTGATGTAATAGCAATAAATAAATACAAATTACATACTAGATATCCGCTTTTAAAATACACTACTTACACAAAATATGAAAATAAAATTTTTTGACACCCCTGAAGTTTCAAATTCACAAAATATTGTTTGCATCCTTATCCCATCATGTGTATTGCAATAACTTATACAAATATCATACGAGATACCAGATTGTAAATTACACTCCTGACACAAAATTTGAAAAATAAATATTTTGGATACCCCTGAATGTTCAATTTTACGGAATATTTTTTGCATCCTTATCCCATCATATTGTGTCTTACATTAATATACCAAGAAAAAATAATTTTACTACATTTATACTGATTTTTTTCAATATATCAATTTTAATAACTTTTTGTGTTTTGGACACCCCTGCAGGATTAATTTAAAACAATCCTGCAGGACTTGAACGATCATTAATAAATACCAATAATTTTGCTATTTGGGTGCTATGGGAATAATATAATCTGATTTTGTAATATAAATAAAAATATCAAAAATTTGACTTTGGACACCCCTGGGGGCCAAACTAGAAGAGATCTCGCCGAGATCCAGTGCTCAGTCGAAAGAGCACATTTTTTACTACAAGACTGCCAAAGGAAAAATTAGTATCACATTTTGAACTATTTTTGTCACAAGACCCCTGACTATTGGTAACAAAACATTGTATAATCAACGTTGGATATGAGAATTTCCATGAACCTAAATGCAAATAAGATCTTTTAGACAATAAAATATAAACACTACTACTAATGCACCATACTTCTGTTGAAACTGCAGCTTCTGTGGCACGGTCGGCAACTCCAGGGCAGTCTGACACTTGCCGTCCGTGCCGGCGCGCCATAGTAGTACGTTCCGACTCTTGGCACCCGATGCCAGCATCATCTCGGTGCCGGAGTTCTCCCGCATTGGGTTCCCCAGCGCGGGGCTCCAGGACAAGCTGATCACCGTCGTGTCATGACCGCGCATTCGATGCAGAACAGAACCACTACCTGTTAACACACAGAGTAGTGATGTGATTTGACTGGTCAAATACTTTTTCGGAACTTGACGGTAGCTAGATAATATTATTTTTGGTAAAAATCATGGTCTTCCTCATACTCAAAGGAAGTTCTCCTACTTGAACCTGTTAGCATTATCTTTTACAATTATGATGTCAATCTCAATGCTATTTACACCAAATTAAACAAAGTGTAAATTGTCCGTAGAATGTCGGCACTAGGACTGTGGCTAGGAGTTATTAAAGTGTAGATAAGATAACAAGTTTCCAAACAACGAAATTGATTCAGTTGGTTTTTTCAGAGCCCTTTGACACAAAGGTCACATTCTTTAATTTTGTCGTGATATCTTTTATTCTAATTGCTCTACTCACCAGCTGTGTGAATGATGTTGACAAGACCGACGGTGTCTCCGACGGCAACCACCTGTCTGCGATGACGACAACACGCCATGGCGCTGGCGTGAAGCTTGGGCACGGTGATCGCCTGCGTCGTCTTGCTCGCCAAGTCAAGTGTGACAATCATGCCAACATCATCCACTGACACCACCAATTGGGGGTCGACGAGAGACCAGTCCACGCACATCAATTTAGCATTCTCCTACAGAAGAGGAAGAGATTGGTCTAGACTATACCTGAGTAATTTGTGGGAGTAGGTGTTATACACCTCATTAATTATCAATGTTGTCCTGACAGCAGCTTGCCATTTAGCATTAGAGCCCCCAGATTGGCCAATGTTCGAGGACCTCACACTAACCAACTAATAATGTACAACTAATGCACACGTTGAATTGTATCCTCCTACCTCATTGGTTGACACCATGGCCTCAACAAAGCAAAGCAATTAAAAATTCAGTATTAAATCTAGAAATGTAGGTAATTTAGGCAGAGTAGGTAGGTACGTCCCCCAAAATTAGTGCAAATTAGTGCCGTTTGTAAAATTGCTAACTTTGTTAATTGTCATCTTTTTCTAATCTTTTATGTCTTGTTGAATTAAAATTTGTAATTTTATAAATTGTACTTACACCATGAGCTTGATGAGCAAGATAGAGCTTTCTTGTCAGACTGTCCCATATCTTGACTAAGCCATCGCCACCGATCGACGCCAACTTGTCTTTGTGTTCAGACTGAGAACCATACTTGACGGCATTTACCCGATCTCGATGAGCAAGGGAAATTATATTCACATCTCGTGATATCTTTGAGGTGTTTTCTGTTGGAGGGCTCAAGATTGCAATGTTGTTCTTCGAGCCATACGCAATACTGCCACTCGCTGATGTATCCAATATAGCAGAGAGGTACCAGTTAGGAGATGGTGCTATGGTTTCTTCATTCATTGCAGAAATCTATGAATTCAAATTTATATTTTGGAAGTGGCTACAGTCACGGTACCCCGTGACAGCAGTGAAATGCAAAATGGCCGGCACGCTACCGTGACTGCAGTGTGCCGCTCGACCTAAACACTGCTGTCACGGGGGGCGTGCACACGCGCTGGCGTGAAAGCAGTGTTTAGCTCAAGAGGCTGTTTATTTCTTGTTTATTAATGAAAATTTCATTTACGGCTGTATCTACACTATTTTTTACAAAAATTATAATAATGTATCTGAAGTGACAGAGGGGCGTGTTCGCGCTACGAGAATGCACATTAATGTCACTTGACCTCAAAAATGACCCCAAAATATGCACAATATTGTAAATTTGTTGTTTTGTCTTAACAAACGACACTATTTCCGAAAAATGAAGTAATGTACTATCTACATTTCAAAAATAACACGAGGACATGAACACCTTGTGCTAGGTGCGTACGCCCCCCCCTCCCCCCCGTGGAAGCAGTCCACAGACTGCTTCCACGCCAGCGTATGCACGCACCCCGTGACAGCAGTGTTTAGGTGTCATTTTTCACTGCTGTCACGGTAGCGTAAACTGCACACGCCTCCCGTGGCAGCAGTGTTTAGGTCGAGCGATACACTACAGTCACGCTACCGTGAACCCAGTGCATCAGCTGCTGTCACGGGGGGCCCCCCGTGGCAGTAGTGTTTAGGTCGAGCGATACACTACAGTCACGCTACCGTGAACGCAGTGCATCAGCTGCTGTCACGGGACCCCGTGGCAGCAGAGGCGGCCTTATATTTTAGCGTTTTAGGTTATGTGTTGCGACCAACAAGTGGTAAAATCCGGTTATATATTGGAATTTATTTAATAAAGGTATTTTAATTAGTGGAAAAATGCACGGAATTATATTAACATGAGTTCTTATAAAATAAATTTTGATTATTTTACGTGTCCTATGATCTGGGACATACGTTCAACTTACGTTTAGCGGATTCACTCGTTGACAGTAAAATTCAATTTCATTCGCATGTGCGGCCCGGCGGCGTGAGTGATGCAATGAAAGTGAGCACTGAGCAGTGAGCACCAAGCTGAAGGACGATATTAAATTCTACCAATACTAGAAAATAAAAACAAGCTAAAGCCGTTCTTTTCTGTCACATTCTTAAAAAATGCTCTATGTGTATTGGAAAATAATAGTTCAGTAATAATTTATTAGTGAATGTATTGTTTTTATTGCTTCATTATTATCGTTAGTTATCATAATCAATTATTATTTTCATCACCCATAAAATAGTGTCTTTAATGTTTCTAAGGTTGGCATAAAAGTACCAGGTTCGAACTTCATTGTCGAACTTCTACAGGTGAATTTGACATCTCGTTCTGTTTCTGCTCCTGTGATATTTTCCTTACAAAAATTGGTAAAGCTTCACATAAATTGGTTCATAAAACTGTAAAACTCAATATAAAAAATGACGGCTTTTGAAGAGATGGGTGTTTTGCCTGAAATTGGTCGAGCCATAGAGGAGATGGATTGGGCGCTTCCAACTGACATCCAAGCAGAGGCAATCCCATTGATCCTGGGTGGAGGCGATGTTCTGATGGCTGCTGAAACAGGATCGGGCAAAACAGCTGCCTTCGTAATCCCGCTTATTCAGTCCGTGTGGGAGTCGCTCCGAAAGATACCAGACTCGTCATCAGCAAAGCCATCGCAGAATAACACCTCCGAGTGTCGCCTGAGTGTGTACGACCGGGACTCGGGCCTGGCCGTGACACCTGATGGTCTGCGCTGTCAGTCTCGGGATCAGAGGGCCTGGCTCGGTGGCCGCGCCACCCGAGGGGCCCAGGCTGGCTGCAGGGCTTATTTCGAGGCAACAGTCACTGACGAGGGCCTCTGCCGCGTGGGCTGGGCTTTGCAACAAGCAAGTATGGATCTGGGAACTTGCCCTCAAGGTTGGGGCTTTGGTGGAACTGGCCGAAAGTCTAATTCAAAGCAGTTTGATGAGTATGGTGAGGCGTATGGCATGGGAGACGTGATTGGTTGCTGGATTGATCTGGTGGATGGGGAAGTTGGATTCATGAAGAATGGAAAAGATCTTGGAGTAGCGTTCCAAGTGCGAGATAAACGTGGACCATACTTCCCAGCAGTCGTGCTCAAGAACGCTGAGATGAGCTTCAACTTCGGTACCGAGTCAATGAAACATCTTCCATCAGGTTACACGGCAGTCGCCAAGTTACAAGACAAGTTCCTCGCTACATCTCAAGTGGGAACAGCTTCGGTCAACAAGAAAGTCAACAACGCGCCACAAGCCATCGTCATTGAACCATCGCGAGAGTTAGCCGAACAAACTTATTCCCAGATCAACAAGTTGAAGACACATCTGACCAACCCGTCTCTGTCGACATTGTTGCTGATCGGTGGCGTCAACGTGCGAGACCAGACGCAAGCGCTGCAGGCCGGCGTGGATGTGGTGGTCTGCACGCCGGGTCGACTAGAAGATCTTATCCACGGCGGTCAACTGAGCCTTGCTCAATGCCGTGTGTTTGTCCTCGATGAGGCTGACGGTTTGTTGAAGCAAGGCTACGAAACTTTGATCGGTCGTCTGCACAAGATGATGGATACGCTTCAGTTGCAGATGGTAGTGTGCTCTGCGACGTTACACAATTTCCAAGTGAACAACTTGGCGAAGAAGATGATGCGCTATCCGACGTGGGTGGACCTGAAGGGCGAAGATTGCGTTCCGGAAACCGTGCACCATGTTGTGGTGATGGTGGATCCGTTAGCGGACCCCAGTTGGCGTAATCTCCGCCGTCATGTCACAACAGACGGCGTTCACGCTCGAGCCAACCCTTCTGACCAGTCCGAGACTCTCTCCGAAGGCATCAAGCTGCTGAAAGCCGAGTATTGTCTACGAGCGATACGAGAACACAAGATGGACAGAGCTATTCTCTTCTGCCGAACAAAACTCGACTGCGATAATCTAGAGAAATACCTTATCAACGTCGGTAGAGACGAGCTAAGCTGCGTCTGTTTACACGGAGATCGTAAACCCGCAGAACGCCGAGAGAATCTTGAAATGTTCAAGCAGTCTCAAGTTAAGTTCCTCATCTGTACCGATGTCGCGTCGAGAGGTCTTGACATCTCTGGGCTGCCCTACATCGTGAACGTGTGTCTCCCAGACGAGAAGGAGAGCTATGTGCATCGCATCGGCCGAGTAGGACGAGCAGACCGCATGGGGCTGGCGATATCGCTGGTGGCATCCGTCCCGGAGAAGGTCTGGTACCACGGGGAGTGGTGCAAGTCCCGAGGACGTTCCTGCCAAGATACTCGCCTCACCACCGACAAGCCACCCGGCTGCTGTGTCTGGTATCAAGAAAAGCAATACTTGGCGGATATTGAGGAACACTTAAATGTGACAATTCAACAAGTAGGCATGGATATTAAAGTTCCGGTGGACGAATTCGACGGCAAGGTGTCCTATGGTCAGAAGAGACAGCAGACGGGCAGTCAGTATCAGAGTCACGTCACACAGATGGCACCAGCAGTCGAGGAGTTAGCATCCCTGGAGTCAAAATCACAGCTTGTGTACCTCAAGAGACATATGCTGAAGCAGCGTTAAACGCACATTCATTGTCTTTCACTGTCTGAACCATGACCGTATAAAGGTACTCATTCGAATGCATAACGATAAGTCTTACATACTGTACATTAAATATTCATAATAAACATGCCAATGGATGTGATATTTCAATCTGTTGACTACATTTCTTGCTTCATACCTATTTTATTTGTCCCAGTTAATTTTTTTATTGCAGTGTTGAACATTTGGCTAGTATCTAGGATATATTGAAAGGAAAAGGTTGAATAAAAACAATTAAGGTTTATTAGGTGTACAATATTATTTTATTATAATATAAACTTTATTCTAATACCTACATTTGCCACATTGATTTTGATCAACATTTGCATAAAGGCAAGGAAGCGTAAAGATACTTGTATAACAAAGACTTGGACGAATGTAAGAAAGCACACAGAGTTCAGCAAATAGCAAGGCACAAAGAAAACAGCATTAAAATGCTTATAGGTACAATAAAATGCATCATTACGACTTACGAGCTTCGAGGATATTTCACAGAATCAATTTCAAGTTTGATTGTCATGGTAGGTATCCTCTTAGCCACACTATAGTATTACACAAATAAAAATCCATTGCCAAATAACAAAGCAGGCAATCTACAATGTAGATAATATAGAAAAATACTACTTCTCAACACATGTACTTATCACAGACTTAATTCTAAAGAATACGTCAATATCCAAAACAAAATATAATACACAAGTAAATACTAGGTCTGTTCTTTCACATTCTTATCTGCTCGGCCAACAAAAATAGCGAGTTGGTTTAGAATTTTCTAAACAAACACTGTGTGTAAGGTACCTAAAGAGCGAGTAGGTATACAATAGACAAATCTCTGGCTTAAGATAAGTTATTAACTTATTACAATCAAACTATAAGTATTTAGCCATAGTCCATTAGTAAGTAGTAGGTATAACAGTATGTATTGCTTTGCATCTAGGCTGTATTTTAAGTGACTGCCCTTGATTTATGTCAATTTTTTAAATGCAGTATGCACACAATTCCGATAGGGACGCAAATTACAAGGCTGTTTGTGAGGGCGGAGTAACATGTTTATAAAATACTTTCAGACTCTTAAACAATGTTAAGGGAAAACAATCCCCTAAGATAAATGCACTTGTCATTCAATACTTAACATTAGTACGACTGTGTGGAAATTGTATTGCATAATACCAGATTTCAACAGTATGAAGTTGAAGTACGAATCATACTACCTACATTATAATGTAAAATACTGCAGAATTAAGCAACTTGTACAACCTATGAATGGCACATAATGGAGTGTTGAATGACACTTAATAGCTACATACATACAACAGCTTGGATCTGTATCTAGAATCAGAAACTATCTATAATATTCTCGAGGGCCAATTTGGTTGCACATTCTCAGAAGAAAAGCAAGGCTTGTCTGGAACGTTGTATTCCTTATTTCATACCATTTCCACATTAGAAGTACCCATAGTATAGGATATCATGATAGATAAATTAATTCTAGTGAACAACAACATCAAACCAAATTTTATAATGTGAAAAATATGAATTTATAATTAATTTCAAATTCTCACAATAATGAATGAAGGTAAATTAATAATGAATCTTCAAACATAAGGGGAGAAAAATATGTATGTAATTGAATTATAAGATTTAATGAAGTTCTGCATAAAATATAAATAAGTCGCTGTTGCTTAGTTTCATAACAAGCGTGGAAGTCAATTGAACACAAATTGCATGTTAATGCATTGAATAAATATTTAAGTACCAACATTACGTAATTCTTCAACGATAACGCCCTGTTTATATGATTGTTGTCCTGCTTATTGTCAACGTACATAATTGTAATAATTAGGCGCCTTCTTATTTTCCAATATTTACCAATCAGGAAACTGTAGTCAATTACCTACTCAATTCAATTCAAATTTACTTTCTACAAAAAAAATATCAAAAAACCAATTTACTCCTACTCAATCCTACTCCTCTTATTTGCAATCAATTAAGTGCAAAACATGCAAATTATTATAAATTTATAATATAATACATTGGGTATGGTACCTACTTATACTGACTTTTGTGATTTCAGAGACTTGGGCCTGCAAGTCAATTCAGACACAAATTTATTAAGGTATCGAAAATATGGCTGAAAGTAAGTGATCTTAAGTTAGCTTTCGTTGCGTGAACCGAATCTACAATACAAGATATAAAATATAAAAACGTCTAAAACTGATAGTAGCATACAAAACCTGGTGTATTCTGCTGTGGAAACTACCTAGTAGATATCTACAATTTGTCACAGTGTATTTGAGCGCCATCTTGTATCGTTAAGACTAAGACCCGATAACTACCTACATGGGAAACACAAAAGGCTGCCCTTTAAATAGATTACAATGCCACATTTCTTTGAACACACAGATAAACAAGACTGGATATTTATGAGCAATTGCAATAATTTCTTTTGACTCTTTAATTTCCTACATTCTTTATTGAACAAAGATTTCCTCCTAATTTACGGAATCTTTTAAATTTTCCATGACTATCTAATGAAGGCAAATTATAATGAAGGCAAATTACAAACTTCTGGTCTTACTCTAGTTGTTTCAGAAGATATTCGGCACTTATTTTATTGTGGTAACGACATGATGTCGAGATCTGATCTAAAAAGCAGTGCTGCTTACACTGGCACGGCACGCTCAGTAAACTTACTTTCCCTTAATTAATCTTATTGTTTTTGATGTCTTATTGTCATCAACGATATTAAGGCAGGCTATTGACTAATTTGGCATGGCACGGTAACTGCCTGGGCTTAGGGCGTGTCTGAAAATGTAAACCTGTTTCTTGTACTCTTAAAGGTGCATTCACACTGGCGTTTCAAACTTGCAAGTTCCAAACTGAATCTTCGCATTTTAAATGTTTTCGTTCACACAGGATTTGATTTGGAATGTAGGAAACTTTGGAGGTTTGAAACGTCCATGTGAATTGACCATAAGACTTGTGAACTCGCAAGCTTTGATGTTAATTTGTGACCTTTCACATTTCTGTCAAATACCTGGTGTATTCGAGATCAGGTGCACAAAGTATGCTATTCCAGACCCATCCATAGCTTTACTGTAGGTATTCCTGAAGCAGACTTTATACATCACCGGATCCTTGTGACATTACACCGTCGTGTAATCAAATCTTGATGCGGTTGCCGTTCTCTTGCGGAGCGTGCGAAACCGGCGAGACGAACAATATCGCGTCGCCCTCTTTCCTGAACGCTGCCTGCTGGGTGTCGTTGCGCGACTCGACGCGGATGTTGCGACTCTTGTTGCCGAGCATGCACGTGAAGCGTTGGTTCACGTTGACAGTCAGCTCAGCGTGTCTTAGTCTGGAGGGAATAAACATTGCTAAATTAGCTTTCTTCACTACATTTCTTTGTTGTCTCTTTAACTTACCTACAAGTAAAAATTATAAATTTTGAACAAAATCATTGAAAATTTGTTTTGAGCAAAAGACATTTACAGCACAGGCCTCCACAACTCGCACCGTCGAGAGACTGATAACAGGTGGAGGGAAGTCGTCACACTAACTCCCAAACACATCAGTCTCTCTGGCCCAGCGGCAGCAACTAGCAGGGCAGAGTTGAATGGTCACCCATCCAATCGCTGACCGCGCTCAATGTTGCTTAACCTCTGTGATCTAACGAGAACCGAGGTATCCAATACACCAGCCGTTGGGTATAATGGAATTAGTGTGAATACAATAAAAGGATAGTGGGAAGACCGAGGGAAAAGTGGAGAGATGTACAAGAGAGACTGGAGAAGTGGGAAGAAGTGGAGAAAGGAAGGTGGTGGGAAGACAGGAAGAAGTGGAAAAAACTGGTAGAGAAGAAGAACGAAGAGGAAGAGCCAAGCCTGGCCAGCTAGCTTAGGAGTCCAGGCCCTAGTAAATGGTGGCCTCGCCACCCCCCGACCCAACTTTTGGAACCGGGAGGAAGATTATTATTATTACAATTAGGGCTGTGCGAGATTGACATTTTTCATGTCGAGCGAGATCGAGATTATTTCATAAAAGTCGAGCGAGATATTTTACCTTCAAGATCGAGAATATTCGAGCAAGATTATACTTTTTAAAAAAAAAATTTTTGGTGGAAGAAAACACAATGCAAATTGTCCAGCCACACAAGAATAACATTTGATAAGTATGCAGAACTGTCTGCTTTATATATAAAACAATACAAATCAAATTTATGGTCGATACAAAGAAAGTTAGCGTGCGTAGTCCTGTAAAAATAACAAAAAATTGGAAATCTTGATGGCTCTTAAGTGATATGCTCGAGACTTGAAAATTCGAGATGGTAATTTGAACAAACGATCGAGATGGAGTTTCGTATTCGAGATTCGAGAACTTTCGAGACTTGCACAGCCCTAATTACAATACAAATATAAGTCGAGAGAGGTCATATTCTCGATCTTCCTCAATTAATTTCAACCTCAATTTTGAAAGATCTGATAATTTAGCTCATAAGTCCAGATTTAACTCTTCCTTCAGAGACACAAACTGCATAAAGAGTTACTTCTACTCACTGTTGGTATCTGTTGCAGAGAATGCCGACGAGTTCACCAAGATAGTCTTCGTTGTTCTGCGGCTTCAGCGACACGACGATGTCATTGCCTTTGTTGGAGTGGATCACCAGTAGCTGGTCTTGTCCGGGGCTTAAACTCAGTCCAGTAATCTAGAAATTAAATTGTAATCATCAACAAATCATAAATAATTAATTATACCTATATCCAATTGGAGAGATACAAAGAAAAAATAATTGCTTAAAAAAGGCTATAGCAGATGTTTGCAAAAAAATGAATAGGTATGTAGTGTAACTAGGTAGTCGATAAATTTCAAAGAAACATGAAAAAATAAACAATAAAACGTTCAATATAAATATTTCATACCTCTTGAATGGGAGATCCCTTGGCCATAAATTTGAACTTGGCAACGTCAATTTTGTATATATTCTGATCTGTGATGACGATCGCTCGGTCGGCCGGCTTGTTGAACCGATTTGTCTTGAGCACGAATGAGGAGAAGAGGACTGGTTCTTTGCCCTTGAGACTGTTGACGGAGCTGTTGAACAGCGAACTCTGCATGTTGTCTTTCGGCTGCGCGAGATAGTTCCCCTCCCACTTGCGTGCCTGGCCCCACGCGGAGCGCTTCCCCCGCAGCACGGAGGCAGTGGCAATCTAAGAAAGAATCAATTGTCAGTTCAGCAATTAGGATATATTATGGTCGGATTGTGATATTTTATTGGATTTTTTTTCAAATTTTCCCAATATATTTTGGCAGAAATGGAAGGTGATTTGGTTACTTTCTGTCAGTTGTCTGTGTTGTTATATCTTTGAACACTGTGAATATTGGGTGTTTGTCATGGACTATGCAGCGCCGGAGGGAAAATTCCAGAACAAAACGCCAACAAAATTGCTGTCTACCCCAAAGAAATGGGGAGGGGGGGGGGGGGTAGATTTGTTTGGAGGAAGAGTAGCTGTGCAAAATAGGAATTCCAACAAACTGAATATATTTTTTTGCTGATGCATAAAAGCACTGTGTAGAGGCAATTTGGGAAACACACGCTAATAAAGAGCTCATGAATAGGACAGGTGACATAAAGCTCCGAATATTTTGTCAAGAGTTGAAGACAACTGAAAATTTTAGTTCTTAATTAACAGAAAACAGTTGGAAGAAATTGGATTTGAAATCTTATTAAATAATTAAAATACACAAATCTACCTACCTTACCTACGTACTTCAATTCTAATATATTCCTAATTCTAATAAATAAATAATAATCAAACAATCCATCAAACAAGATAGCTACTTAGATCCCATCTGATTAGAAGACTTTAAAAGTAGATCAAAACAGAAACCATTGTACTTCATTCAATTATAAATAAGATAACACAAACAAAGTTTTAAATCCATACTCTGTGTAGATTGTCATGTTTTCTAGTTTAATTTTCTAATATAATATGGTTCGGTTCAAGTTTTATGATATGAGCGAGGTGAAGACACATTACCTTGAGTCGGAGCTGGTTCCACTCAGAGCGCGGGACTGCCTTGAGGATCATCTCTGCGCGCCACCGAGCGTGGATGGCCTTGAGGTAGTTCACGCAAGGGCGTGCAGCCACGCTGGGTTGCGGCCAAGTCTTGACAAGGCTCTTCCCGTAGTCCGGTAAAGTACGAACATTCCTGCAGATAGCAAAACATTCACTTAAAAAAGCACTGAGGAAACAAAAGAAACCTGTGGTGGATGGAGCTATTTTATGAACTAGGTAACTAAACAATAATGTAGGTAACCTAGTTACTGAATAATAATATTTAAAGCCATAAAACAGTAAAAATAGTTACGTTACGTCCAAATCTTTGTCTCAAGATTATTTGTTTTTTTTACTTTTTAGTTTTTAGTTTTAGTATAAAACTATAGTAGTCTAGTATAGCATAGTATAGCTTTGGATTATGAATTGAAACTAATTTCTAAAGTAAATCCAAAGTAAAAACGTTAAAATATAGTTTCTTGTACCTAAATGACTTTAATTTAAAAAAGTTGAAGATCTCATTCTCCTTCAATCAATACCTAAAGTGTTTCTGCAACTGTGCAATGTAGTTCCTCATCTTGTATCGTCGGAAGTGCCTCATAATGCAGAGTGCAGCTTTCATGCGCTTGTAGCGCCGTCTTTGGATGGCGCCTCGCCACTGCTTCTGTAGCAGGACCACAATACCTGGAAAACACATTCAAAGCACAGTATTAGTTTCATTTCCATTCTAAGCTGATGTAAGAAAGCTGCCGTGGGTTTTCAAAATAATGAAATGTAAAACCATATCACATTAGGGAAAGCAAGAACACCAAATTATATAAATTAAATTATGAAAGTATTCAAAATTAACAAAATTGTACAAAATCACAAAAATTTATCATGGTTGTGCACATTGTTTTTTTTTTACTACGAGTGTTTACTAGCAACACAACAATATGTTGTGTTGCTAACTTCAAAGGGTTAACGGCTTGTACGAGAAAAAGACAGAACTTGATCTAATCCAACCAACACAAAGATATCCCCACCTGGAATCATCTTGTTCCGAGCGTTCTCGAGAGCGAACAGAGTGTTTGGCGAGCGGATGAAGATCTTGGTGGCGCCGTATTGAACGTCGTGTGCAAAGTTCATGTGATTGATCAGGACCTTGGTGCCTTCCTTGTCCGATCCTCCGTGGAAGTTGGGCCAAGTGTACTGCGATATCATCTTGTAGCTAGAAGAACATCAAAACAACATCACTTTCTGCTTCTATTAACGAGTTGTTTTCTACATCTCGTCTTATTCTCACCGCTTGAGGAACCGGTCGTATCGTTGTCTGTGAGCGAAACCGGCGCGTCGGACTCGCACGTTCTCCACTAGGCCGAGGTACGAGACCTGATGTTTGACCCGAGTGTCGTCGAACACGCTCGCGGACTTCACCTCGTTGGGTTTGATACATCGGACGTAGAACGGCTCTTTGCTGGTCAGATTCTGCACCAACGCCACCATCGACTTGTGGAACAGAGTGCCGGCTGTTTGTGGCCTCTTGGTTGTCTGAAGAGAGATATAAAGATTGAATCATTAATCATTTGGATGTCAACTGAATCAGATTACAAGATAATAATAATAATAATGTAATTTATTGAGCACATAAAATAGGTACACAATTGGTCTGTATTCAACAATCGAGTCGTTGATCTTCCATACATCCATCTCTTCTCTTGTGAATTTAATCTAGAATTTAATCTGTCTGAGTGAGAATTTAATCTAGAGAAGAGAGGAGACAAATCCTAATTACTTAAAACTGAATTCTGAGCAGTAACAAATGTATTAATGAATTTATATGGACAAACAATTTGTGTGAATATGTATCTTTCATTTGTTGTCGATTAGAAAACATCGATTATGAAATAAGTGGTCAAAAGAGTGGTTCATTTTAACATAAAAATGAATCAAATGTAAATAGAGGATCAGAAAAATGTCCATACACAAAACAAAAGCTTCAAATCGGTAAGTAGTAAAGTACCTTTGTGATGTCCACTGCTCCTTCCGGCCACATACTGCTGATGATCTTATTGTTGGAGTTATAGAGAAGCCGCTTGAAGTCTTGGAAGAGCGTGTCCCGGTTCTTGTCGAGGAACCCGGTGATGTTGTAGACGACGTCGCCGGCGTAATGCAGGATGCGGAACTCCACCTTGTGCTTCAGCTCCTTGTCCATCGGCTTTAGCTGTCGGCTCGAGTAGTGCTTGTGGTTCGCTAGCAGCTTGTCCATCTCTTCCAGCAGCATCTGTAGAGATCAGCGAGACATTCAAACTCCTGGCTAACCAAGTCTCAAGTAGCAAAAAACAGTAATATCATTGCCAGACATATACCACTCACTGACTTTATAGCAAAAATCATCAATTGATCCTTCATTTTACCTGTAGTCTATTACCTAGTTTGCTAATAGAAATAATTACTGGAATAGGTACAATTCTACCTATCAATCAAAATTGTTTTAGAAAAAGCTTGTCATTAATGAAAGTATGTTTCCAAACAAGAAGCAGGTAGCCTGATGTCTAGAGGCCCATTCACACAGCCGTCCCAACTTCCCAAGTTTGCCAAAGTTCCGAATCGCCGTTTCAAAAACTCCCGTGTGAACTAAGAAAACAATTCAAATGGAGAATTGATTTCAATGTTTTGTACTTTCGACAAGGCTCTAAATGAAATGGCCGTTCGTAACTTCAAAGTTTGGAACGGCCATGTGAATCAACCTTCATATAAATGATCAAATTAAGATTGCTCTAACCTCGTCGGATATTTTGCGCACGTTGAGACAAGCCTCGTCGAGGATAGCCAACACTCCCTTGTGCGGCTGTTCGACAAGGTCACAGATGATCTGGTTATTAAAGAACTCGATGTTCTGCCACGCGATGCCTTCGCGTTTGTATTCCTCCTGCTCCTGTTTCAATACCAACTCTGCAATAAAAAATACACATAAAATTAATAAGAATTTAAATCCTTGTCATTCCACGAACGTAACGAGCTGCATGTTACCAAAATAATTTTTTAAATACCTATGGGACGTAAAATAAAAATTTATTGATCAATTCCGATTCTTTGTTATTTTTTCCCCCAAAAAACTATTTGTTCAACAAGAACTGCATTGAAAAATGTAAAATACCTAACTGCCTGCTTAAGTAGGAGGTACACACCAATGAAGAGCTGTTGTAGTTTCTCGTTGCAGTAGTTAATGCAGAACTGCTCGAAGCTGTTGGCATCGAATATCTCGAAGCCGTAGATGTCGAGAACGCCGATGACTGTTCCCTTGGCTGGCTTCTTCACGTTGCCGCCTTCAGTCACGATGAGAGCGTCGTTGATCTTTCCCACGATCCACGTAAAGAGTCTGTCGTATACAGCCTGTTAAAAATTACATTATATTAATTAGGTACCTACTACCTACCTACTACCAGAAGATTAAAGTAATTGGTGTCTTTACACCATAGGCAGACGAGAACTAGTCTACCTATTGCAGGAAACTAGAGCCAAAAAAGTATACACCATTTGAAGTTGTAGTACATTAATGTGTGGCAAATATTTAATACTAACCAAGACATCAACGACGTACCTACATGAATAATTTTGATGTTGGAAATAAACTGAACTGTTTGTTGGTTACAGAATTGCAACCAATAGGTACCAATGATATCAATACTTTAAGATACATTGTACAGTAATTTTAGCTTGTAATAAACGCCAAGTTCTTATTTTGTTGTTGACTCAGTCCTTTGGCCTTCTTATTTCATAATACCCATTTAGCTGGTAGCGGGGCACTTGTGCTATGGTTTGCTCCACCCGAAACGATCGTATGATTAAGTGTAAACAATGATCAAGGAGAAGACATAAAGCCAAAAAGTTTGTGTAACGACCTTGGCCAGAGCGTCCCTGCCGTATTCCGCCTCCGCCATGGAGTGTGTCTTCTGCATGACCTCTCCCTTGGCCGCGATGACCCGCTCCACCAGTGCCTCCTCCAACGCCTTGGCCGTCACCTGCAGGTTGTCGGCCACGTGTTGCAAGCTCTTGCGGTCCACGACGCCGCTCTTGTCACCGTCAGTCTTGAACTCAATGTTGCCCTGGAAACATCATTGCTTGCGTTAACAACATCCTGAAGATCCACTTGCTACTTGTTGCAATTTATAAATACAAAACAACACTTTCAATGGTTGGGTAATTGGTAGAAATAAAATACAAATCTAGGGTCTACAATCAATTCAAATATTATAGCTAAGCTCATCTCAGCTCTCATCAATTTTCATATGGATTTTATAACTGAAGTCAATGTTTCAGTTTCAGTTTATTTTTCCATTTTACTTAGGTATACATAGTACATTTTACATTTTACAATGTAAACACTAGCAGTGACCCATAAGCTATATTATATAGGTAATAAGCTAGTGACCCATAAGTGTATATTGGATTAGTTTAACTGTCTACAAATTGTTGCTATCATACAATCTAAAAATAGGATCTACTAAGCTACTTATGTATTAGGTATTAATCTATCTTATCTGTATGTATGTTCTCCTTCTAAATCTAGAGCTTTTATTTTTGATAACATGGGGATAACTAAGAGTTATTAAGATTCTCGACAAAGAAAGAAACAAAGAACAGAAATACAATACTGATAATGCTTAGTAAGATTCATGCATGTAAAATAATTTCATAATACCACAATACAAGATAGAAACTAAACCCTTCACTTCTTCCCACTTGATGTCACTTGATATCAAAGTAATCACTTATCAGTAAAGTGCACAGCAATGATAACTGATTAATTGATTAGATCAAGTTTTGTACGCTATCTGACTACCTACTTTTAAATCACATAGATACCTACCTACCTACCTAATTCCATATTCCTGACTTGATTGTGGAAATTCACAATATTTCCATGATTTACAATAATCTACATACCTTAACACAAAAGTGAGATTTAAATTTAAAATAACTATGTAAACAAAAATGATCTGCTAATCAGTTTCATTAATTGGATTACAATTTTCTATCACATCAAATTACATTAACATTGTAGACATAAAAATAGTCGGGTAGAGTAGGCAATATATCCAAACACCGTCAATGAAGTTGGACTCACCAGCTGCATGACGGCCGCGACGATCTGCCAGACCGTGTCGGTGTCCGAGGTCTCGAAGCCGAGAGTCTTGAAGGCGCCCATCGCGCCCTTGTGTTCCGTCTTGTCGTTGATTGTGTCCACGCGGGCCGCGTTGCCTTGCCGGGTATAGTGGTACGCGTCCGGGTCTCTCTTGATGTTCAGCCGCTTCAGCAGTTCCTCGCTCGAACCGGAGAGCAGCTACAACAATGACACATCAGACTACTCTTAATGTGCATCCTCTTTGCTGTCATATCCTTCTTGTTTAATAATTTACATTCAATATTCTACACCAGGGTTAAAATTAATGCCAATTGCCATTCCTACGTGAAATTTTATTCAGGTGTCTACCAAGGTTGCATTCTCATACTTTTTTAGAGTTTCATACACTTTGCAGCTCAAAACTGATTAAGTATGAAAGCAATGCTTGCTCAATTAATCTTTTAATGCACCCAAATTGTAAACTAAGTTTCTTTAAATTCCACACTTACGTTGAATAATTGCATAATCATTGTATTTTTTATTTAGTAATTTTTCCTCTAATAATCTAATTTATTACATTCTCAGTTTAAAATAATTTGTCTGGCAATCAGGAGCAGAATAAAATTGGGAAAACATTCTAGATCTCCTGGGGCCCTATTCAACTAGGTAGGTAATTTAAAATTCCAAATTCTGCTAAAATTTGATTTCAGCATATAAATCCGTCAATCGGATTCCAGCAAAATCGGGAATTTTTGAAATATTATATAATAGGGCCTCATGAGAATATCCCACTTGATGTAGACCAAGCCACGCTACCTGATAGAACGAGTGGAAGTTCCTCTCTCCGGGCTGCTGAACGATCACCCTCGACTTCTCTAGCAGATAGTTGCTGATGTGACCGCCGATCGGATCGCCCTTGAAGTTGAAGTTGATGTCCATGTATTTGCCGAACCTCGATGAGTTGTCGTTGCGGTTTGTTTTCGCGTTGCCAAACGCTTCCAGGATCGCGTTGGATTGTAGGAGAACATTCTTTACCCTGAAAGAGAAAAATGGATGAAAATTTGACAGACGTTGATGGCTTGATGATGATCCATATCTTAAGCTTCATGCTGTTTATATGAGGTAATCTCTGGACTCCCATTCTTGACATTACTTCAAAGTTATGATTTGATGAAAAGACATGTAATACAATTATAGTGAGATATGATGGTGAGATATGGCATGGAGATATGGTGAGATTATTGAGCGAGCGAAGCGAGCGTCTCCTTTTGGCTCTTTTGGCACGGACCTGTTTTTTTTGTTTTTTTTTTGTAATTCTGTTACTGCTGGTATACAAGTCACAGTTTTTCTTTGATCGATCTGAAATTTTGCACACATGTACGGACCAATTCTGGGCGTTGCAGACCATAATTTTTTTTAAAATCCATATATTGGTTCAAATTTTAAAAAAAATATCTTCGATTGGTTGGTTTGATCAATTTGAAATTTTGACAAGTCATTACCACTAACATTTTACCCAATCATACAAAGTTTCAGCCAAATCCTCCCATTGGTTAAAATTTAAAACCATTTACTGTGATTTTTGAAATTTAAACTAGAACCGTTTGACCGATCAACTTAAAACTTTGCATGGTCATTAGGACCAACATTATATGTGTTTTTGACAATTTTCAGACACATCTGTGTTTAAATCCAAAAGTTATTGACATTTTACGGACATTTTGCCTGTTGCTATGGATCACGGCAACATTGACGCCTCAGTTCCAATGTTCCAAGGTAGCTAGAACAGAAACTTTCAAACGCATAATTATGACACTTATAATCAACAGATTGATCTGATATTGTGTACACACACTTATATCATATGATTGGTCCCAGGTATATTTTTGGAACAAGATCCTGTGATTTTTGAAAATTAACAAGGAACCATTCAATCATAAAGGTTCAATCGATCGACTTAAAACTTTGTATGGTTATTGGGACCAATATTTTGGAATTTTTGAATATTTTCATACAAGATTTTGGTTCGAGGTGTTGCGCGTATCCGTGCTCGCTCATCAACGCGTTACTCAGAGCGTTTTCCTAGTAGTGAGATATGGCATGACAACTGTTTCAAGAATTAGGGGCCCTAAAACTCATTCTCTCTTCCATTTAGTTATTGTTTAGCACTAAATCAAATATGTGCTCCTAATCTATTATTAAAATATTGTAATGAAACAATTAATTCTGTTAGTCTGTTTATGGCGTTACAAAACTTGCAGTCCTACTGCTGCCTCAACAACTCAACTCCTTTGATGATGCGCCATTAATATTATAGGAGGTGAAGTTGGTTGAGGATTCGTAACTTCAGGATTTCAAGCGAGTGAGTAGTTAGGTCCCTGCGCCTTGCTGGTTTAACGTCCCATCCCAAGGACGGTGTAACGCCCGTCGAGGTACTGGTAACAGGTGGAGGGGTGTCGTTACACTAACCCCCAACCACCCCAGTCTCTCTGGCCCGATGGCGGCAACTGGCAAGCCAGTTCAAGCCAGGCATCCAATTCACCAGCATTTGGGTTAATTACTTTTAACTACCCTAAAACTCTATTCTCACCTTTCTATGGCTTGCACCTTGACGACATTGGTAACCGCCGCGATGTACTTCATGATGATCTTCGAAGCTTCCGTCTTGCCAGAACCCGATTCTCCGCTGATCACGATGCACGTGTCGCGACCTTGCTGCTTCATCTCCTTGTGGGCCGCGTCGGCGATTGCGAAGATGTGCGGAGGGTTCTCGAACTGTTCGCGGCCCTTGTACTGCGTCACGGCGTCCTGCCCGTAGATGTTCATCGTTCGGTACGGGTTCATCGACACGCATACTTCGCCGATGTATGTGTAGATCTTGCCTTTGGAGAACCTAGAAAACAGATGCAGTGCATTGATAAATGCAAACATAATATCTATCTATCAAATCCAGGCACATAGGTGGGTGGGCAAACTAATGCTCGGTACAAGGCTTGAAAACTGCATGACTAGGTAGTACCTAATTATGAAATAAATTTTCATTATTTTTTTTAGTTTAATACTAGTGCTCAAGATTTTACAATTTTTATCCAATATGTACTAGATAGTCAGAACTTTTATAGTAGGTAATTTACCCCAGTGGTTAATTTGGGGGCGGACGAGGGCGGACGCGTCCCCTCGCTCTTTTTTCAGGGTGGACACCGCTGCCCACTTAACTTTCATAGAAGTAAAAATTGGCTAAAAATTGTGTTCAAATAGCGTAGAAAGGCATCAAATTTGGTCCTGAAATTCAAAATTTTCCAGGGGGTATGCGCCCCAGACCCCCATTGTATTGGGTAGGCCTCCCCCCAAACCGCCCATTGTTTTCGTAAGAAAATATGTTTCTGTAACAATAGCCGAGCGTCCACCACCCGCTTATTATTTTACAAATTAACCACTGATTTACCCGTAGACCAGCACATGTGCATACCGTGCACACTTGCATACCACATGGAATGCAAGTAAAATATTTTGTATTTTAATCAAAGTTTGGATGTATGGTTGGCACTTAATTAATGATTTCAAAAATGTGAACTTGGACAAAATTAAATAAATTGTTGACATGCTAAACGAAAAAGTTTGAAGCCTCATATAGGCAATAACAAGCGTGATATGATAAGCATGGTAAACCTGTGTGGTTGGTGAAGATATCAAGTAATATCAGAATGAGTCACATCGTGTACTTGCTTTGATGACTCATGTTCTGGACACGAAAACATATAGGTAATTTTAAAAAACAAAGTGTCCTCAATCCTAAATTATAGTTGAAGCCAATCTCACTGGCACACCATTGAATTTCAACAATGGATTTCAGGATATTTTACTATTAGAGAATGGCTATTTCTTGTTCACTGGTGTGCACCCAATATGTTAAAAATACTCGTAAAAAGTATTAAAAAAAACAACACATTTCAGAATTAGCCAAAAATTAACAAACAAAAATAAAAAATAACTATTACAAACAAACAAAATATCCATGCCGCGCTCTTCTTTTCAATGGACGTGAAGAGATGAAGAAAATAAAGTAGAAAACAGATTTTGAACAGCAACAACTAGAAAATGTAGATGATTATAAAAACCATTAAATATCCACTAAAATTGGGCGTAATGGGTTGGTAAAGCTGAGCTCACTGTTGAGAATGAGATAAGCATAACACTACTTAGCTCTACCTGTTTTATAGAATTCGAAGAGATAAACAAGTGACTTTCGAGTCAGACACACGAAAAATGCATCCAAAAAATATTGTTAGCAACGCAAAAAAAAATCGTGAGAAAAGTACTGAAGTACCTATCAGCTAAATTGTTATAACGTGAGATATATGAACAGGCGGCATGACAAAATAGTGAAATAAAAACTCTTGAACAAAAGCGTTCCCGAGCCAGAGATTGTGCAAAGTAATGACTACTAATTCCTCATTTAAAACTGTCCCTCACGAGTTGAAATGTTGTGGGTCGCGGCACTGGCAGCCCGGAAATGTTTTTATCATAGTTAGAACAGTTGACGCTTCAATCTTTGCATAGAGGAACACAATGTTCACTCCAAGAGTTGAAATATCGTGTCAAGTGTTTCGCTATCTTCGTAAGGCCGAAAGGAGAGGCCCAGGTAGGGTCAGGCATTCTCCGTTTCCTTCCTCATGCAAATTGTCAATGCGGTAATCCTTTATCTAATCTTGACACACTGTAACTTAGACAAGAGATACGGTTTTCAGAAAACATATCATTAGCACCGTTTTCTAGACTGTGATAACTGATAAGTGTAGACAATATTACAGAAAATATCTAAGGTCATTCATGAGGTCAGCGAAGACTTCAAGGAAAATTATTTTAGATTCAAACTAAAGAAAGAAAATATGAAAATGATTGTCTAGTCGATTCGCAAACTTTGCACTACCTACTTGATATTCTAACCACATTTCTAAACAAATAACCACAATTTCAGCCCCCTTAATTTGTTTCTACTGTACGTAATAATTTAAAATCGTCCTGGGGCCATTCTAAAAAAATAAAACAAGTTTCTGTCCTTTCTTTCGGGTCAGGTTTGGTGCGAGTATTATTATAGTAATTTTGCAGAAAAGGTCATGAACCACTGCAAGAGTGAATTAATATAGCGTGATTTGGGCTTGAATTAAATTAAATATGAAATATGAGAGTAAAACAACACAATACTCGTGCTAGGTAAAAATGACACTCAATCCGATGGCCAAAAATGATACAGCAGTAGTACATCATATAAATTACAATATTAAATTAGAACAATAAGTAAAAATCCCGTGAAATAGTTTTCCATTTTTTTTTATGTGGAATACAAATTTGTATGATAAAATAATTACTTAATTTGTATGATGCTGTATCTATCAGTTTTGGAAAATGGATTTTTATTTTGTGCATCATTATTATTCATTTATTTACCTCACGCGACCCCTATAGTTTTATTGGGAGCGACGTTTTGATTGGTCTGTTCCCCTTCCGATAATCAGTTTCATCATGCTCATAATAAAACTTAATCAAACCGCATTGTTTTCACTTTTAAATGTGCAGGTACTGAAAGATTCATCTTACTAGTGAGACTGTATCGATATCAAAATAACTACGTGCATAGAAGGCGATAGACGTCACGAAATTACGCCGTACCGTAGGTACTTATAACAATGTACCTACGCCTTGTTAGATAAGAATTACATAGTAATTATGGCACTAAGAATGCATTTATTAAGAATAAATCACCTCATGTAAGTTTTCTCATGGGTGGCCAACCACAGAAAAAACAAATAAAATAAACTTGAATGTCAGTTGTGCAGCTTATTTTCTTCTACAAGCTTAGAAACTCAAGATTTCGCTCGAAGAAGACAGAACATAATGATGTACATCGACATCATCTGGAAAGCGCCCCGCAGGCTTCGCAAGATGATTTAGAGAAGAATGTTTTGGAGAGTGCAAGTGTCAGTGAGGGGAGGGGGGGGGGGGGGGGAGCAGACAAGAACCTAGTCGAACAACATGCACGCGTTAGAAGGTGATTATTTTCAGAATCAATCCTGTTTGTAGAAAATACAGTTTATTACCCTCTTGAGGCACATGTGTGCGGGTACCTCCACGTCAAAGGAGAATTGAAATAGGCTGTCAAATCCGTTCATGATTCGTCATACATTATTTAAAAACGTTGCCTAATATTGCCGCGATGCTAAGTACTTTTTCCGTGATTATTGAACACAAACGACAACTGAAAGCGACAGTACACGTATTTTACTAATGTTCCTAATTATTGTTAATTATTGTCAACACTAATTATGTCTACGATTATCCTACCAAGTTCTGACGTACGAAACAGAAAATCGCGCAATAAAATCTCAGCCCTCTATCTATCGCGGGAAAGAAGTCCTATCAAGACAGACAGGTCGATAAAATGACGACATAAATTGCCGGTACCAAGTAGTTTACACAATCAATATTGTGACATCAATAATTCACATTCTTATCGATTCGTTACTGACGAAACAATATTACTGTCTAATTATAAGCTTAGGGAAATTGCAAATCGAAAAACGAATTTAATTTTTACCTGTTTTTTTTTGGTACGAATTAATTAATTATATTTTTGGTAT
Organism: Leuctra nigra; assembly: GCA_934045905.1. Classification (NCBI taxonomy): domain Eukaryota; kingdom Metazoa; phylum Arthropoda; class Insecta; order Plecoptera; family Leuctridae; genus Leuctra; species Leuctra nigra. The sequence goes on along the minus strand of OW203766.1, from coordinate 17,876,694 downwards.
TGCTTCCGTCACATAATTACGTCAAATTAAATTAATTGTGTATTTAGGTGATTTAATATCACCGTAGTACTCAAGATAAAATTACAATCTGGTGTACCGTCTACAAATCCCAAGATAAGATTAGTACGATTAAAGCCGCTAGTATCGTCACACCTGTTGAATGCCGCATAATTAATAAATTAAATGTTCAATCCCACCACGTCAATACTCATGCGACTCTTTTCTCTTCGCCGGCAGAGTCGTGTTGTGTTCACAAGTGGGCCAAGATCACTTCCATTACACATTCCTTCTGGACTACAAAGCGATGATGCATTCTCCGATGATGTCATGCGCGTGAGTGTGAACCAATGAAAGTGACTCATGATTTGAATAAAGATTAGAGTCTGAGAAACGGAACGAACGATGAATAATAACAAGACACCTGAAGGTATGACAGTTCTTTCAGGTACGAAACATTTCACACCTATTTTGTAGTTCACTTTAGAATCTAGAACTGCTATACGAATTTAATTTGTATTTCATACACCTGTTATGAAACCGTTCAAAATGATAGAGCGCTTAAAAATTGAGGGAAAAGTTCATTGAACACCTGGCTATGATGTCACGCCCTCGACTATCACTTAACTGTCAGTTTACATTGAAACTAAAGAGTAACTACACGGAAAAACAACGGAATTATAACAACTAATAAATACTAGATGTGAATTTACCTTAGTTTCAGGTTCTCCATGAATTTTTCTATAGTAATTTCGTCCAAAAGGACGAAGTCGCCGACCCCAACCTCTTGGTGCATCGCCATGTTACCGCTGGCTCGGCGCGACTCGACTGTTGCTGTGTTGCCTGCTTGGCTCGACTGACACACGAGTAAAAAACTCGATCCAGGCGTGCCAACCGCCTGTGTTGCCATGCGGTTTCTCAACGACGAATAAATACTGATAAACAATAGTTTCAAGTTTTGTAGATACTCTCATTAAATTTATGTTTGGATTATTTAAATATGTTTATTGAAGAAGAATCAATTCTAAGTATCTACTCGCTCAAACTTTAAAGCGCAGGATGAGTTGTTGGTTGGTGAAACTGGGATTTTATTTTAAATTACTTCGTCATAACGAATGAAATATTATTTATAACTAGAGATTAAAAAATATCGTGGTGAACTTGGAACGGAACTGTAAGTTGTAACGTAACAGACACCCACCACACATCTACTAATGTGCATAACACCTTTTCCTGGAGCGACGAGGAACCAGTTTGGTTTGGTTTCCGAATGTTTTGGAGGCTGGAATGATCTTGCACGTGTCATCTCTTGGTGGGGTGTGCCCACGTGTGCTGCGTCATGGCGGGGGGGGGGGGGGAGAGAATTAAAGGGTATTTTAAAACGTGTTCGGGATAAATATACTAAAGAGTTGATAAAGAGTTGATTCAAAACACGCGCAACTTTACCAATGCTTTTACCATTCCATGTTTTCTATTTCTATTTTGTATGATTTTGTAATTGTTATGTGATGAGGACCAAAATGTATCATATCACAATGCGTCATCATTTCGAGAACAATTCTGCTGATAAATTATTTATCTAATCCACCATTAAATTATTCAGATGAGAGCCAAGCAAGATCGTCTCATAAATAGGTATTCCAAATATAGTTACTACATTTTAATATCATACAAAAAAAACACAGTTTTCAAATAGATGTCAGATATATTTTTGCAATGAGGATGTGTTGGAGCCTTTGAGGGAGGTGGATGCTGGACTGACTTGGAGATAAAGCTGGGACCACATAGACCATTTTTACGTTTTGTTTTCCGTTGAGTCTGCCGTGAGCCAAGGTGTCTATAGAAGTTGGTTGTAACTTCTAAAACACCTTGGCCGTGAGCGGTTTCTGCAGGACTTGTGATTGACTGATTGGTCCTAAGAAAAAAAAACGGAAAACGCAAAAAGCAAAACGGTGTGTGTGGACCCAGCTTTTTGATGAGTTATAGAAAGTAAATTGTTTCACAAATTTTGAGCTTACTGAGCGAACGGGGATTGGATTATAAAATGTAAATCTTACTCCGGCTAAACTATACACAAATGTTTGAATAAACATGAAATCTCTTTGGTATAAACCCAACTTTCTAATGTTGAACTTACCCACTCTTGTTTACATCACATTTTAGACAATTCACTTGCAAACATGTTTCGGCATGTCGCACAGAGAAATACACTTTGAAGGTGTGGGATGAAAGTCATGTTATGCATGTTTAATTTAAAATTATTTTATTACAATTATTTACAATTCATAATAATTTCATATTTTGTGTCCATTGCTTATCCCGTTGTTGTGGTTGGTTTCGCTCTGGAAAATAAAAACAAAATGTTAAATGTAGAGTTGTACTTCGAAAGCCGAGCAAAATAATCAATCAAATAATCAATACAAAGTATCTAACTATAAATTAACAATCTCTACATTCATTCAATCTCCTATTCATGCATACTCTTAATCATTCATGCAGGACAACTTCATATAGAAATCATTCATTTGGAGACAATTTATTGTTTAATACATTTTTGAGGGCATAATTAATAAAATAGCTCTTTTCGAGGGAACTGACCACTGACTGAGTGGCGGGATACAAAGATTATCTTCTTTAATGGCTGTTATCTATATGTTCGTCATATGTGAGTCAATTAAATTTCCCTTTCTTTCAAAGAAATATTACATCATTGATGAGTAAAGAAAACTCATCGCTCCATTTTTCCAAATTGAGCAAAACACTTTCGCCATCCAAGCTGGTTTTATTGTATTGGAGACACTGCGTTATGGTGGGAAGTATGAGGTCGTGGCGTGGCCAATTAATAGGGAACCGTCCAAGCATTTGCCTCTCGACTGAGGACAGCCAAAGAAAACCTCAGTCGAGAAGGATGGACGCTGGAATCGAACCCGGGACCCCGGAGAATTTTGCATTATTTTTACTTTTTTTTGTTGATTTAAAAACGCACCAAATTCTTAAAACGAAATTAAAATTGCAACGTGCCCCAAAACATGTTCTCTCCCCCCCCCCCCCCCGGCCCGACCACAAGTATAAATCCTGCGGACGCCCAAGAGACATCCTGGCTGAGAGGCATCTACTGGGAAGGTTCCTACCATTACAGTTCACGAACGCCTCATATACCCTCATTCATGCGTCCGCAGGATTTCTACCACAGGGGGGGGGGGGGGGGGGGGGCTGGTCAAGGAAACAATCTTCCCCCAGTCAAGGGGGGAGTGGGGGGCGGTATTTGTTTTTTCGACTCTTTGAAATCAATAGGGAGACGGATGGGGTGTAATTTGGTGAAATATACAATATATTTTAAAATTTTGGACTTTGGGGTGGCGGAGGGCAAGGGTGGAGAGCCTTGCCCCGCAGAGCTTTTTTGGTATTTTGAAACTTGGCAGTGAGTTTTTTTTACTTATTTTTGTATACAAACTGCTAGTAAAACACCACAAAAATGTATGTTTTCCTGACATCCAAAGGGAGGGCAAGCCCCCCCCCCCCCCCATGTGGACACCCATATACCCTCCGTCCAATTCACTATCACCCCCATCATCATCATCATCATCATCATCATCATCATCATCATCTACCAATCAATCTGCATCAAATATTCATTCATTCGAATAGCATAACTAGGAAAACGCTCAGTGTAACGCGTTGATGAGCGAGCACAGAACATGCAACATCCCCATAGTAACGATACACGACACGGCACAAGACGATTTTCTCTGCAATTTTTCAATCTCCATAATTCTCTGGATGAATAACAGATCCATTGTGTCGTGAAGTCTTACCTACATATCTTCTCCAGAAATCTCTTGTGACATCCCATACTAAACTCGTAAAATTACAATTAATACTTGACTGATTCGGCTAACAATATGTAAAATTTAATATTAAGTTGGTCTTGATCACCATGCAAAATTTGAACTTAATGTGAACATTTTTATTGTCGACCAATCAGAAGACATTATTTAAACTTAAACCAATTAGAGGATTTGGCCTTCGTACTGCATCCGATTTTATGCGCTAGCTCAAAAATGCTTTCATTTTACTGTACAATGTGAATAGCTTGGCTGCTCTACAGGCCTTGCCTTGGAACAGAAGCTTAAAGAAGGCAGGGATGACAATTTAGTATACATTTTTCAAGATTATGGAATAAAATGACCTTAAAATGACAAAACTTTTGAAAATAACGACAGATTAGACTGAAAATTGGCAAAAATACCTAAAATGTTGGTACCAATGACCACGCGAAGTTTTAAGTTGATCGGTCAATCTGTTCTAGTTTAAATGTCAAAAATCACATGAAAAATGGTTTTAAATTTGAACCAATAGGAGGATTTGGCTGAAACTTTTTATGATTGGGTACAATGTTGGTTGCAATGTTTTTGCTAAATTTCAAATTGATCGAAGCAACCAATCGAAAGATAATTTTTTTTAAATTTGAACCAATCACGGGAGCCCATTCAAAAACGATCCCAGGGACCGCATAGAGTACGTTAGTATGTGTACAAAATTTCAGATCGATTGCTTGAGCGGTTTGACCTGGGCTGTGACCACAAAAAAAAAAAAAAAAAAAAACACAAACAAACAAACAAACAAACAAACACACAGAGAAAGTGCCATAAGAGTACCGTGGTGACGCTCGCTACGCTCGCTCAAAAATCAGTGATGACCCCAGGTCCACGACACCAGGCTTTGCCCCAAACGGGATCCGAGGGGGAAAGTTTTAAAATGGTTAATTGAGTAAACTAGGAAAACGCTCAGTGTAACGCGTTGATGAGCGAGCACAGAACATGCAACATCCCCAAAGTAACGATGCACGACATGGCACAAGACGATTTTCTCTGCAATTTTTCAATCTCCATAATACTCTGGATGAATAATAGATCCATTGTGTCGTGAAGTCTTACCTACATACCTTCTCCAGAAATCTCTTGTGACATCCTATACTAAACTCGTAAAATTACAATTAATACTTGACTGATTCGGCTAACAATATGTAAAATTTAATATTAATTTGGTCTTGATCACCATGCAAAATTTGAACTTAATGTGAACATTATTATTGTCGACCAATCAGAAGACATTATTTAAACTTAAAACAATTAGAGGATTTGGCCTTCGTACTGCATCCGATTTTACGCGCTAGTTTTACTGTACATTGTGGATAGCTTGGCTACTCTACAGGCCTTGCCTTGGAACAGAAGCTTAAAGAAGGCAGGAATGACAATTTAGTATCTAGTGGAGCGGTCGCTCCACGCCAGCCAAGTCGTACGGCGCGCGCACACACTCATTTAAAAAGGCTGGTGCAAACCCACTTTTACTGTAAGCATCAAAGTGGCATTTTCGGCCTACTGGATCTTAAAATTGGAAAATCTCACATTGTTGCGATATATCTTAATTTCGAGCTATGGCTCACCCTACAACATATACCAAATTTGGGAACAATAGGTTACGCCCTTTGCGCGCTAGAGGGCCGTGAAAACAGTGTTTTAGGGCGGTTTTCATAATAATAATCTCAGTAGTAGTAGTAGTAGGGTGGAGCTAAAATATGGTAAACAGGCCACAGCATAAACGGCTGAACCGATTGATTTAAAATTTTTACCACATATGCACTTTTGGCGTCTGAGGTGCCTTTTGCTATAACTGGTTTTATGCCGCCATTTTGAAACCGGAAGTGACGTCATATCTCGTCAACGGCTGGACCGATTGGAACGAAAATTGCGCCAAACGATCCAGACGGTCATCTATATGCATGATAAGTAGCAAAAGACTAAACATTATGTTAAAGAAACCGGAAATGACGTAATGAAATTTGAAATACATCGATTGGCTTTTTGGCAACAAAGATTGATCCGATTATTTTGATATTTATGTAACGTATGTACTTTTGACGTCTCATGTGACTTGTTATAAAACCAACCGGAAGCCGCCATTTTGAAACCGGAAGTGACATCATATCTCAATAACGGCTAAATAGATTTCAACGAAACCAGCGCAAAACAATTTAGACGGTCAACTTTATGTATTATCATCAATAATATTTGCAGTTTCTCATACCTAAACCGGAAATGACGTCACACATTTTAATAATCTCACAATTTTTATTTTGATGCAATAAATATACTATTTGAGACAGCTTATAAAATTATAATCATGTTTCAAATATACTTCAAGGGGTCAGAGATTTCAGCCGCCATTTTTAAACCGGAAGTAACGTCATATCTCAAAAACTGGTAGACCAATCGGTATGAAACTAGCGCCAAACGATTCGGATGGCCATCTCTATGGAATATGAACAGTACAAATAGAATTTTCCTATTTATGAGACCGGAAATGACGTCATTCAAATGTATAAATTATTATAATTCCCTCCTATACAATAAATACATATTCAGAAAGCTTAAAATGATACACATCATTTATAGAAATAAATTCTATGTGGCATTGCAGAAAGTTCAGCAGCCATTTTGAAAACCGAAGTGTTTATATATCTCGGAACTGGGTTGACTGATTGGAATAAAACCTTTGCTATTCTTCGTGAAAGATCATCTAAAGCAATTATTTAGGACCATACGCTGCTATTCATTAGTGGTAACGAAATTGTAAAGGGTGATGATTTTTTAAAAGAATTTAGTAATTGTTCATTTCATATGTGTCACAAGTTGTTAGAATAAACTAAAAAAAGGAGTGATATCCCTATAAAAAACACTTCGTGTAAAAATACCAGCCAAGTCTCTTCAACTAAAAAAAAATATGAAATCTAAAAATTCTGCACTGAAAAGTAGTGATATCAAAAAATTAGCCAAGTCAAAACTTTATTTGAAAATCAAAAAATACTTGGCGCATCGTTTTTTTTAGGGCATTATAGGTATACTATGTATATGTATATTTCATGTATAATTTATAATTGGCTTATACTTCCAAGCTATTTAAGTACACGATGCGCCAAGTATTTTTTGATTTTCAAATAAAGTTTTGACTTGGCTAATTTTTTGATATCACTACTTTTCAGTGCAGAATTTTTAGATTTCATATTTTTTTTTAGTTGAAGAGACTTGGCTGGTATTTTTACACGAAGTGTTTTTATGGGTACATTTTTCAAGATTATGGAATAAAATGACCTTAAAATGACAAAACTTTTGAAAATAACGACAGATTAGACTGAAAATTGGCAAAAATACCTAAAATGTTGGTACCAATGACCACGCAAAGTTTTAAGTTGATCGGTCAATCTGTTCTAGTTTAAATGTCAAAAATCACATGAAAAATGGTTTTAAATTTGAACCAATAGGAGGATTTGGCTGAAATTTTTTATGATTGGGCACAATGTTGGTTGCAATGTTTTTGCTAAATTTCAAATTGATCGAAGCAACCAATCGAAAGATAATTTTTTAAAAATTTGAACCAATCACGGGAGCCCATTCAAAAACGATCCCAGGGACCGCATAGAGTACGTTAGTATGTGTACAAAATTTCAGATCGATTGCTTGAGCGGTTTGACCTTGGCTGTGACCACAAAAAAAAAAAAAAACAAACACACAGAGAAAGTGCCATAAGAGTACCGTGGTGACGCTCGCTACGCTCGCTCAATAATAAATTAATCAAGTTTTTTAATGCGTAAATAATTGTAGGCTCCTATCTAAAATTTAGTGAAATTGAGACAAATTTTTAGTTGGTTAATTTTTAACAAATTCATGAGTTCATCTGATTTCAATTGAATTGAGCTTAAAAATTCTAAAACCCCTTAAAACCAAAAAAAGAAATTCATATTTTTCCCGGGTCAATGCGCCCCGAACTCGAGAGTTCTAGGACCCTATAGGAAGAACTCCTAAAAGCTGCGTTATCCCCAATCTCCCAAATGTTTTCTTGTGTATGCATTATGAATTTATGATTGTTAAAATGTTTGTCCTCTTTTTAAAACTTCATATTAATAAAATAGCGCTGTTTTGCATATCTTGTTATGACCACCCTAATAGTTGGTTCTCCCCCCCCCCCCCCCTCCCCCACCCCTTAAGAAAATGTGTGAAATCTGAAAGTAATCAATGAAATGGCAACCTTGCAGTAGAAGTCTCCCTCGCCCAGTTCAATCTTGTTATCAATCCCGTTGACTTCCTTCTGGCATCGCGGTGATAAGAACCTCCTTATCACCGGACTAACCACTCGCCGGTCCAGCTCCGCCACGTCGGTCGTGCCGGTAATGAAGCTGACTGCTAGACCGACGATCATGGTCACGCCGGCGCCCATGATGATGTACCACAAGTAGGAGACGCGATACAGAGGGAACACCTCGCTGGAAACAAAACAGTTTCAATCAAACGTTCCAAATGTGTTATGAAAATGTAGTGAAGAATTCGAGAAAAAACTTGTATTATCTTTCTTGTTCAACTTGTTATACGATTTATACTAGTATAAAGAAATAAGACAATCCAGTCATAAAAGTACCCATAAAGTGTTTTTGATTTTTAATATTACATTTAAAAACGTAAAATTAGTAGAATTAAATAATTCTCACACACCTTGTCACACTTTAGAGAATGGACTACGCAAGACTGCCCTTTTTATTTACACCTAAATTTCGTCAAAATATAAAGAAATTTTGTTTCATTATCGACACTACAATGAGCTATTATGCATTGAGATTGTGATGTGATCAACTGATCGTAATGAACAGTTGACCATATTGAAAAAAATCGAAAATTATACATTTGAAATTATTATAATTTTTTAATTTTGAAAAATTTAAATACAATAATGTGTCTAAGCAAATACAGCATAACAATCTTATTTGTTTTCCAGGTCTCTCGTCTCACCAGCCAATTAATCAGTCACCACAACAATACGTAGTGACATTCTTAATCTAAATGTACTTACTATGAGGTGTCTGTAGGTAGTGACGACACCACTTCTTGGGTGAAGTTGTATGAGCATCCCTCAACAGACACGGGCTTGACGGGGAACTTGATGTGTCCAGCTGCTATGGCTGTCTGTGTGCCGACTATCACCCAGGACATGAACCCGAGACCCGCCACACCGCCAGCCAACGCCCCCTACAACACAATAGACAGCATCATGAGGGCGTCAGACACGGGCTTGACGGCGAACTTGATGTGTCCAGCCGCTATGGCCGTCTGTGTGCCGACTATCACCCAGGACATGAACCCTAGACCCGCCACACCGCCAGCCAACGCCCCCTACAACACAATAGACAGCATCATGAGGGCGTCAGACACGGGCTTGACGGGGAACTTGATGTGTCCAGCTGCTATGGCCGTCTGTGTGCCGACTATCACCCAGGACATGAACCCGAGACCCGCCACACCGCCAGCCAACGCCCCCTACAACACAATAGACAGCATCATGAGGGCGTCAGACACGGGCTTGACGGGGAACTTGATGTGTCCAGCTGCTATGGCCGTCTGTGTGCCGACTATCACCCAGGACATGAACCCTAGACCCGCCACACCGCCAGCCAACGCCCCCTACAACACAATAGACAGCATCATGAGGGCGTCAGACACGGGCTTGACGGCAAACTTGATGTGTCCAGCCGCTATGGCCGTCTGTGTGCCGACTATCACCCAGGACATGAACCCTAGACCCGCCACACCGCCAGCCAACGCCCCCTACAACACAATAGACAGCATCATGAGGGCGTCAGACACGGGCTTGACGGCGAACTTGATGTGTCCAGCTGCTATGGCCGTCTGTGTGCCGACTATCACCCAGGACATGAACCCTAGACCCGCCACACCGCCAGCCAACGCCCCCTACAACACAATAGACAGCATCATGAGGGCGTCAGACACGGGCTTGACGGCGAACTTGATGTGTCCAGCTGCTATGGCCGTCTGTGTGCCGACTATCACCCAGGACATGAACCCTAGACCCGCCACACCGCCAGCCAACGCCCCCTACAACACAATAGACAGCATCATGAGGGCGTCAGACACGGGCTTGACGGCGAACTTGATGTGTCCAGCTGCTATGGCCGTCTGTGTGCCGACTATCACCCAGGACATGAACCCTAGACCCGCCACACCGCCAGCCAACGCCCCCTACAACACAATAGACAGCATGAGGGCGTAAGGAGTACTTATGATGTTAATCGCTTGACGCCCGAAACATATAGGTTTACATAGAGTGCTCCTAATTCTCATATTCTTTGTTGACTTTTTCTTTTCCTCCAACTCTATTATCATGAAAATGTTTCAAAGCTACTTCCTAAACTAAAGTGTAAAAGCTGTTCCAACTTACTGTGGCGTTGACCCACGGAAGAAAGAGGCCCATGCAGAAGATTCCCAAAGAAGCGCCGTTTGTGATTCCACTTAGACTCATTGTCATCTGGAATAGAAGACAGATTTGATGATGTCCAATGATAATTTCGACCAATTTATTTAATTGTCGAAAAGAATCCCTCCTGATGTAAATTTAAACTCTCAAAATCAAATATAAATAAAGTAATAGCACAAACTGGAGTAAAGTACGTATACCTACTTATTCGTCCTCATGATGATAATATACTATTATACAATTCCATATATTAACGAATGAGAATGACCAACCAGTTGTCGTATGGTATGGTATAGTTTGTTCCAAATAATTATAGTCCAAATTTACTTACAGGCGTCTTGCAATAGAAATTGTTGCCATAGCACCCATCGAATTTGAAAGTTATTGGGGATGATAAACAAATCAAAGAGCAACTCAACCCAGGCGCGTAGGAACTACTTTCGTCATGGGGGGATTGCGATACCCGGAAGGGGGGTCTGGTTAGCCCCGCAGGGTTGTTTTTTAGCATTTAAACCATTTAAAAGTGATTCTGGGGCTCTAAAATGCCCAAACTGAAGCAAGAATCCCTCCAATTGTTGCCCCGCAGGGCAGTTTTTTTTAGAATTTAAACAATTCTTAAGTGATTTTTGGCCACTAAACTTAATTTTGTATGCTGAATGGAGGGTCAGCCTGCTCGAGTGGGGGGGGGGGAGATAATCCCCCCCCCTTCCTACGCGCCTGGCTCAACCCAAGCTCAACCCAATATTTAGAGTGATTATTTATGAAAGAAAGATATATTGGAGTAAGTACGAGATGATAATAATATGCAATGTTATCCACACACAATTCCAGTAAAACTATTCATCTGATGAAAAGTGATTACTTATTTATTATTTTTAGCCTGGAAATATTTTCTCTCATGAGATGGTGACGTGATGTGATGTGAAAGAAACATACGTACACTCGACAATTCATAAAACGGTATTTGAACGAAACAGATTAGCCGCTGGTCAGGTTCATTGCCAATCAATCCTTGTTATTATCAATGAAATCAGAGCTCACCTACTAGAGGTAGATGACGAGTAAGTATAGACTTCATCAGGTGATGCCATCACATTTTTTTCAGGCAATCCATTTCTTTCAAATACCGTTTTATGAATTGTGCATCAAGTGGGTATCACACTGAGTTGCAACCCGTGGTTGGAACTCCCGTATGAAAACTTTTGTTGCAAAAGGAGGCAACCGCCTATCACACGCAACTGTTTGGGTTGATGTTGGTTGGTTCACAATTGACACTCATGAGTTGCGCAGAAAGCAGTTGCCATAGTAACCAAAATAAAAGTATAGGGAATAACAAAATCTGACAGCGGCAATCCAAATCTCATATTTAGAGTGATTACACAAGAAAGAAAGATATTTAAGTAAGTACAAGTTAATAATAATACGCACTATTTATCCATACACATGTTCAAGTTAAATATTCATCTGATAAATATGATTTATAGCTAATATTTATAGCATCCTATTGGTAAGTTCACGTCACGTGGTACCACAACAAATTGTTGGAACCGGAAAAATAGAGACGTCTCTATTTTTCAACCCAACCCGTGGGTTGACCAAATTCAGTCTCTGCACATGCGCGGCCAACCATATTTTCCAACCGCCGGTTCCATACACGGGTTGCAACTCAGTGTGATAGGGCTTTAAGAAGATATATTTCTTGTAAATGTTTAAATATGATGTCAAAGTTTTAAAATTATACCGAGGCGTTTTAATCTTCTTGTTAAACACTATCTGGAATCTAAGCTTGTTAAGATAAAGCGACGTTCTTGCCAAGTTAAGTGGGGGTTCAGTTCGTGTGATGCTGAATAATCATAAAACACAATATTAGTCTCTTATTCTTGTCTACACGTCGTCATGCAAGCAGCCATATGAGTGTGAAGTACCTGTAACACTGATCCCAAGCGCTCAACGACGAAGACGAGCGCGACGCAGATGCCGCCGAGGACGACGACCACGGCCTTCATGAGGAAGTTCGTCTGTCTATCCGTCAGCTTCTTCGTCGTGCACGTCTTCCAGAAGTCCTCCAGCACCACGGCGGCCATCGAGTTCAACCCCGTCGACAGCGAACTGGAGGTGAGAACAACATTATTTATGCATCTCAAGTCTAGGGTTCACGATGAGTCACGATGACCGACCTACGATTATTTTTCAGGACTAACTTTATCCAGAAATCAATAAGCCATCATTTGAAAATCAAGATTGGAGATGACTCAAAAGCTCTAAAGTCAAAAGCAATGGCAAAGAAACAATTGATATCATTGAGAAGGGTACAGGGAAAGAACGCTATTAGTCCATTTTTTGAAAAATGAGTTTAAGGTCGCACAACTGATATCTCATATCTTCCAAATAAGCCTATTTTTAGCAGAGGTATCAATAATCACTATTTACACGATACTGTGCAATATGAATAACTTCTCTTGTCTAGATTTTGAGATATTGTAGTTATAAATTCCTATTTTTAACATGTAGTCTTATGGGGGCCATTAAAATCATGACGATTTCCATGCTATTTTTGAGTTTTTAATTTTTCTGAGGTTCAACGTTTTTTCAAAAAACTGATTTCTAGATAGATAGTTGGACATTCTATTAGGAAAAAAATTGAAAACAATACCAACGTGTGCTATTTTAAAAGTTATCAACCAATATCCCTATACCTTCTGTGTTACAGTTTTGTTCATTCTCGGAAGGCAATAAATTGAAACCTCGCTATACGACAGGGGTTGCAAGTTAAATGACATTTTATGATTCATTTATACTTAAATATAGTTGAAATGTAGGAAAACGTTTTCTGAATTTGTAATTTCAATTTTTTATTTTTTTTGTATATGTATAATGAAGGTCTTACAGTGATTTTTATGAGCTTTCAGAATATACCCTCGGTTTTAAGAAAATGTTGCTACTGAGTCTTGAAAACCGCAATTGATATCGATTTGCATGGAAGATAGATTCAAGTTTCAATATAAAACTTCGTTTATCTCAGTTTCATCCGAATGTGACTTACAGCGTTCTTCCCCTGTACCCTTCATTTCAAATTGCCAATTGGGGAAACACCATTTTGTTCTGCCAATTGGCCATGACCTTGACACTCATCTCACCTGAGAGCAGCACTGAACACTCCAGCCACGAAGAGTCCTGGAATTCCTGGATATTCTCCGAGTGTGTCCATGACGAGCAAGGGTAGGAGCTGGTCCTTCGCCAAGGCGAGCTTCAAACAGTGACAGACGACTTAGTATATTAATTATCTTCTTTTAATCTTAGTTTAAATCGGTGTTTATTCGAATATCAAATTATTAGACATTTACAATAAATGTATGTGGCATATATTTAAATACACATCCTGGCTGGCTTCTAAAGTACATTTAGAAAGGTTTGTTTTTGATAATGCTCTGCTAAACCACGGACATTCAAGGAATATCATTGATTGTTTTCATGGCAATATAGTCCTAATCAACTGTTTAAAATTTAGCAGAACATTGAAAAAATAGTTTCAATGACTCTAAAACTAAAAATACTAGACCTAAAATCCCCATACTTCGTGTAATGTAAGGGTTGTTCTATACCTTTGTTGTCAGAGGGTCACAGTTGTAATAGGTGGCAAAGATCAGCATCCCGGAATAGCTGCAGATGATCACCAGGATGATGCAGCCGATGACGAAGATCCACATAGCGCTGGAAGAGATCAGTCGTTCTGTTAGCTCCAGTTGAACTGAGAAATGGAAGATGAGTTTCGCCACGAAGATTGTGAAATATGTCATTTCGATGGCTAAGAATTAGAACCATCTCCATTTTGGACGAAAATGAGTTTGATATGTTAAAAAATTTAAAAACAAATACTACATCAGATGGTAAATAGCTTGTATCTCCATCGATTGATAAGACAGAAAAACATACTGCAGCACCACCTTGTTTCATTTGATTACTAATGTTTATAAACAGTTTTATTGCTCTCCTGAAAAACTATGCTTTTAGAGATACAATATCCTGATTCTTAGCCATTGAATTGAATGTCTCTTACTTCTGTACTGATTTAAGTTTTTGGAGAGACAAGTATCTCTGTACTTGTGTCTGCGAGATAGCGTTGCTCTGGAGCCAGAACGTGAACCCTCCGATGACGAGGGTCCAGACAGTGTGCCTCTCGAAGAGATCAGTTGAGAAGCTGCAAAAGATGGTTAAAACTTAAAACATAAAACAAAGAATGTCATGCATCAATAAAGAAATATGAGAGTATAGTGTTTCATGCATTCTAAAGTCTGGTTTCTATTGATCAATGTTTTGAATCCCAGACTAAAGATCAAGCAACAAAGTTAATCTAGATGAAAACATGAATTGAATAAAGAAGTGAAACACTTTTACATTTCGACATCATTTTACGTGAAGAATTTAAGAAAATATGTGAACATTATTAGTTAAAAGTTTGCTTAAACTTTCAACAGTCAAACATGTTTCTTACACCTTGTATCTTACTCCACACTTCTTTTATGCATCGATAATCATTTGATGATGTCCAGTGTGACTGATACCGTACATATTGTCATACTTCAGGTTCGATTACGAATGATTGTGTATTGAATGATAAACTTTAATAGGTAAGAAATATCATTATTGAAACAGTCTTAAAAAAATATTACTTAAAACTAGGAAAACGCTCAGTATAACGCTCGAATATAACATTGTACTCGATCGATTGACAAGTAAATGTGTTGACAGAATGACTGACTTGGGCTGTTCGATGCGTCCACTGTTGTAGTTTCTCTCCCACACCGTCCCGAGGCCGCCGACGTCAATCGTCCCCTTGATGATGACGAGCAACATGGCGCCGAACATGATGAAGGTCTGGATCACGTCGGTCCAGACGACAGCCTTCAAGCCTCCCTGCAGCATCCAGACAAAGCGTTAACCTTCTACACCGGCAATCCAGAGAGCGGTTCATTCACTCATTTCATACTTTTAACTAATATTATACCAGAAAAAAACACTCCGTGTAAAAAAGGCAGCCAAGTCTCTTTACTTTAAAAAAATTCAACACCGAAAAGGAGTGATATCAAAAAAGGAGCCAAGTCAATGACATTTCCAAATATTTAATCGTATCTTTGAAATAAAAGTATAAACACCGAGAAATACTTTACAAAAGGACTTGGCGCATCGTTTTTTTAAAGACATCATTCTATCCTAAAAGTGGAAAGAAATTTACAAGTAGGTACATTTTCCTCTTTCTATTAGAGCCAGAATCTATGAATCAAGCTACTTTTAGTAATGACTATTTTATAGTTTTGTCAATGGCGATAGAAGCATGATTTTATGCTGTAATATATAAGTAATATAAGGGTGAAAGAATTACATAACAATTGGAAGTGGTGAGAATGTAGGTTTCTTTGGAAAACTTCCATGGAGTCAGGAGTCAGGATCCTCATCAGTGTGTTGTGTCTAATGTCCGCCCGTCCGATCGGGTAGCTCAGTTGGTAGAGCTCTCGCCCGGCAAGTGAGAGGTCCCAAGTTCGTGCCCCGGTTCGGTCGGATATTTTTCACAACACACATCCCTTCATATCAATTGGAAGTGGGCTCATACATATTCTTGCAGTACTGTTAATATGGCGATATTAGACTGGTATCTTTTCATAATTTGATCTTGACTGAAGGAAATCATGAAACGTTGTCAAATAATTACTAACTAATGGAACACAATTATATATTTTTGAAGTGTCAAGTGTATAAAGTTAAATTTTTTAATAGAAATTCAATATGACTGTCTTCTTTGTGAAATGTATTTTTATAAAATGTGTATTAATAGAAATTGTTACATGATGAGAAGGTATAACGCATGAGACTTAATTATATTCACCACGAAACAATATTACGAAGATTACTATTGTGTATATTTATAGAAAGCATAGACAACAAGTTTCATAGCGTATATATTCATATAGAAAATATTTTACAGAAGGTATGTATAATATGTACCTAATTGAAAGATGTTTCCCTATTATTCTAAACATTCAAAATGACGGTTGTATATAAATGGCACATGCTTATGAATAGAAAAATGTCTTTAAAAAAACGATGCGCCAAGTCCTTTTGTAAAGTATTTCTCGGTGTTTATACTTTTATTTCAAATATACGATTAAATATTTGGAAATGTCATTGACTTGGCTCCTTTTTTGATATCACTCCTTTTCGGTGTTGAATTTTTTTAAAGTAAAGAGACTTGGCTGCCTTTTTTACACGGAGTGTTTTTTTCTGGGATATCACTTCTTTTGTTAGTTTATTCATACAGCTTGTAGCACAGCTTGTGTCCGTGCAAGAACTTATTTCTTTAAAAAAATACGCCTATGCCGATTTGGATACTTAGAAAAGTTGCGTTTGGTATATAAGATTAAAATAATTATCCAAGAAGAATAGCTTTAAGTTTCGTTACAATCGGTCCAGCCGTTTTCGATATATGACGTCACTTCCGGTTTTAGCAATGGCGACCGAAAATAATGTCGTCTTGAATTCATAATTATTACTCCTACACATTTCCAAAATTTGGTTGCAATCGGTACAGCCGTTTTTGATATATGACGTCACTTCCGGTTTTAACAATGGCGGCCGAAAATAATGTCGTCTTGAATTCATAATTATTAGTACAACACATTTCCAAAATTTGGTTGCAATCGGTACAGCCATTTTCGATATATGACGTCACTTCCGGTTTTAACAATGGCGGCCGAAAATAATGTCGTCTTGAATTCATAATTATTAGTACAACACATTTCCAAAATTTGATTGCAATCGGTACAGCCATTTTCGATATTTGACGTCACTTCCGGTTTTAACAATGGCGGCCGAAAATAATGTCGTCTTGAATTCATAATTATTAGTCCAACACATTTCCAAACTTAGGTTGCAATCGGTACAACCGTTTACGATATATGACGTCACTTCCGGTTTTAAAAATGGCCGCCGAGAACACTGCAACCTTGAATTTATAATTATTTACAAAGTACGTTTACTTATATCTATTTTAAAGTATATAGTGGTGAATTTAGCGTCATTTAGCATATTTATGACGTCATTTCCGGTATAGGTCATAAAATGTGTGACGTCATTTCCGGTTTCGATATTTGAATCATCAAATATTACTGATTACATAAAGTTGACCGTCTAAATCGTTTAGCGCTGGTTTTGTTCTAATCTGTTTAGCCGTTTTTGAGACATGATGTCACTTCCGGTTTCAAAATGGCGGCTTCCGGTTGGTTTTATAACAAGTCAAATGAAATATCAAAAGTACAAACGTTACATAAATATCAAGACAATCGGATCAACAGTTGTTGCTGAAATGCAAATCGATGTATATTAAATTTCATGACGTCATTTCCGGTTTATTTAAAATAATGTTCAGTCTTTTGATATTGATAATCCATATAGATGACCGTCTGAAACGATTGGCGCAAATTTCGTTCCGATCGGTCCAACCGTTGACGAGATATGACGTCACTTCCGGTTTCAAAATGGCGGCACAAAAAATTCATGGGGACAAGGTTAAATCAGACGCCAAAAGTGCACACGTGGTAAAAATGTGAGATCAATCGGTTCAGCCGTTTAGGCTGTGGCCTGTTTACCGGATTTTAGCTCCAGCCTACTACTACTACTAAGATTATTATTATGAAAACCGCCCTAAAACACTGTTTTCACGGCCCTCTAGCGCGCAAAGGGCGTAACCTATTGTTCCCAAATTTGGTATATGTTGTAGGGTGGGCCATAGCTCGAAATTAAGATATTTCGCAACAATGTGAGATTTCTCAATTTTAAGATCCAGTAGGCCGAAAATGCCACTTTGATGCTTACAGTAAAAGTGGGTTTGCTCCAGCCTTTATATGAGAGTGTGCGCGCGCCGTACGACTTGGCTGGCGTGGAGCGACCGCTCCACTAGATTTAAACTAGATTTAATATTTAAATTTAATGTTGTTTTCAGTCACCATATTATATTATTCATTTCATGCTATTGTTGCTCAATAATGTGCAGTTCTAATTTTTAAATTTTGAAATGAAGGGTACAGGGGAAGAACGCTATAAGTCACATTCGGATGAAACTAAGAAATCGAAGTGTTATGTGAAACTTGAATCTATCTTCCATACAAATCGATATTTCAATTGCGTTTTCAAGACTTTGTGGCAATATTTTCTAAAAACCGAGGGTATATTCCGAAAGCTCATAAAAATCACTGCAAGATGACACCTTAAACTATTTTTTTTTTTAAATGGACTGTGCCCTTCAAATGTAAAAAAACTTGAATTTTGATTTAAAATTGATGCGTGTAATTTGGGCTGAGAGTATAAAGGCCGATGCACAATTGACGCAGACGGACGACCCGGACGGACGACGGAGACGGATACGATGTTAGGTATGACCGTTATGACCATAGACATTGTATAGCGACATATTCAATCTGGCTGTTCACAATCGGACGCGGACGGACGACGACTTTAACATTGTGTCCGTCTCCGTCGTCCGTCCGCGTCGTCCGTCTGCGTCAATTGTGCATCGGCAAATTGAAATCGTATTGTAAAAAATGCTCGAAAACTTCAATATCTATTGAATTTTTGCTTATTAATTGGAAATGCCTATCACTCGACATGATTGAGAACATGGAAGGTGTCAACCTACTAACAATCCTTTTTAGTATTAGTACTATAACTCATACTTGCACTAGTTATGAAAGTGCAAAAGTTGAAACTACTACCTATTTTGAAGGATAAAAAGGGAAGAGTCTCCACGACTCCATCATTTGGGGTAGCTTTTCATCTGCTTTTATGTTGTTAAAAGCTCATTTCGAGAAGAAAAGCTCGTCCATTAAGTTTGACAGGCGCTGTCAGTGTAATACGTGACTCACCACACACGTGTAGAAGATGCAGACGAGACACACGGCCGGTGTGATCACGTGGACATTGATGCCAGTCACTGCAACACGATACAGACGGTGTTACCACATTTGAACACTTCTATTACCAGTGGTATACCTCAAGGTCGGTGACAGGCAGAGATGAACCCACTTGAGCATTGCCAGGTATAGAGCAGCCCATGCTAGCGCGGGTTCATCTTTGCCTGTCACCGACCAATGACCATAAGTGCAGTCCTGGGTCGACCTAGTCCCATGCCTCCCCAAATTCGCGGGCCCCTCAGGTCGGCCTCCCCCCTCGAGATGGTGACCCCCCTGAAATCGGGTCAGCCCGAACCTCCCCCCCCCCGGTCTGTTCCCTTTCTGAACTGGTTTTCCCACCAGTTTCAGACTCCCCCGGCGGATCGGGCCCGTTAGGTCGACCCCTCC